>CM062813.1:856610463-857150915 GCA_031772625.1 Pinus tabuliformis
AGTTTATATAACTGATGTATGCATCGTATCTTCAAATAAAATTAATGTTTTCCATATTTTGTTAAATGAGAAGTTATGAATCATTTTTATGTTGTTGGATTATGTCTTAAGTATGATAAATTTTATTGTTTAAATATCTACAATGCAATATCAAATTAGAGATATAATGTCTGTTTTATTCAGTGTACAAATAAAGACTTTTGAATTCATTCAGTGATATAATTTGTTCATAATGTCATGTTTTTTTACTTTTGTGGTTGAAAACATGTTAAATTTATACTTAGGAAAGAAAAATGATATTCTACCAGAAACATTAATGTGTTTTTCCTTAAAATTTAACTTTGTTTGAGACATAAAAAATTGGTTTTATTAGCATTGTTTAAAAAGTATGAAAATTGACCCCAAAAAAAAAAATCATTATTCCAGTATCAACACTTTCGTTCTAAAGCTATATTTTGCAGGAAAATTTCGTAGAAAATTTCGTAGTCACTGCCATTTTTAAAACAACCGCAAAATTGACACCTAAAAAAAAAAAACATCGTTCCAGTATACACACTTTTCGTTTTGAGCACTGTTTTTGTGGTTTTTTTGGGGTTTTTGGGCCAGAGTTCTCGTTTTGAGTTTATAGTTCCCGTTTCAAAGTTTACATTGTTTCATGAAGGAACAAGAGTCATTAAGTATTTTTTTTCCTAGATGTAGATACAAGCATCCTCCTAAAGAGTGTCCTCTTAATTTGAGAGAAACTAATAAGTGTGCTATTTGTGCAGAAGACAATGTCACAAAAAAATGTCCCTCTATACCAGGACTTAACGCTGTATTTACAAGGGGACGGCTTGAAGCTGAATACTTGTATGCTATGGGAGCAAAAAGAACTTGGCCTCAGGTAGGTGCAGGTATGGCTCCTGAATTTTCTCCACACTATTTTGGTTATAATTCACATGCATATTCTTATCCTAACACTAATCAACAGTGGCAGTATGGGAATCAATATCAGCATGGGCAACCTTCTCAACCATGGCAACAAGGTTGGAGAGGGCCAACTCATTCTCCATATTCCTACCAACCACCCATGCAGTCATATCCATCTACACATACACCTTATTCAATGCCTCAACTTTTGAGTCAGTCTACTCCACCATTACCTTTACCTCCACCTTTTCGACCTCCTAATTTGCCTGCTCAACCTATGCCCAATCCTAACAATAATAAAGCAGTGCAAATGATCTATGTTACAAACCCACCTTTACCATTCGAGTACCAGTCTATTACAGTTGGGGTTCATTATATTCAATTAATATCGGGAAGGACTTAACATCAGAAAATCAGAAGCAAGCTAGAGTGATTGTTGAAGAGAAAGAAGAAGAGGAAACTCTTAATCATTCTTTGAAATTTGTCACTAACCATCCCTTACCCTCTGAATCCTTGCCATCTTCTTCCAACTAGCCTCCCTTCCCAGAGAGGCTAGTAATGGAAAGAAGTGAGCCTATTCCTGAGACTAGCTTGGCATTAGAGCTTCAGAATCTTTTCATTAAGATACCTCTGCTCCAATCCATCAAAGAGATCCCTATTTGTACCAAGATTATTAAGGAACTATGTCTCAAGAAACTAGGGAGGAAGAGATTGGAACCCCAAACCATTCAATTTGTTGGTAGGACAATAGAGTTGATGACAGGATGTGTGTCTATGGAAAAATATATTGATCTCGGAAACCCTGTTGTCTTAGTTCAGATTGGTAATGTCCTTGTCTCTAATGTTCTTATAGACCTAGAGGCAGCCATTAATGTCATGACTAAGCAAACCATGGATAAACTTCGGTTATCTCATCTTCGCCCTACACGAACTGTGCTTGAATTAGTGGATAGATCTAAAATTAAGCCAGAAGGAGTATTGGACGATGTGATCATCTCATTAGATTCTTGGGAATATCCTGTTGATTTCATTGTGCTTCAGCCAAAGAACGCAGTATGAGGACATCCCTTGATCTTGGGTCGACCATGGCTTGCTACATCCGATGCATTTATTGGATGTCGCTCCGGTGATATGTATATTTCGCATGGGGATTCTAGCAAGAAAGTTACCTTATACCCCCCCTACCAGATCCATTCAGGACCTTTGAGATACTTTATGGTTGGATCAGAGCAGTGACGAGGAGACTCAACCCATTTCCCTTATCCATCAGTATACCGGGTCTTCACAAGAAGATGAGATTCAAGATTTCCTGAATAATCTAGACACTATGCCTAATTTTGAGCTATTGAGCCAGATTTTCAGCCTAGATTTTCAAGATAATCATGATTCTCATTCTTCTGTACCGTTGCATTTGACCACCCCCTTGAGTATTCCTGAGACTGATACTACTCTTGTTGAGATTAGCCCCGGTAAATCCTTGTATATTAGTTCAGATTTGGACTCATCTCAGCAAGAGCAGCTTGTGAATTTGTTGCAAAACCATCTTAGTGCCTTTGCATGGGGCTATGAAGATATGAAGGGTATTCCTCCTAAAACTTGTACACATCATATCTATATTTAGGAAGGAGCCCGACCTATCCGACAAACCCAAAGGCGAATGAATCTAGATCTAAGAGATATTGTGAAGGAAGAAGTACAGAAACTATTGGATACTGGTTTTATCTATCCTATTTCCGATAGTTAGTGGGTCTCTCCATTAGTGCTAGTACCTAAGAAAGATGGAAGATGGCGTATTTGTATTGATTATTGAGAATTAAACAAAGCCACTCTCAAAGATTATTTCCCTCTCCCTTTCATTGACCAGGTGCTTGATACCCTTGCAGGAAAGAAATATTTTTCCTTTTTGGATGGCTTCAATGGTTATAACCAGATATAGATTGCACCCGAAGATCAGGATAAAACTACTTTTACATGTCCATGGGGTACATTTTCTTATAGAGTGCTTCCCTTTGGTTTATGTAATGCCCCGGCTACCTTTCAAAGGGCAGTCTTGGCCATTTTTGCTGATCTAGAATTTGTAGAAATTTATATGGATGACTTTTCTGTGTTTGGTGATTCTTTTCAAGAAGCTCTCGAAAATCTGGAAAAATTAATTCTTCGTTTTCAGGAAGCTCATCTCACCTTGAGTGAGAAGAAATGTAGATTAATGTGCAAAGTGGGAGTGGTACTTGGCCATTTGAAATCTGGTAAAGGTATCCAGGTTGATCCAACAAAGATCGAAATCATTATGCATCTTCATGCACCCAAAACTCAAAGGGAAGTAAGAGGTTTTTTAAGACATGCTGGTTACTATAGGAGATTCATTGAAAAATTTTCTAAGATAGTTGCCCCTCTTTTCCAACTTCTAGCTAAGGATAGTGAATTTTTTTGGACCACAACTTGCCAACAGTCTTTTGAAACATTGAAGGAAAAGTTAGTACATGCACTAGTTTTGAGAGGTCCTAACTCGTCCCTGCCTTTTCACATTTCCTCTGATGCTTCAGATTTGGCTATTGGCACAGCTTTAGGACAAGAGGAAAATAAACAATCCTATGTTATTTATTATATTAGTAAGAATTTGTCTTCCGCTGAATTAAATTATACAGTTACAGAGAAAGAGTTTTTAGCTGTAATTTTTGCAATTAATAAGTTCAGACACTATATTACAGGATATGAAGTATTTGTACATACTGATCACTCTATGATCAAATATTTGATGAAAAAGCCATTGACTAGAGGTAGAGTGACTAGGTGGTTATTATTGTTGCAGGAATTTAATATTACTATTGTTGATAGACCAGGGAAATCTAATGTTGTAGCAAATTTTCTTTCTAGATTAGATAATCCTGGTGAAGCAACTCCTATTAATGATGACTTTCCGGATGAACATCTTTTTTCTATGTCAACAGATTCCCCATGGTTTGCTGACATTGCTAATTACTTGGTTACTGGGAAAACACCACCCCACTTGTCCGCTCGTGAAAAGCGGAGTATTATTCAGAAAAGTGCTGCATATTCCTGGATTCAAGGAGATCTCTTTTACACTGGTCCAAATATGATTATCCGTAGGTGTGTAAGAGAGGAGTAAGTGTTTGACATATTGAAATCTACTCATGATGAACCTTGTGGAGGCCACTTCGCTGATAAGCAGACTGCATATAAAGTATTGTGTTCTGGTTACTTTTGGCCTTCCTTGTTTAAGGATGCCAAACAGTATGTCAGGTGTTGCGATAGCTGTCAGCGAATGGGCCAGCCTAATCAAACCAATGAAATGCCTTTATGCCCCCAAGTTATGATTGAGCCATTTGAAAAATGGGCTATTGATTTTATAGGGCCAATAAATCCAACATCATTAAGTAAAAAGCATATCTTGGTTTGTACAGATTTTGTTATGAAATGGGTAGAAGCTAAAGCTATTTCTTTTGCTACAGAAAAAGTTGTTGTTGATTTTCTTTTTACTAAAACCTTTACTAGATTTGGTGTGCCTAGAGAAATTGTTTCTGACAATGGTCCGCAGTTTATTTATAATCTGGTATAGGGTGTGATGGAGCAATATAAGATCTGGCACAGGAAATCCACGCTATATCACCCGCAAGCAAATGGCCAGGTGGAATCCACAAACAAAGTGATCGAGTCCATTCTTACAAAGACAGTAAATATGCATCAGAAAGACTGGGCTAAAAGATTACCAGAGGCTTTGTGGGAATACATAACCACTTGGAGAAATAGCACATGACATACACCATATGAGCTGGTATATGGCAAACAAGTTCTGTTTCCAATTGAATTCCAAATCAAAACTTTCAGAACTGCAGTTCAGTTAGGACTAGATCTCTCTGAGGCACAACAACAGTGTCTTCTCCAATTAAATGAGTTAGATGAATTTCGTAGGGATGTTGTTCAGTAGAACATACTAATTCAGCAGCAACGCAAAAGGTGGCATGACAAGTCTATTCAGAAAAATCAATTCCAACCAGGTGATTGGGTGCTCCTTTATGATTCTAGATTTAAAATCTTTAAAGGGAAATTCCATACACATTGGATGGGACCTTATGAAGTGATCCGAGTATTTGAGAATGGAGCAGTAGAAGTTAAAACTATTGATGGAAAAAATTCAGTATTCTTGGTAAATGGACACAGGTTAAAGAAGTATTTTCAGCCACTTACCAGGAAATATTTTACACAACAAGTCCAACAGCAATTTGGGATGGTAGTGGTGAATGGTAATACCAACCTTTTGAAAACATGAATTCTTCTTCTTCTTAAAAATAAAAATAAAATAAAAAATAATAAGAAAAAAGTAAAGAAAAAAATATTTTCCTGTAATTATGAAAATCAGTTCGCTGACATGATTACAGAAGGATCAACCTGAAAACCAGCTTGCTGGCAGGAAGATCAAAAATTCCTAATAAAAAGAAAATGTTGCTTGATCTTTAGATATGCTAGTGACCACCAAGTAAAATCAGGTTCAATAGAACCAACCCTTATACAATTGGGGTAATTAGCATGGATATTTTTATTCAAGTAACACTTAATTTTCGTTGCAGTTATTTTTTCTTGCACCAGTGTAGGCAGACCTTCCAGAAAATTTTCTACCTTTCTTCATATTCCACTTTCGTAATATTCCCTCAGTTTTCTTCTTCAATCCTAGAATGATTAACCTTCCCACATTCTTCTAAATTTACCTTGTCCGCTTTGAAAAATCCCACTTTACCCTTGAATTTTTTCCCTATCCCACTTCTGTTTATTCCCTCTTTTGGTACTATTCCTGGAATCCTTGTAACAGAATTCCTTCCCATTTTGAAATTTCCCTTTTCCCACTTCTTTATTCCCTCATGAATTCATTGCAGGATCTCGCGCACAAAGAGCAAAAGGATATGCTTTGAAGCATCAAGAAAGGGCGAAGCAAATTTCCAGTATAAGTTGAGGAAGTCATGTGGAAGTCCAGCCTATATTTTATTTAAATTCTCTATTTTTAGATATTATGCTTGCACTAGTGCAAGCATGTTGTCCTATATGATAAAGCAAGCAGAATGGTACCAGCAGAATAGCATAATTTAAGCAGTGCAAACAGATTAGTGCAAGCATGCACCCTGTCAGAAACATAGTACAAGTTATTTTTTTCATAGCATACGGCATAGGAAAGTGGTCATCATGAAAATTTATATGAAGTCCTTTCACTTAGCCGACGAGTACTTGTGCTATCATACTAACTAGGAGAAAATTATTTAAAGTACAAGGTGTTTTTAAGTTAGAAATCATGATCATTTTTTAATGAATGCTAAGTTATTTGTTTTGAATTATGAAGGAATGCAGAAGTGTTTAACTGTTGCTTGGACATAATTACCCCTCTCCGCCATAATCTTAGATGTCCTTCACTCATAATGATTACCTCACCTAGCCGTTAAAACGCCGCCGCAAGTACCAATCCGGCCTGATCTCAAAGTTTCCGTGCATCTACAATGAATGAATGGGTGATAAGATGGAAAGGATGGTGGATAGCTAGATCTCTATTTATAAGAACCGATTTCCCCGGTGTTGCATGTAAAATTTTCGACTGTTCATATCTGTTAAGCAGCGATGCCGCTTGTTTGAAACGAACCCTCGTCTCTCAGTAGGGTAGAATAGACCGCCGAGTATCGCAATAGTCTTGCACTATTGCAAGACTCAGGCTTTCTTCAGTTCTTGCAGAAGTTTGACGGGCACGATAAAGAAGTGGCTTTATAGTTTTCCAGAAATTTAAAAAACGGTTGAGTAAAAATTGGGCCTCTCAAATTTAAAGTCACAGAAGAATTTATAGCAGCAGCGACAGGCTTGGAAAATACTGGTGAACAGTGGTTTAAAAATCAGAAGCTAGAAAGGAAGTGATGGCAGCGTTTTATCGTCGACAAGAAGATGGAGGTAGACTAGAAGGAAGGAGTTCCACGCAGTGCCCTACTGGGATAGTGGAAAGACCTCCTTTTCATCCTACAGAAGTTTGTAACCTGTGAGGGAAGATACTCCCGCACTTTTGTATATCATTTTAGAATGTTACAGCATTTTGAAGCTGGCCGGCACGTCCGATGGAGGATGAATTTCCCCTATTTTTTGCTTAAGAGCTTGGAAAAAATGGCCAAAGGTGTGTGGGACGGATGGGCAGACCAGGCCGAAACAAAGCTATATGACCACGGCTTGATAAAAATTCTGGTCTTAAAATAGCTAGAGGTTAAAGGCACGACATGGGAGGCGCTGTTAAAACAGATACACAAAGAGACAACTGCTGGAAAGGAGACAGAGCACCTCGCCAGCATAAGCAAGGGCCCGAGTAAAAATGAAAAAGGGAGTCCTTCTTGCACCAGTGCAAAAAGGAAACGATCAGTAAAATCAACAGAAGAAAATGCCCCATCTTCAAATAAGAAGTCAGTTAGCGAACCTGCTGAGGAGACTCCTTCTACACCACCACTATAGGCACAAAACCCCGAAAATGACAACCTGTCAGTCCTTGCGGACGCAACAAAATTTACATAGGTCGAAGACGATTCTCTGTTGGTTGATTTCATTAAAAAGTCCCGGAAAAAGAATAAAGTATCTGATGCATGCAAAGAACCACAGTCCCCACAGGGCGTTGAATTCCCTCCTGCACCAGTATAAGAAGAAGCACCAGTACGAGAAGAAGATGAAGCGGAAGAAGAATAAGAGGCAGAAGAAGAAGAAGCAGGAGGAGAAGAACTCGAAGAAGACGAAGCAAAAGAAGAAGAAGAAGCAGAAGCAGAAGAAGAAGCAGGAGGAGAAGAACCCACAGAAGAAGAAGAACCAGAAGAAGAAGAACCAGAGGAAGAAGAACCAGAGGAAGGAGAATTTCCTGATGTAACCATGAGGGATATTAAGGTCCCTGAGGAAGACATAGTCCCTACCAAAACAGAAAAAGAAAAAGAATTGGTCACTCCTTCTGCTCAAGTAGTTGAACTAGAGCTTCAAGTGCAGAACTTAGAATAGCTTGTAGCTAAAGCACAGGAGGATAAAGAACAAAGTAGAGGAGAATTGATGGCAAAGATCCAGAAAAAGAAAAGAGAAGTTAAATTCTGGAAGTACCGAGTTGTGTAATGTTTCAAGTGACTTAAAAAGGTGACAAAGAAACTAAAGAACATCAAAAAGAAGAAGTCTAAAACATTGCAGGCTGATGATAGTATGCCAGAGCAGGATTGAGCTGGAATGCTCAAAGTTTTGAAGTTTTTTGCAGAGGTAAAGAGTTGTGTGAGGACACACAATAGTTTAGGGATGGGAGGATGTTAGCCCCCTAATTTTCTCTCTTTTTGCCATTTTCCCCTTCCTAAATCATAACCATTTACCGTTGTTTTACCTCTCTTATACACCCTCATCTTGCACTAGTCCAAGAATGGTGACATATTTTGTATGCACTTTATTTTTCATATTTTTAACTTAACTTAGCATTAATTAATTATTTATTACATGATTTATTTCTTATAATCACTCTTTGTAACTTATCGATATCTCCAATGTTTATTTGGTAGTCAAGTACTTACCGTGACCGCTGATCCTAGTGTAGGATCGGATCTTGCACTGGTGCCAGCACAACAAATCCTTGCAGCAAATCTGAACCTCCTTGATCACTGCCTCATTTTGAGCAGCTTCAGCCACGACAACAAGATCGATCCAAAGGCAGCCAAGATCGAATTTATGAAGAATGAACAACTGGAGATTGGCTACGGCCAGTTTTGTTAAATTGTCTAATTTTGAAGGCCGAGAAGCTAAATTCTGCATATGGTTATGTAATTGGTTAAACGATCTTTTTGGCCTTCAGCCAAAGATCTATATAATGAAGAATGTAAATAGGATGAGATATTTTTTGATAGAAGTTTTGTATAGAATAGAGATACAACCAAAGAGGCAGTAACAGGTTATTGTATTTTGTTATCACTCGAATATGGGCTGGACTATGTATTCACGCATGTATTTGCCTCAGTGAATTAATAAAAAGGGAGCTTCGCCTCATGTTTTATAAATCGTATTTTTGTGTTTGAAGCTGATGAATTGATTAAAGTACTGAGCAACATTTTCGTTTGAAAGGGAAACGCGGTGGTTGGCTAGGGCCTAGCCAACCTAGCACGTTTACCTTATTTCCTGTTTCTTGTAATTTATGTTTATACTATCAAGTGTGATTTAATTTCAAGCACATGCATTCCTGTCTAAGTGAAAGTGGATCCATTGTGTGAAGTAGCTAGATTTCCTTTTCCTGCACCTGATTTCAGATTGGTTTCCCCGCCTGGTCCAAGCAAGAGAAATAAACCTGCACCAGTTCATGTTGGTGTGATATTCCTTTTTTGCAGTTTTGGTTGGTTGGTTTTCCCCGCTTGGTCCAAGCAGGAGAAATAAACCTGCAGCAGTGCACGTTGCTGTGATATTCCTTTTCTGCAGTTTTGTTTGGTTGGTTTTCCCCGCCTGGTCCAAGTAGGAGAAATGAACCTGCACCAGTGCACGTTGGTGTGATGCAGCAAGCCTTTCTAGTTTACTTCCCACAATTTTCTTGCTTTCATTAAACACTTTATGATAGGATAAATGTATATGGATTGTTTCTTTATTTCTGCACTCTGTCAAAATCAGAAACATTCATTTTTTATGTGTGCAATTTGATTTCACAGTATAATAGCACTTGCAGTAACTAAGCACTTATTTTAAGAATTAAATGCTAAGTGCAAGAAGCTCTGATCTGGTACAAGAACTAGTTTCTTGCCACGGGATCTGAGTGCTTTAAACCTGGAAAATTTCAAGACCTTGCAGGAAGCAAAACGCCTTTAGTAAAGACACCATTTATACCTTTTGCATAAATCTCTGTTCCTGCACTAGTGCAAGCAGACTGCGATAGTGCAGGACACATTAGTGCAAGAAGGAAATCTCTGAAGGAGTAGGTTTAAAGGGTCCATATGAATGAGACCGTTAAGTGTCTCTGCTAAAGAAAAACACACACTTAGTAGTTGAACAATAGTTAGCTAGAGTGATTTCCCCTTTATTTCTAAATCCCTTTTGCAAATGCATTCTTCCTTGTTCCAGTCTTAGATTATTTTGATGGTTCAAGTTGCCTTTTTCTATTTTTAGTTTGATTCTGCAATCTTTCCTTTAAAGAAAGTAGGGATTGATATTAGAAATATTCATACCATCTCTGGCATTGCCTATGCTTTGTCTCTAAGTTTACGAATCCCCTGGGTTGACAATTTAAGTGTTGAGGAGTTTTCTTAAGTGTGATTCCTGAACCCAACACAAACATATTAAGTAGTTACGTAACTAAGAATAAAGTAGTTATAGAGGAAAGAAGGAAAACTACCATGATTCATTTCAGTAGTTACATAGAACTAGATGCAACGAGAGAGACAAAGATAAAAGAAAGTGCATTGTGCAGACTATTACCCATCGAAGTGGGTGATTCTATAGGAGAAAAATTTTCTCTCATTCTTCACATCCATCCAGCCAACCATGCAACGCCTAACAACCACCACTAGCTGACAACATGTCATTGTATCTCTGCCACCTACATCAGTCATATACATTCTCATCCATCCACCAAGAGCACATGAATGAAGATAAGAGTGTAAACCATCTATATAATTATTATTATTTTCAAATAAGTTAAACCCTAGTGTTCAATCACCTTGTAGGACTCATCAACAAGATGTTATTCAGGAATACAAATTTGTATCGGCACAATGTTATGACAAAACTAGTGAAGGAAACAAATAATTCCTATTATAAATTCTAGCCTAATGTTGAGATAAAACTATACCAAATATACATATTATTCCCTAAGATAATAATACCATAATAAATTTGAATACATACTCATTGTGTCATACTAGATGAAGTGAAAGATAATGAGATCAACCAAACCCTTCTAAAATTGTGAGAGAAAATTGTTTTGGTGGAGCCATTGCAGCACAACACTATAAGATAAACAAATCAAGCTCGCAACTGTCATCACACTTGCAAATAAATGCCAAATAGAATTTGTAAATTTGTTAAACATGGCACTTAATAGCTCTTTGCAACCTTAAATTTCAAAATTTACCATGTGAAGAATATTTCTCCGTAAATGAAAAAGAAAACCCTTTGACTCACCAACGAATGTAATGGCAGTATTCACAAAGAAGGAACAAGTGACCATTTTGCTGCCACATGCCTGCAATTGCAATGGGTGCTCCATTAAAAATACAAAAAATCCACAAGGGTGGCATTCCATTAATAGTTGCCTAAAAAATTCATTAAATCTTCCATAGCAAGCTGCTGCCAAATTCTTGTCTTTTAGCTCTGATCGATCAAGTTCAGTTGTGTACAACTCCATGGCTTTATGCAAAGATAAAAAAAGCATTCGATTCAAAGGAATGTGGAATGATATATCTTGTTGGCTAACATCATAATTGATCATGGGTCGTTCATCTAATCTAAGTACACCTGAACTTTGTACTTCTACATCTAACCAGGTCCATGGCTCTCCTAGATTTTCATTACCAGTCATACAACTTTCTATCTCACTAACAACATCAGAATTATCTCTTTCCATTAGTAATGTTCTTCTTGTTCTATCCTTCAGACTTAGGCTCAGAATATGACACAATTTGACACATGTAACACAAAAGTTCTCTGAACATTGGGCCTCCTCTCCCCACTTTTGTGTTTGTATCAATTTTTGTCATATCGCAACCATAAACATTGAAGGGAAAGGGCATGCAACTATGAAACCAAGCCAAACAAAGCGAGCTCTAACTTGGAGACTTGTATGGATAAAAGTACAAGAGATTTTTCTCTCAGGCTGTTGATGAATTTAAACTTCTCCCTTCTCTAATAAGTTTATTTGTGGTGAACCATCTTATGCCCGAACCCCTATTATGGATGTCCACTGCATGCAAAGACGAAAACTCCATCTCACATCAAGTTATTGCCTTTGATATATGGTGTCAAATTTGATGAGTTTATTTGTTAGAAAAGCATAGCTTAGATATGCCAATGGAATACGCATGTAACAAATCATTAGGCATAAATTAACCAATAAAAGGAAATGTGAACTCAAAGAACATAGTTGGGGAGAAAGCATGAGGCATTTCATTGCAACAATTCCCCTGTAGCAGGTATAAACAATAGAATAACCCACAAAGAGGCATCTCGTCAAATACAACACATCTGTGTTCCTTTTATACACCATTTCTAACCCGATGTAACAAGTCAAACCCATGTAGTAGCCCACACAATTAGGTCACCCATTATATTACATTATAGAAGAGTTAATATGGTTTCATTACAAGAAGCCTTCACACTCCAACAAAGTTCAAGGTATTTCTACTTCCATCACTCCTCGTCAACAAATTAAATCTGCAACATAATGTTTTGAGTCTTCATGTTGTTTCAAATCAAATCCCCGTGAAAAGCATCATCCTTGAGTTTAGGAACTTGAAAGAATACACATGCAAGGCCAGCTACAACACTAGGACAAACACCCAACACACATGTGAAATACACCGACAAATTTGGAACAAACATACAACACCCGTGCGCAATGTTGGTAACAACGTGTTATGAGTTTATTAAAGGCATAACCCACTATGCCCATGTCACATGCCCTCAGAATTGGAGAAACAATAAAAGCTCGTCATGGCCCATGCATGCCTATGAAGAGCATAAGTGAAAGAAGCACAAAAAAATGATGTATGCAATGTATTTAGACTGTATTATTTGTGGAACATTGAGAGCATAAGTGAAAGAAGCACAAAAGAAAATGATGTATGTAATGTATTTAGACTCTATTATTCATGGAACATTGAGAGCATAAGTGAAAGAAGCACAAAAAATAGTGTATGCAATGTATTTAGACTCTATTATTCGTAGAACATTGGGTGCATAAGTGAAAGAAACGCCCAAAAAAATGAGTTGCGATGTCGCAAAGCAATCTTCGCCAACTACATAGAAAAAGGGCACACAACAATGAAACTACACCAAAGCGGACCCATTTGACTTGACCACCATCATGGAAAAATCATAAGTAGCCTTGCTCCAATGCTATGCCCCAAAATTCATGAAGGAGAAGGAGGGGTTTGCTAGCCGAAGATACAATGAGCAGCTCCAAAACAGAGCAATTTGACATGACCACCATCATGGAAAAATCATAAGCACTATGCCCCAAAATTCATGAACGAGGTGTTTGCTATATGAAGATACAATGAGTAGCTTCAAACAAAGACATGAGTATCCATGAATATTGTCATTTTGACACAACCAGGGCTTCATGTGACAATTTTCAGTGCGTGCCTTTTTCCCTCTGAACAATGAGACAATTTTCAGTGTGTTTTTCCCTCTCTGAACAATGAGACAATTTTCAGTGCATTCCTTTTTCCCTCTGGACAATGAGAGACAGGGTTTGGGTTTCAGTTTCAGTTTTAGTGGTACATTGTCAGGATTTTGAAGGCGACATGGGCCTGGTGCTTGCCTCCCCTGAATGATCAATGGTGATTTTGAGTGCAGTATTTTATACTTGCAGCACAAAACTAATGGATTGGATTGGCGGGGAAGTCCAGGTGATATCCAAGTCTGCCATTGGACTCCCATTATGTTGCGAAGGAGAAAAAGCTTGACATATTTTGATAGCGAATTATTTTTGGTTTTCCTCTGCTGTGATGCTGAAATATTGAAATTGAAAATCGTGAAGGCCCATCTTCAAGGGATGTGGAAGGCCCAAATTTCTCCAAATCGTGAAGACCCATCTTCATATGGATGTGAAAATTGAGAGCAAGCCAAAATTTGTCAAAATGAAATCGTTCGTGAAGAGAAGGGTCATCGAAATTTGTCAAAATGAAATCATCGTTCATGAAGAGAAGGGCCATCGAAATTTGTCAACAATCATGAAGAGAAGAGGCATGTTCACATGGATTTGCAAGAAACAGGAGAAAGGGGGCAAATTCATAAAACTCTTGGTTTGAAATATGCATATTTTAAAGTTGTATGTGTGTGAGAGAGCAATTGGTTGATGTACTGTAAAGGCACTTCTCTTCTGCACGTCCAGAAAGGAAGTTTTACATTTAAATGGGGGAATTTGGTGTGAAATGCCTATTGTAAAGCTGCCTGCATTAGTGTGAGCAATCAATTCTGTTCTCCATGTCCAGCTGTGTTCTGCTCATTGTCCTTGACAAAAATATGGATGGATGGATGATCACAATAAGAATTGAATTGGTGCCACAATGCGATGAGCTGAGCAAAGTCAGAGACACAGAGGATAGAAATGTAATGGTGAGTGAGAGAGTCACATATATCCTCTCCCCAATCTATAGTTGATCTTGGCCAAAAAGCTTAAAATCTTTCTGTAGGAAATTTGGTTAGATGATTGAATCATAGTCAGCAATGCAATCAAGATGTGGAAAAAAATATACCTAAAAAGCAAAGAACTTATGATAAGATGCATAGGCTCTTACTCCATGGGTGAAAACAAGTTGTAGTTTCATATTTTCAACTGACCTTTTGGATAAATAGCCTGGAAATTGAATTCACATCCATGGACATACAAACACAAAAGACGCAAAATAAAAACAAAGTTTTAAATGATTTTTCCATACCCATAATAGTTTTATTTGAAAAGCCACTATGTGGTTGAGATAAAAAACTTAGTTTGCCTTAGAGTGGTGACTTGCAAGTATAAGTTTTGTCCCATGACATGATTCCTGACAATATGCAAGGATGATCTTGTGAGGAGCTACACAACCTCACCTTTACTGTCTTTCACTGCAATCCAAATTCATATGTGCCACTTGGATCCAGCGAGGATTCACTTGCTAGGTATTACCCTAACATTTGAAGGTTGAAGCGCACTATTCCAACTTGGTTCCCTATTCTAATAGAGTTTTTCCCTTATCTAACAAATACAAAAGAGTTGAAATCCCCCCCAAATTGTGGTACATAATTTCTTAATGCACCAACATAGAAAGGTGGGAAATAAATAGTCTTCTATGCCACTCTGTCTTCACATTTTCCTTTTCAATTCAAATCCTAATATTTTCCTGCCCCTCTTTGCATGAAATATATTCTCCATTATACAAAATCTCTGATAAAAAACACCATATACTCTACAAATTACTCCTAAAATTAGCTCCAAAAAGAGACTTAGCCAATAATTGATGAATGCAACAACCTAGCAAAGCAGGCAATAGATAGTCTTCTAACTACTTGTCTCCACATTTTCCCTTTGAATTCAACTCCAAAATATATATCTATATAAATATATATATATATATATATATATATAAGATTGAATTATTGAGCAATGTGCTACAGGACATATGGATATCTCTATTAGATAGCAGGTAAAATCATAAATGTTAGAGATTTTCTCTAACTGTTGAGATATGGACATGAATCTAAGCACAACTGCAATTATTGTCAGCATATTCCAATGAAGTAGAAGCTCTTAAAGTCCATCAAGGACTTGATGTACTAAAAGACAGGTGTTTGAAAGGTGACAGTGATCAACAACTCAATGGTGGTTATCTAATCCCTCCTTCAAACCCCCCTACTTACAAACCTAAAGCTTGCCAAAATATGTTAAAGTCTAAATCTTGAAGCAAAGTACAAGGCCGATGTACTAAAAGACAAAGGTGTTTGAAAGGTGCCAACAATTAATAACTCAATAGCGGTTATCTAAATCCTCCTTCAAACTCCCCCTGATTACAAACCTAAAGCTTTCCAAAATATGTTAAAGTCTAAATGCTGAAGAAAACTAAAAGGTTGATTAAAGGGTTCAAATATAAGGAGTTGTTTTGTGTGTAAAGGAGGGGTTAAGAGACGTAAGCTCCATGTGCCCACTCACATGAAGTGAAATATCATATCATGAGGGAAATGTGGAGGATAGGACTTAAACAGCCTCACCTTCTAATCTTATGCATGTCTATTTGATTCATTCTCTAAGGAACTATATTTTGGTGGAAATGGATCCTACATGTGGGATTAGTTGATTCATCCAAGGGTGAACGCTGGTCCTATGTGACATTAAAGCAAGCCTTGGTGAGAAGGATAAAGGTTCAAATGAATAATGATTATAATTGTTTGTGGTTAATGGATTTGAGGTTAGGATAATACCCTTTTATTATAGAATCATTGTGAGAATTCCATCATAATTGCAGGTGGGATTTGGCTATGAGTGAGGGTTAAATATTGGTAACTCAGTTTTATGTCCTTCTGCAGGATTATCAGTGCATTTTTTGGTGGAATTTCTGGAAATATTACGTAGTGTTTCCTGGCATAGAGGGAATGGGAGGATGAACCTCAGGCCCCCATGACCATTTTTAGAGGGAACTAGTTGGAAATGGCCTCAAATATGGAGTCTATAAATGATGGTTGGGTGCACATTGGTTCACTTCAACCTCCCTCTAGAGGTTGAGTTATCTCCCACTCTCAACCTAAGCAACACCTCTGTAGACTCTACCTCCTTTTCCATACATCATTCTATGGATACACCCTAACTGCTCATATCTCAAAGCTATTGGAAGGCCCCACTAAAGACAAACATGTGGCTATCTACTTTGATACTAGCTCTACAACAATGAAATATGAAGACCTAGAGGCCAACAACTTATGTGGACCTAGTAACTAAAGCCCAAAATGGGCATTACATTTTTAATTTTCTTTTAGTAACCTAGTGTGTTTGTTGAGTACCGTTTACATTATGCCAGTATGTTAAGCAATATACCTATGGACTTCTAAGAGGCAGATATGGATAGGCCTCCATAGAATTTTTTTTGGCTACTTCAGCCTTCATCCTTAGCTGGGAATTCCAGGTCATGGTTGCCCAGGACTACATATTTTTTGTAAACTCAAGTTGTATGGTATGGCCATAGATTTTTTAATATAAACTCTACCTACTGACCTTGAATAAAACACTCTGTATTTTACACTGATCTGGCAGTTTCCTTTTTTGATATCTTGTAAATGACAGTGCATTTTTGGTCCTGAAATTTACTACATCACCCATTTTCTCATGACTGTTTGTCACTTGGGCGAAACAACTTCTAATGGCATCTTGACAATGTAATGAGAACACACCAGAAACAAACATCTCAACCTCTGATTTCTTCATTCTGTGGTCTATAGGCTTCAGATTAAATGACCTTCTTGACAAATGATTTATTCTCTAAATGACCTTCATGATGTGAATTGATCTTTTCCTCTTCCCTTTCTTGTTCTTCTTCTCCAGACACACAACAACATAGTGTCCCAACTTTTGACAATTCCAACATTTGACTTTGGAATAGTCCTTCTCCTTGTTCTGTTGCTTGCCTTTACCTTTGATTTTGCCTCCACTGTTGGAAGCTCACTTCTTTGCTCTACCCTTCTTGCCTCTTGCTAACAATGCCACATTGTCATCCTCCTCCACCTGTTTGGATGCCCCAAGATGGTTCTTTCTGATCTCATTCTGAATGCAATCATCCCACAACCTCTCCCAATTGGGAAGGTTTTCCTATGCAACAATGCCATCCACAAAATTCTCCCAAGTCTTGGGAATACCATTCAAAGCAATTCTCACCAACTCAGTGGGTGTAATGATCTCACCTACGACTGCCAACTCATCTCTCACTGAAGTGATCTTTGTGAGGTATGTTGTAGCATTGCCAGTCTTAGCCATTTTAATGGCCTTCAGTTTCTCCTTTAGGACCATTTTTCTGTTTTGATTTGAGCTCTGGTAAAGACTGGACAAGGCTGTCCACATCTCATGTGCATAAGTCTTTCCTCTCACATGAGGAATGACATGGTCTTTGATTCCTTCCAGAATCAATCTTTTTACCCTTAGCATTCTTTTTGTTAAACTCTACCAATTGTACAGGGTCAACAGGTACTACTACTGGGTTTTGTGTGGTATTTACCATAATGCCCCAGACTTCTGCTTCCTCAAATATGCTCTGTATTCTCTCCCTCCATGCACTGTAGTTGTTCTGCCCATCCAACCTATCTTCAACTCTCAAACCCAAAGACATGTTTCACTATCCTACCAAACTAAAATTTTCAAATCTGTGGTAAAGGTTTATGTTTTCTGTGTAAAAATCAGCTTGCTATAATTTTCACTTTGTTGTCCCAAACTGCACTTTTCAGCCAACCAAGCTCTGATACCATGAAGAAATTTCAACCCCTACTCTGGTTATCAGTTTTCCTTATCACTCCATGCATTTAGTTTTAAATCCAAGCATGATAAAAATTCTAAAATCTGGAAATGATAATATTTTTTTGAAAACACAAATTTAGAGATTTCACAACCCCTGAAATTTCATAAATAAAACACAGCAAAATTATGACAGTCGCACACCGAAAATAACACAGTGATTTTTTGTCAATGTGACCCTGGAAAAACCCCCTACAACTCTTGGGGAAAACCAGTTTGAGAGCTCTTCTTTATTTCTGAAAATGATTTTACAGAGAAACTGAAATACACAGTAAAAATTCCAGCAACCACAAATTACAACTTATCTCAATTTTCGTGCTTGAACTCCACCTCGAAAATCGTGCCAATCAGCAAATAGCCAAAACAGAAATTTTTACAGCAATAAAACAACATTAAATGTTGTACAGCCAGCCTTGAAAAATGTGCCCAGAACTTGCTATCCCTCTTCCTCGATTTTTGTGCCTTTCTCCTACTGTATGATTTTTCCTTGGGATGCGTTCCAATAAATTCCGTTTCCCAGATTTGTTGAAATGTCTTCTTGCTGCCCTCCTCCACTTCCTCACTACTCAGAAATTTTCTTCTTGCTCCTTCTTCTCTTACTTTCAAATGCTCATGAAAGAATGAATTGATCTTTTCCTCTTCTCTTCTCCTTTTATTCTCTAAATGACCTTTTGGGTTACCCTAAGATCTAATGGCTGAGATTCATTTAGATCTAGGGATGAAAATAAATGTGCATTTAATTCTCACTTTCTATTTTTTAACTCTCCCACCTAAATAAAGACCCACTTAGCCTTTTATTTCCATAGTCACTTTTTCACTTTCTAATTCTTCATTCACTTTAATAAAGTCACTTTTAAAGTAGAACGTAACTTTACGAATTATAAAGTCACTTTTAAATTAGAATGTAACTTTACCACTTATAAAGTCACTTTTAAATTAAATTGACTTTACCACTTATAAAGTCACTTTAGGAGAAAATTAAAAAATAAATTTGGACACTTTTCCCTAGGTCAAAGATCAAAGCCTTAGGGAACCACTTGTCCTCTGGTACCCAAATTTTAACAGTCCATCAAAAAATACAATATATGACCTACCTTCATTACATTTACCATGTTATTGTTCCCTTTTCTGCACATACGAGTCATTTTTTGGACAAATTTAGGTGTAAGAACGTCTTTGTTGTTCTTTCTTGAAACAGTCTGAATCATATATAGGAGGTCCATCAAAAAAATACAATATATGACCTAGGTCTCCAGTGTTTGAGTTGTATGTAGATGTTTTTGTTATCAATGGAACAAAGACATTTCCTGGATCCCATGTTTCCATTCCAATTCTAACTTTTCGTCAATTTTGACTTCATGAGTTAGATTCGCCACAAGATCAGATGCATAGATATCCACCTTTTCAACTTGAATACACCATTGTTCTTCCTTCTCATCACAATTTCCATTTTCACCCAACATTTCAAAATTTTGACAAAATCCATGGTATTCAAAATTATAATTGAAAAACAGGGAGCAACTAACCTTCACTTTACCATACAGATCAGCCAGAGGGATGGACAGATGATCATCATCAGATTTTAGCATAGGAATCACATTATTATTTTGCTCAAACTCATATCGAAATTTGTATTTTTGTAGTTACCAATGGCTCCATTTCCCCTGTTTTCAAAAAATTTAGATTCCTCTGCCTTCAAGGCTTCACAAACCTGCTCTTCTACCATACAACTCTGTTCATTACCTGCATTCAAGGTTTTGTTCCACCTTTCATTGAAAATCTAACCATCTGATGGATCTTCTAAGTCATCAGGCTTGGAGAAGTGTGACATGATCCTTTCCTTCTGTAGTGGATTTCCTAGACAGGGTACAAAACTGGTGGATATCTTCTTGATTTGTTCATTTCTCATGCTAGAAAAGGCTCGATCCTTATTGTTGTCAAGTGTGGGAAAATTGTCAGAATACGGTACCTAATCCATAACTATCATGAAGGAGCTTTGGACTAGCATCATGCTGAATGCCATTTTGACAATCCCCATTGTGTTTGTAGGCTAAGTGTTCTTCTACAAGATAACAAGGGCCTTGAAAATTGGGTTGTACATAATCATGAGTGCCACATTTCTAGAAGCTGCTTTCCATCAACCTTCACATTAATATGACCAAAGCTCTGAGTGTCAGGAAGGTTTCCCTCAAAAACAGTTGAGAAGTTACGAAGTGTTATGTTTTTAAACTAAGGAGGAGCAAAAAGAAGACTGCCATGTTCAGTCACATCAGTCTTTGAATTTCCATCCACCATTTCAAATTTTCCATCACCATCTTCCTCAACGACATTGAGTTTACCTATTATTGTTGGATGTTGATCAAATGAAATAAGTGTGAAGGATGATGCTTTATTCTCTGGACCTTTACTTATCAAACTCTTGCAAAGATCAATTCTAGGAGGCAATGGAACATGAGGGGCCAAAATGGAGAGAAGCACACAGCATGATCAAAATTTGAAAACCTAAGTGCTCAATTCTTAGAACAACTACAATATTCAAATTTTGGACTGAGCATAAAAATGTCATCAAAACAAGAAAACCTATACAAACCTATACACATACATTAGATTTACAAACTATGATTATTATCAAAATTCAAGACGATTATTAGCAAAACTCAACAAACCTATACACGTACATTAGATTTACAAACTATGATTATTATCAAAATTTTCTCACCATAAAATATAAAATAAGTTTTTCAAAAATTATGGGAAGCACTTTTTCTCAAAAGTATGTCGTTCAAGCCTGCCTCTGCCCATGGTAACAATTATATTTGTGCAATCTCTATGATTTTTGAAGTTTCCATGAACAACCAACAAGACCAAAAGGGCAGAAGAATTTCATATTCAGCAAAACAGAGGAGAACAAGGCTTCTATGTCTAGAACTAACAACTGAATACCCATGTCCATGAAGCCCCTTTCTTTGTAATGTTTGAAGACATTGGAGGAACTCCTCTTTTTGTTCCCACCATTGTATAATAGCTGAATGGTCCCACTAGTGACCTACATTTTCACAAAGTTGAATAAAAAACCATGAATATTTTAGCTAAAAAACAATTATGCTAACCAAAACAAACAAAAAGGATTAAGATATAAAGTTAGATTCCATAAAAATATTATTGAAATGTGTGGAAGTATTGGTTCATTGGTGAGCTCCACAGTATTAATCATTCTATGAATGGTGTGGCCTTATACCACTGGAATGGCATGAGTTTTCCAACCATTGGGATTATAGGTCTCCAAGGAGAATCTGCCACCATGGCTATCTGGTTTGTCTGACATGTAGAAGGATCCAACTTCATCTCCTCCAGGCACAAGGTATAGTTTTCCATGCATATTCTTCCTTTGCCACTGAGAGCCATCATAAGAGTAGTCTATCATGCCTTTGCAAAAAAATCCCTCCACCACTACACGATCAGAGGTTGGCACTGCAATGGAAGAAGGTGCCAAGGGAGGTATCATGTCCTGCATGTAAAACTAGAATTTTGCTTTAAAAGGAACTATCAGTGGTGAATTTTCTGAGAAGTACTTCATTTTATTTAGTGGAGGGAAGCCACCCTTGGTGTTCAGATGCTGAATGTAGGACACCCAAATTGTGGCACATAATTTTTTAATGCACCAACATAGAAAGGTGGGAAATAAATAGTCTTCTATGCCACTCTATCTTCACATTTTCCTTTTCAATTCAAATCCTAATATTTTCCTGCCCCTCTTTGCATGAAATATATTCTCCATTATACAAAATCTCTGATAAAAAACACCATATACTCTACAAATTACTCCTAAAATTAGCTCCAGAAAGAGACTTAGCACATAATTGATGAATGCAACAACCTAGCAAAGCAGGCAATAGATAGCCTTCTAACTACTTGTCTCCACATTTTCCCTTTGAATTCAACTCCAACAAACAAATATATATATATATACATACATATATATATATATATATATATATATATCTATATATATATATATATATATATATATATATATATATATATATATATATATATATATATATATATATATATAGATATAGATATATATATAAGATTGAATTATTGAGCAATGTGCTATAGGACATATGGATATCTCTATTAGATAGCAGGTAAAATCATAAATGTTAGAGATTTTCTCTAACTGTTGAGATATGGACATGAATCTAAGCACAACTACAATTATTGTCAGCATATTCCAATGAAGCAAAAGCTCTTAAAGTCCATCAAGGACTTGATGTACTAAAAGACAGGTGTTTGAAAGGTGACAATGATCAACAACTCAATGGTGGTTATCTAATCCCTCCTTCAAACTCCCCTACTTACAAACCTAAAGCTTGCCAAAATATGTTAAAGTCTAAATGTTGAAGCAAACTAAAAGGCCGATGTACTAAAAGACAAAGGTGTTTGAAAGGTGACAACAATCAACAACTCAACATCGGTTATCTAAACCCTCCTTCAAACTCCCCCTAATTACAAACCTAAAGCTTGCCAAAATATGTTAAAGTCTAAATGCTGAAGCAAACTAAAAGGTTGATTAAAGGGTTCAAATATAAGGAGTTTTTTTGTGTGTAAAGGAGGGGTTAAGAGACTTAAGCTCCATGTGCCCACTCACATGAAGTAGCAAAGCATTAAGACAGGAAACCCTTCCCATAATAATTATCATATCATGAGGGAAATGTGGAGGACATGACTTAAACAGCCTCACCTTCTAATCTTATGCACGTCTATTTGATTCATTCTCTAAAGAACTATATTTTGGTGGAAATGGATCCTACATGTGGGATTAATTGATTCATCCAAGGGTGAACGTTGGTCCTATGTGACATTAAAGCAAGCCTTGGTGAGAGGGATAAGGGTTCAACTGTATAATGATTACAATTGTTTGTGGTTAATGGATTTGAGGTTAGGCTAATACCCTTTTATGCCAGAATCATTGTGAGAATTCCATCAGAATTGTAGGTGGGCTTTGGCCATGAGTGAGGGTTAAATATTGGTAACTCAGTTTTATGTTCTTCTACAGGATTATCAGTGCATTTTTTGGTGGAATTTCTGGAAATATTATGTAGTGTTTCCTGGCATAGAGGGAATGGGAGGATGAACCTCAGGCCCCCATGACCATTTTTAGAGGGAACTAGTTGGAAATGGCCTCAAATATGGATTCTATAAATGATGGTTGGGTGCACATTGGTTCACTTCAACCTCCCTCTAGAGGTTGAGTTATCTTCCACTCTCAACCTAAGCAACATCTCTGTAGACTCTACCTCCTTTTCCATACATCATTCTATGGATACACCCTAACTGCTCATATCTCAAAGCTGCTGGAAGGCCCCACTAAAGAAAAACATGTGGCTATCTACTTTGATACTAACTCTACAACAATGAAATATGAAGACCTAGAGGCCAACAACTTATGTGGACCTAGTAACTAAAGCCCAAAATGGGCATTACATTTTAATTTCTTTTAGTAACCTAGTGTGTTTGTTGAGTACCGTTTACATTATGCCAGTATGTTTAGTATACCTGTGGACTTCTAAGAGGTAGATATGGATAGGCCTCCATAGAATTTTTTTTGGCTACTTCAACCTTCATCATTAGCTAGGAATTTCAGGTCATGGTTGCCTAGGACTACATAATTTTTGTAAACTCAAGTTGTATGGTATGGCCATAGCTTTTTTAATATAAACTCTACCTACAAACCTTGAATAAAACACTCTATATTTTACACTGATCTGGCAGTTTCCTTTTTTGATATCTTGTAAATGAGAGTGCATTTTTGGTCCTGAAATTTACTACATCACCCATTTTCTCATGACTATTTGTCACTTGGGCGAAACAACTTCTAATGGCATCTTGACAATGTAATGAGAACACACTAGAAACAAACATCTTAGCCTTTGATTTCTTCATTCTATAGTCTATAGGCTTCAGAGTCTAACATCTGGAAACTACAATTTTGGGGGTTGAATGCTGGAATATAGGCCAGTACAAGGTATTGTAGACTTCACCTGGTGCAAATGTTTTCGTTGATGTAGGAGATTCCTGCGAAGTGAAATATGTTTCCCTATATGGTTGCTATCAACTAGATCATGTAATCTTAACCATGTCATTGGAACCTAGAGATAATTATGAATTTCAAGTTCAAAATTCTCTTGAACATGGAATTCTTGCAATGTTGGGTATCATATCTACACAGAGGTTGCCTTACCCTTCTAGTGCATTTGACATTGGCTCAAACAGAAAATTGATGTCATTCTAAATAACATTTACGTTTAGCAAATGATTAAGAGGGTCACTACAAAGACACAAGTTTCTATAATTTTGGATTCTATATAGTATTGGGTTGAGAAATTAGAGTGGGGGTCAGTTTATGTAATTCATTTATTTCTAGTTCAATACCAAAACAACGTCAGAAGGATGTCATAACAGTTTCCCGGAAAAATCATCTCATGACACTGTATTGAGTGCCAAAAAGTTCAATCTCTTTGCACGGTTGATTCCTATTTGGGTAACATGTTTAATGTATGGGGTTGTCTTTGCACAGTGTTCTACTTTCTTCATAAAATAGGGCAGCACAGTGGATAGTGATTATTGGACATATTGAGATCCCTCCTGCATCCTTGCAGTGTTTCATAGCCTTCAGTATTATTGTGCTTGTGCCTGTGTCTAATTGGATCTTTGTTCCACTAGCCAAAAATTTTACAGGTCTCAAGCACGACATTACGATGCTCCAAAGGATAGGATTTGGGACATTTGTTTATGTTCTTGCCATGATAGTTGCAGCACTCACAGAACTCAAAATACTTAAAGCATAAAAGGATAATGGTTTAGTAGACCTGCCCAATGCAACAATTCCAACAATTATCTTCTAGTTGCTTCAACCATACATTCTTAATGGCATATTAGAAATCTTTTCAATTAGGGAAAGTTTATGAAATTTGGGGCAAAACTAGACACCTTCTACATTGAAGAAGCTACCAGAGGAAATGGAAAAGGGAAACCTTATAGACAAGCTTGAGATCTTATTCAACTCATGCATCCTTCATGATTGGAAGGATTCAATCATCACGTTGCAGACAACCAAGGCTCTCTTGCCTTGATCTGAAGATCTCGAAATTGTCAATCGGTGCATTAACGCAATTGCATGTAAAGCAATGGTGGATCCGTCAAAGGTAAAATGGTCTTACAACCACAGTAGAGGCCAAAAGTATTATAAGACATTGGAGAGTGTTTCAAGCCCTTCATTGAGTGAACTTCATAGCCGAAGATACTACATCAACCCAAGGATTCAAATGATTTTGTGTGATTGTGGCATTTTCATTTGAAAAACTCTATGAGAGGGGTATAACCATGCTAGAATCCTTTGGAAGTGTTATGTCTTGTTTAGTATCTTCTTTTGGATATTTAGAAGATTTACTGAATTCCTAATCCAATTCAATGGGGTAAGTTTCTCTAATGGATTGCCCAACAAACATTTGTGATGATAGAACAAATAATGTTTTCATGTTAGAATTTTTTAGAATTTCAGCAATTATTGCAAGCTTCTCCATGAAATTTTGTTCAATATTAGGAAAACAAGGTGCATGTTACAAATTTGGACCCGGATTTGTAGTTGCTAGTCCTAAATTGTTAAATTTGGCAACTAGGGCCAAACTCCACCTTGGACAGCTCATATGATGCAACTAATATTTTTATTGGATTCCTCTTTCCAAGAGGTGTAGGATTGATCTAAATATCATCTCATTCTGACATGTACAAATGGAATTATGAATTTATTTCTATTATGGACAAATTGTCAAGGTCGGCCAGCAAACTTATGTAGGCTCAGAAGCCCAAAAGACATGTCTTTTCATCCTCAACGTTGCATATAAATAGAAGGTGAATCTACATCATTTGGACATCATTCATTCTCACACATATCTCTCTCTCCTCATCTGGTTGGGTCGTACAACTTCAGGGCATCCTTCTTCTACTCCACACATGTGAAGTTTGACTGCAATTTTCTGTTTTGGGCATTGACCGAATTTCAAGAAGGTTTGACCAATGTTGGCCGGACAACAGTTGACCGAGTTTGACTACATTTTTCTTGGGGAGTATTTTGTTTGGGCAGGCCACATTTCTGGGCATAGAAATCGAGGCATTCAGAGTTGTTTGACCAGCGTTGACCACAACAAGTTTGACCACAGGTTTGACTCTGCGTTGACTGAGTTTTACTGATATTTTCGTGACTGTTTTGGGCTGATTTGGACTATCCTTAAAGGCCGAGTTGACTGGGTTTGACCGAGCTGATTTGGAGGAGATATTCTGCCACGTTGACCAGCATTGACTTTCTGGTTAGGGCATCCTGTTGACTACTATTTGATTGGACAGATTTTGACTGTGATTGGGCAAATAAATTTGTATATTGTACTCTCTCTCTGCTAAACTTTTGAAGAATAATAAGAAGATTTGATCAAAGGGTTTTTCCCTGGCATCTGCCAAATATTGTGTCCTCTTGTCTTGGCTTGTCTTCTGGTTATTGTTTATGTCCTATCTGCATTTTACTATATGTTAATGTGATTGCTAATCTGGAAATTGATATTAGGCTAATAAGAAAATTGAAGTAAAATTGCTCTTAAGCATAGAACATACCATTGTTATCTAAAATTAACATGGTATCAGAGCTGAGGTGAAGACAAAGCCCAAGCAAGAGTGAGAAGAGAAATCACTGAGATCTATTGATCAAGGACAAGAGTCAATGGCCTCCACATCCTACTTCAAATATGATGACAAGCTTCATGATAAGTCTGATTATCATGCATGGAAGATGTCTCTTGATTTGACTTTAGAAGAGCAAGATGTTATGGACTATGTGCAGGGAAAAATTACTGAACCTCCTTCAAATGCACCGGTTGCTGCTAAGACAAAGTACAAGAAAGGTGAAGTCAAAGCCAAGAAGATCATCAGGGATTCTATTCATAAGCATTTAGTTGCTTACATCTCTGATTTGAACACATCAAAGGAGATATATGATAGGTTGGTTGGCATGTTCAAAGCTAGCAATGCAAACCAAGTCCTTTTTCTCAAGAACAAGTTGAAGGACATAAAGAAGGGAAAAGGTGAAGATATCCAATCCTACTTCGTGAGGATTACCGACATAAAAAAATGATCTACTTTCAATTGGGGAAGTTATGATGACAAGGAGCTCACTCGCATTGCCCTTGGAGGTCTCCCTCGTGAATGGCATGTGTTCAACACTACTATCCTCAACAATGACAGGATTCTAGGTTTTGAAGAATTGCTGACTAAACGTTCTCAAGAAGAGACAAGGATGATGGAAATGGACATGCCTTCAAATGGGAATGATCCTACTGCATTCTCTGCTATGCTAAAAAGAAGAAAAATGCAGGTTCAAAGAAGCAATGTCAAGGAAGACCGAGATTCAAAAATGGAAGGAAGGGAAGATGCTTCATTTGTAACAAGTTTGGCCACTATGCTAGGGAGTGTCCTAATAGAAGGGATACACCTCATGATGATGACTACAACAACCACAACAATTTCAGGGGCAACAACAATCAAAGGAATGGCAGGTTCAACAACAAAGGAAAAAGGAATGCTTTCGCTACTCAACTTGGAAATGATTGACCTCCCAAAAGATCAAGAAACTCTAGGTATGATGAATCTAATGTTGTAGATAACAAGAAAAAAGAATTTTATCTTATATCTTCCCTTTCTACTACCTCTCCTCTGGACACCTTAGGAAATTGGTTGATTGATAGTGGTGCCTCAAGGCACTTCACTGGGTACAAGGAGGCTCTTTCAAATTTGATAGAAAAGGATACAAATTTGGAAATTATCCTTGGAGACAATGCCACCTATCCCATGAAGGGAGTTGGAAATGTTACTCTTCAATTGAATCAAGGTAACATTGTTCATCTACAAGAAGTACTATATGTACCTGATCTAAAGAAGAACCTAGTATCTATCTCGGTGATGGAAGACAAAGGATTCAAGGTGGCATTCATCGATGGAAAGGTACATGTTTGGAAATGAAATTTTAAAGAAGAATTTACTCTTGGATTCATGGTTGATAGCCTATATCAAGTTGGAGGAATTCCATTGGGAGCTATGTGTTGTGTCACACCTCTTCAATCCGAACTATGGCACTGGAGGTTTTCTCATCTTCATTAGAAGGCTCTACCTGATGCAAGGAAGATGGTTACAGGTATGCCCGAATTCAAAATAGAACATGAAGGTGTTTGTCAGGGATGTGCCGAAGGAAAACATACAAGGGGACCATTACCCTCAAGTGATAGCAAGACCACTGACATTTTGCAATTGGTTCATTCTGATCTATCTGGTATGTTGCTCGTGACAAATTTGGGTGGATATTTATATTATGCTATCTTTGTGGATGACTTCTCTCGCAAAACTTGGATATATTTCTTGAAGAAGAAGGATGAAGTGTTCTCATGGTTTCGTTCTTTCAAAGCCTTGGTTGAAAATCAAACTGGGAAGAAGATCAAAATATTAAGGACCAATAATGGAACCGAATATGAATCAAATGAATTCAATGACTATTGTAGAGAAGCTAGCATTAAGAGGGAGACTACTATTGCATATACTCCTGAGAAAAATGGTGTTGTTGAAAGGAAGAATCGTTCTATCATAGAAGCCACTCGTGCCATGCTACATGATCAAAGCCTTCTGAAGTTCCTATGGGGTGAAGCTATCAACACTGTCGTGTATGTTCAAAATAGATGCCCTCATCAAGCATTGGGCTCCAAAACTCTTGAATAAGTTTTCACTGGTAAGAAACCTGATGTTTCTCATTTTGGAATTTTTGGTAGTCCCATGTATTTTCACGTGCCGAAAGAAAAGAGAAGCAAATTGGATGCATATGGGAAGAAAGGAACATTTGTGGGCTATAGTGAAACTTCCAAGGCATATAGGATCTATGTGCCTGGTCAAAAGGAAGTGGAGATAAGTCATGATGTCACCTTCGATGAAGATGCTTCCCTTTGGAAGATTAACAACCTTCCTATTCCAAGGAAGGACAAAGAAGAAAATATAGGAAAACAGGGAGAAACACAGGATGAGCCGATGCCCGATGTTGAAGAACCAATGGATCCCATTGATCCACCTCCTCATGAGCCCTCCTGCTCTAAAAGGAGACCCTCATGGCTTAGGGAAACTCTCAAAGATGTCGAGAGACATATTGCACCAAGGGGGACATTTCGTGAAAGTAAGAAGCTGAGTAGGTACCAAGGGTACTTAACTGCCATGAGCACCATTATTCAATCTAAGCCTTGCTCATTTGAAGAAGTTTTGAAGCACCAAGTATGGAAGGATGCTATGAATGAAGAGTATGAGTCAATTATGAAGAATGATGTCTAGGATGTGGTCCCTAGACCCTAGGACAAATCTATTGTCACCTCTAAATGGCTCTACAAGATCAAGCATGGAGCAAATGGAAGTGCTAAAAAGTTCAAGGCCATATTTGTTGCTCGAGGCTTCTCTCAAAAGGAAGGTGTGGACTATGATGAGATATTTGCACCAGTTGCCTGATATACCACCATCTGTTCGATCATAGCCCTTGCTACCTCACAAAGATGGAACCTACACCAGATGGATGTCAAGGCTGCCTTCTTGCATGGTTCACTTAAGGAGGAAGTCTATGTAAAACAACCCAAGGGGTTCGAAGTCCAAGATCATAAGACACATGTATGTAGGTTGAAGAAAGCCCTTTATGGGTTGAAGCAAGCACCTCGGGCTTGGTATGAGAGGATGGACAACTATTTGATGAAGTTAGGATTTACAAGAAATGAAGTTGATTCAAACCTTTAATTTAAGGTTGAGAATGATAGACCTCTCATCTTGGTGTTGACTCTCTCATTCATCAATGCAAGAGGGAGTTGGCTTCGGAATTCAAGATGAAGGACCTAGGACTGATGCATTATTTCTTAGGGTTGGAGGTCTGGCAAAAGCCAGGTGATATTTTCATTTCTCAAGGAAAATACATTGTGAAGCTACTTGAAAGATTTGGGATGGTGGATTGCAAGTCCGTGACTACTCCGATGGAACTTAACTTCAAGAAGTTATGCGAAAGTAATGTTGGGCCCAATTTGGGAAATCCTTCTGAGTATCGTCAACTCGTGAGGGCCCTGATGTTTTTGGTGAACTCTCGTCTGGACATATGTTTTGCAGTGAATACATTGAGTCAGTTTATGGTCGAGCCTCATCACATTCATTGGATTTCTGCCAAGAATATTTTGAGATATCTTCGGGGCACAATCACCTATGGACTGAGATACACTGCCGAGAATGTGAGGCTCCATGGTTACTCTGATGCAGACTGGGCTAGCAGTGTGGTGGATCGTAAAAGCACATATGGATGTTGCTTCTCTCTAGGTTATGCTTCGATATCCTGGATGAGAAAGAAGCAGAATTCGTTTGCTTTGAGCACCGCCTTGGCTGAATATATTGCTGCTAGCATGGCCTCCTGTGAAGTTGTTTGGTTGAGGAAGATCTTTAGTGAGTTGTTTGGACATGTGCTAGATACCACCGTGATCTTTTCTGACAACCAAAGTGGGATTCATCTTTCTGAGAATCTTGTGTTTCATGACTGCTCCAAGCATATTGATATCAGGTACCACTTTATCCGGGATATGGTACAATGGGGAGCAATAAGGCTCCATCACATTGGGACTAATGAACAGGTCGCAAATATTCTTACAAAGCCCCTGGGGAAGGTCAATTTCTTAACCTTCCGTGAACGACTTGGAGTCGTAGAGAGACCCTCTTATGAGGGTCCCGTATGAGATGGATATTAAGCTTTGGGAGCTCCGAGGGGCTTGGGGTACTTCTTGGAGCGATGAGCGACCATAGGGTGAGTGGTTCACCTTCTCCTAGTGGTGCGTTGTGTACAGGGTGAGTGGTTCACCTTCCCTTGTGATACCCCATGTTGATATATGCATAGGATGAGTGGTTCACCTTCTCCTATGGCATATGAGTAGAATGAGTGGTTCACCTTTTCCTAGCAGTACATCCTACCCATGCAGTCCGGGACTCATGGGAAGTACCTCTCATCTGACCAATGAATAGGGAAATGAGGATAGGAACCATAGTACTACCGATGGATGCATCGTGTACTACAGTACTCCCTATGCTAGGATGTTTGATATTGATCTGGGATCAATGGAGACTGATTTCGGGTTAGTGGAGAGTGGTATGATACACTCTTGATTATTGGAGACTAACTTCGGGCCAGTGGAGAATGGTAAGACACATTCTCAATCATTTCTTCTTCATTATTTCTTCATGGTTCAGTAGAGAAAAGCAAATCATAGCAAGGTATAATAGAGATGTCAAATATGGTACAGATTGACAGATGGTTTGGCAGGTGGAGTTCTCCCTAGTTGAGAGGGAGTGTTAAATTTGGCAACTAAGGGCAAACTCCACCTTTGACAACTCATATGATGCAGAAGATATTTTTATTGGATTCCTCTTTCCGAGAGGTGTAGGATTGATCTAAAGATCATCTCATTCTGACATGTACAAATGGAATTATGAATTTATTTCTATTATGGACAAATTGTCAAGGTCGGCCAACAAACTTATGTAGGCTCAGAAGCCCAAAAGACATGTCTTTTCATCCTCAACGTTGCATATAAATAGAAGGTGAATCTACCTCATTTGGACATCATTCATTCTCACACATATCTCTCTCTCATCATTTGATTGGGTCGTACAACTTCAAGGCAGCCTTCTTCTCCTCCACATGTGCGAAGTTTGACTGCGATTTTTGTTTTGGGCATTGAACAAATTGCATGAAGGTTTGACCAACATTGACCGTGTTTTTCTTGGGAAATATTCTATTTGGGCAAGCCACATTTTTGGGCACAAAAATCGAGGCATTTAGAGTTGTTTGACCAGCGTTGACTACTACAAGTTTAACCATAGGTTTGACTCTACATTGACCAAGTTTGACTGATATTTTCAAGACTGTTTTGGGCTGATTCAGACTATCCTTGGAGGCCGAGTTGACTAGTTTTGACTGAGCTGATTTGGAGGAAATATTCTACCACGTTGACCAGCATTAACTTTCTGGTTAGGGCATCATGTTGACTGCTATTTGACTGGACAAATTTTGACTATGATTGGGAAAATAAATTTGTATATTGTACTCTCTCTCTACTGAACTTTTAAAGAATAATAAGAAGATTTGATCAAAGGGTTTCCCCCACATTGGGGTTTTTCCCTGGCATCCGCCAAATATTGTGTCCTCTTGTCTTGGCTTGTCTTCTAGTTATTGTTTATGTTCTATCTACATTTTACTATTATGTTAATGTGATTGCTAATCTGGAAATTGATATTAGGCTAATAATAAAATTGAAGTAAAATTTCTCTTAAGCATAGAACATACCATTGTTATCTAAAATTAACATAAATCCATACATATATGCATGCTCACTAGGATGAAATGTTTATCTGTCCCACTCAAGTTCACATTATCATTACCTGAATTCATGTGAAGAATATGAGAGGGATCATGAGGCTTCATTTGAGGCTTCCCAGAGTCTCCAGCCTGCGCAACCAACAAATAACATGAATGATGAATAATTCATCCAAGGGAATATTGGAAAAAAAATAGAATAAATAGTTAAACGATGAAACATGTTACATTTGAAATGGTTTAGAATTGAAATCATAGGTGTCTCTTCCAACATAGAGAAACAATGATCCAAGTCATATTTTCAAAGACTACCAATTAATCCAAGACAAATCACCAAAGCCACATGCCTTAGGTCACTTACTTCAACCCACATATAGGGAATGGAATGAAAACAAAATAAAAGAAAAATATATTTTCAACTACTACATCTCTCAAATAGTCATTACTCACAAGATACAACTCAATTAACTATGTTGAATCAGCAGCATGTCTTACTGTGGAAGTTCCTTGAGTGCCAGGTTTGGAAGTAGTTGCTAGTGCTTGTAATGTCTTTTTATGTTGTACATTTGAATTCTTAAGTGTGTTTGTGTCAGATGTTATTGTTTTCCCAGATGCGGTAACAATGCTTTACTAGGACCTTAGGGAGGATTTGTCTACTAACATTGATCATACTTTTGTGTAGCCTATGCTTGCATAATGAGGTGCATAAGCGTAGTTGGGTTTACCACTATATGTATCAATACAGAAGGTATTATATTTGAGTTCAGAGTGATTGATCTATTTGTCTGTGAACCTATATCAGTTATCTAGGTCTCTTTTCTTTCTCCACTCTCTTCCTCACATACAAATGGAATCCTTAGATTTAAATTAATATCTGTATATTTTAGCCTATTGTGAAGGACTACAAGTTTGTTTGTGGGAAGCAGAATGGCCTACCAAGTATTGAGAGTAGATCATTGTTTAGAGGGAGCCTCTAACATCGTCTCTTTGAAAGGGAGGATCATGATAGTATTGGAGGATAATGGGGTGGGAGATTTGATCAAAAACGCAATTCCACCACCACAATATCCCCAACAGTTGGCCCAACATAATAAGAATGACATCAAGGCCAATTTGATACAAATTTGATCAAATTAAATTTTGATAAATATTGATTTTTAATTTTATCACGGAAAAAGTTTTGGATTCACCTAAAAATCTGCACTTATTATGTGTATTGCAGATGTGGATTTCAAAATCAGAATATGATGAGTCTGGCCCCTCAATTGTTCACAAGAAGTGCTTCTAGAATATTGGACATTTGGTACTTCTATCTAGGAGGAGAACTGGATGCATATGTCTTGGTAGTTTTAGGTTCGATGGAGGACTAGCATTGCAAAGAGAGGATTTCTGTGTTTATTTGTGCACTAACTTTCTTGAGTCGGTTTTGGGTCTTCAGTTGTTCATTGTGTTGGATTCATGAAATAATTTGAGCCAGTGCTAAAGGATTTCATTGGAATCCTTACATTAACCAAATTCAAGTTGTGCTAGTATTTTCCACCCTATTTTTCTTGATTCATTATATTTTCTTACATGTATTCATACGGATTAGGAAATATTTAGCATGTGCAAAATGTCTCTACATGATTGTGATCATTGTAAGAGGATGAGCTATTACCATGTTGTTGAAAACTTGTTGCATGTTTTGTTTTGAATTTTTTTGCAGGCTCGTAGCTTTGAGCATAGTGTTTACTTCTCACATCCTAATATTCTTAAAAATGACTTCTCAAACTCTGTTTAATCAAATAAATGCATCCCAACTAAATGGGTGCATAGTCATTATCTCAAATTCATTTCTTATCACTTTGAAAGATTGGCACAAAAAACTTAATGAATAGATGGATCATTTTAAATACATCTTAAGAGAAGAAGCAATGGATTCAACAGCCATCAGATAAAATCAAAATAAACTAGATCTTGTGAATCGTTGAAAAGCTAGACACACCTATACTAAATCTAACGAACTGCCTTGTGATAGAGATCAACGATAAGTACCTTGTTCCACTATAATTTCTATTTCATTTGGTAGCCCACGGACATTAATGTGAACAGCATCAGGATTACCAATAGATCTGCCCACATCAAGTGTTCTTCTAAGGATCTGCCCAAAGATAGAATATAGTCAGAGATTGATGCATTGCAAGAGAACATTTTGGTGTACAAGATGAAGTTGAACATAGCCAGTCTCTTTAATTTCAAGAGATGTACATGTATCAATGGATTAATAACTTACTAAAACATTGGTTGTGTACCAGTCACCTATAAGTAGAGTGATATCACCATTAGGCAGGGGGGAATGGAACAAGGATCAGGGCCCTGTTAGCTACATTTATTCCTCCAAAGCCCCCTGCAACTTTCTGCAAATACAATGAGGGAAAGTAATAGTAGCTACCTATCTGGTCCTTCACTTGGAACTTGTACATAAAGTTATTTCCTGGTGGTATAGGGAAGTTTGTGCCAGGTACTCCATCTTGCTACAAATTTCTCCAGTATTTGGTGGTCTATGATCTTCTATAACAACTGGGGCCTCACTAGGAATGTGCATGTATTGTTTGATGTGTTCTACAGAAACAATGTAATTTGCAAGTGTACATTGGTTTTGTATACTTTTAACAAACAATCTGTTCAATGATAGACCATAAGAGAAGGCCATCCCAACGAAACTTGCACCAATTCAAATTGTTAGGAATGATCATATTATACATAAAAACATTCAGTAACAACAGAAAACACCCACAATTGACATTTAGTTTCATTGTTCATACCAGGATTGAAGTTGTCCTATGGGAGTAGAACCATAGAAAGAGCAGAGGAGCAAAGAACAAGTGCATTTAACACCTCTAGACGTTGAATCAACCATTCAATGGCTCAAAAACTGTGGAAAAAGGGGCTCGAATTTTTGTCAATAAGGCCTAAGTTCTTCTTCAAGAACTGATCCTCAACGCTGAAAGCCCTAATGGTCATTGTTCCTACTATGGACTTGCCAAAATGATTTGCAATGGGTGATTTTTTGTACCATTTATTTTCAAGAGTTCTTTAGTAGAAGCAAAATAGTCTTCTCAAATACCACGGCCTTGTCTCCTGAATTGTGCATCGTTGGCATGTCAGCGCCCTCATTCTTCCCGCCACTCTCCATAGAGGTGTTGGGTTGAATCTTCCTTCACTATAACCAAGGGCTTCACCTGCTGTGGGTCGTGGGTTCAATTTTCACTATCACCGCCATGGTCCCACTGAGGTGGGAGGAGTGACCTCAAGTCCGCTATTGGCAAGACCCGGTGTATGCCATATGCTTTGAAGGGATTTTGAATGAGACTGAGACTGAAATTTGAACCATGTTATCACAACGATTACTGTGATGCCAATCCCTAGCAAGACGTCATGCTCTGTAAGGGCTATGCGAATTATTCCCCGAGATATTTAGTGTTCATGGGACTCCATCTTACATTCTTATTGTTACAGTGCTTTATGTTGTATTCTCTCTCAAATTTTTGAATGTAATTGTTGCTTCATACCGCACAAATTAGGGTGCCCATTTTGAAAGCTATCAAATTGTCATCTGATGGGACTCTCTTTGTGTTGGCTTTGAAAAATAATGTTCACCGTTTTTATTTGTTCTATTTCAAATATGCTTATTTTACTTTTGAGTGAAGACTAGAAAAATGATACTTCATTAAACGTTGGAAAAATAAAACTTGTATGTTTAAAGAGAGTCCATTAGGTTAAATACAACGAAGGGGTAATATTTTTTTGTAGAAATTTTTTTACAATAGGGGTTTTTTAAAAGAATTTTGTGGATAAATTTTGAACAAAAGGGTAATAAATTAGGGTAAAAAAAATTATTAAGGGAAAAAGAGTAATTGGTTGGTTGGTTTAATTGGTTATTATCAATGTTGTAGTATTTGTTTAGTTTTTTATTTCCTCACTTGAGAAATTTTGACCCAGAGGGGTAATAAATTAGGGTAAAAAAATTTATTAAGGGAAAAAGAGTAATTGGTTGGTTGGTTTAATTGGTTATTATCAATGTTGTAGTATTTGTTTAGTTCTTTATTTCCTCACCTAGGTTCAAATTCCTGATGAGACATTTGTCCCATCTTTATAACACTGGGAAAGTAGAAGCCTCCAAGGAGTAGGACCACCCCGCAAGTGTATCTCAAAATGTCTTGACCCTTCTTACTAAATCACGTGTTATTAGTATCTACTTGCAGCATATTGGATATACTTTTGAGTTATATTGGCAATAATTCCATTTCATCTCAAGTGTAGCTCAAATCACTTTGATTAGTTACCAGTGTTGGGTTTCTCTATAAACTTTTCCTAGAAGTAAAAAAGAACATGACTTTCAATCTAGAAGGGTAGTTTCCCCAAGGAGTGTGACCACCCCACAAGTGTATTTAGAGATGTCTTGACCCTTGCTAAATTGTATGTTATTATTATAGAATTGAAACATATTGAATATACTCTTAGGTTACAGTGGAAATCATTTTAGTTCATCTCAAGTGTAGCTCAAGTCACTCTAATGAGTTGTCGATCTCAAGTTTCTCCATAAAGTTTTCATTGAAATAAAAAAGAGCATGTCTTTCAATCTTTAATTGGATGAAATATGCATCCTCCTTGTGAAGATTTTCTTAACTCCAGTAAGGGTTGATAAGGATCTTCTTGGTTTCATTGGCTTCATCAAAGAATTAACATTTTATTCATCAACTCTTGATTGTGAGAGGATGAATTCTAGTGTGAATTATCACATGTGTGTTGTTTTCTTTCAATTGTAGTTTTGACCTCCATAATTAATTTGGTTTAAGTCCTCTAGCTGGTAGTCATCAATCACCCATTCGGTGCCATGTGGGTATTTTACTTTTCAACAAATCCAAGGCACCTCTATTGCATTGGGATCTAGTGACCTTGTTTAAAAACCCTAGCAAACACCTTTGAGACCATCTATTAGCACTAGTTGGACTTGAACTTGAGATTTCCCAAAAACTCAAAGGAACGAATTATGAGGGTTGCTTGGCCAATCCACTCATAGCCTAAGCCTCTTTGGTGATGAAGGGAAACCAACTATAAGATATCAAACACCTTCCCTCACACACACGCATGGAGGCTCTACACCTGTAAAGGTTTGCATATGTGTTGTTTACATGGTTTGAATATGTGTTGTTTACTTTAATCATTATTAATTTTGTCACTTATTATCTAGTCATATATTTTAGTACGGGACTAAATTAGTCACTTTAGTTTGGTCACTTATTATCTAGTCATATATTTTATCCCTACACTAAATTAGTCATTTAAGTTAGTCATTTTTAGTTCGGTCACTTAAAATTTCTCAAATTTAGTAGTAATTCACTTGAAATAATTGTGGTGACTAATCTTTTTAGTCACCTAGTCACTAATTTCATCGTTTTCTACTAGTGGATGCATAGATCCAATAACTGATGGACAAATTGGCGAGAGCTAAGTATGTCATTTCATACCTTGAGCAAGAGAGCAAGCAGCTAAGTGACAAACAGGTCCTCATGGAGCTAGAACTTCTCAAGTCAAAGAGGCAAGATGACAAAGGAAAATCAGTAATGCAAGAGGAAAAGACCTCAACCACCTTGACTACAGAACAGAGGCTTGAAAGGGAGATTGAAGAGCATAGAGAAACATGGCTTGACAGGGTCAATTTGCATTTGGAGAAGCTACTACAAAGGGCCAACAGGGATAATCAAATAATTAGGCACATGGCTCGCCATTACATGACCCGGAACAAGATTTGTAACATAAGAGTCAAGCAAATGAAGATAAGACTAAAACAAGCACTCAAAGGAAAAAAGGAGGGTGATAGGCTTAGGCTACTTGTTGAAGCTTCCTTGGCTAATCCAAACACTTGATGGTGGTGTTCTCCACAAATTTTGAGTAAATTTTGATAATTTTTTCCTTTTTGGAGAATTTTGCAATTTTTGACTCAGAAAAATTGGCTCTATGCGCAGCGTCACTGGCACTGCGCTTTTCCTAGGGGAATCCAATGAGGAAATGGTCAGCATTTTGGATTCACAATGATGATTACATGTGCCCTATGCATTTTCTAAGCTTTTGGAGCAAAACTGGTGATCCAGGTGGATATTGGTGGCCACCTGCCAAGTCCACCTGGACCCCCACCATTGCCTTTCTCAGCATTTTCAATTTCCTTAATTGTAGCACAACTTACTATTTTTAGCAGTTTTTCGGGTCCTGAACTTCCGGAGCCGTTTTGAGGCCCTAAACGACTTTTTTTCGGGAATCCGGGGGCAATCATTCCAACAATGGCAGTACTCGGATAGATCTTTCTAATGAGCTATTGTATGCGTCAAACGGATATCATATGCCAAAGTTACGACCCCAGGAAATTGATGTACCAATTTACCCCAAACGAGGCCCACAGTTTGGCGTTTCATCTCCTAGGGTTAGGTTTTGGAATGTTAAGGGTTTTTCATTGTTTCTCAACAATAAATAGGCCTTCGAGCCTCATTGTAACACAGTTCAGAGGCATGTAGCCATCACATCTCTTCTCAGAGATAAGCTACCATCGCCCTAGCTGGTTTATTTCCATTTCTAGTTGTAAGCATATTTCAGTATTTTCCATTAATGAAATGAAGTATTATTTCCGCTGCATCTTTGTGTGTATGGTTATCTCTGTAATTTTTTGCGTTCATGTTTAAATCTGGATCAGTGGTATTAGAGCGGTCTGCTTTTTCTCTGTTTTTCTTTGCATGTCCCCAACAAGGTCGGGATATAAGGAGTTATGGCTTGAACTGGTTGAACCTTTGCAAGACCAGCCTCGCAAATCCCGACGACCTCCCATGGCGGACGAGAAGAAAGACGAGGGGGCAGGAGATCCCATCAAATCTTGCTCGAAGAAGCCCTCGAGCGACAACGGAACGCGATGATGGACAGCTTTGCCCAGATCCTTCAGCGGCTACCCAGAAGCAATGCATCGGCTTCCAGCAGCTACTCTGGAAACGCCACACCCTTTAAGGTATAATTTAATTTTGAAATCCCCATATTCGAGGGTCAGATAGACGCAGATGCCGTAGATAAATGGTTAAATCTGCTAGAGGGTTATTTTTCTGTTCATGAATTTTCGAGTCGGGAAAAGATTGTTTTTGCTCTTCTCAAAGCAGCCCCCCACGTCAAGGACTGGTGGGAAACCTACTGCGAGCAGAAGGATCAAAGTACTGGCTCACTATTTTCAGCCGCACCCACCTGGGATTCGTTCCGGGATGCCATCAAGGAACAGTACTACCCTGTTGGAAGCTATGAGGATTAATACATAAAGTGGACCACGCTGCGGCAGGGAAGGGACCAAGACGTGCCGGAGTTCACCAATCTTTTCCATACCCTTCGCACAAAGTTGGGTATCGAGGATTCAGAGCAACATTTGATACTCAAATACCGTGGCTGCCTGCACAACTACATCCAGGAAGAAATACAATTCCTAAACATCCCCTCGCTCGGCGCAGCATACCGATATGCCGTCAAGGTCGAGCAGAAGTTTAAACAAAAGAAGCGAGACTTTGGATCTGCGAATCCAAAGCAGGGGAAAGGTGCCCCTAAACCACAGAACAAAGGACAAAGCCAAGGCGGGACAGCCCAAGACAACCAGCCGAAGCTGCAAGCAAAGAACAGCGCCGCGAAGCCGAGAAAGGACACTGGAAAATGGTGCGAGTTCCATAAGAGCTCCACTCACAACACAAGTGAGTGTCGGGCCAAGCAGTCACTGGTGGCTGAGCTAAAGGTTTCAGAATCAGATGCATGTTCCGACTCTGAGTCAGAACCTGATAAGGGGTATGAAAAAGGGAAGCAGATCATTGATGCGGATCCCAACGCCACTGTTGCTACCGCAAAGATCCAAAAAAATGAACCCGAAGATCCAGAGGAGGAGGAGCGTCTCTTCCACTCCCAGATGTGGGTAAAGGGCTCCCCGATACAGTTCATTGTTGATAGCGGGAGTCAAAAGAACCTCATTTCGGCAGAGGTCATGAAGCGGTTGGGCTTACCGACCACAGCGCATCCACAACCATACACCATTGGGTGGCTGCACCAAGGACGAGATCTTCGCGTGAGCCAGCAGTGTCGCCTTCCATACAACATCAAGCCCTTCACGGATGAGGTATTGTGTGACATTGCTCCCCTTGAAGTTTGTGATGTATTACTAGGACAACCATACTTTTGGAAGCGACATGCTGTGTATGAATCAAGGCCCCGTGCTGTTATTATTACATTGGGAAATAAGTTGTTCAGGATACCAGAGGTAGCACCACCTGCTGCCATCTCTTTGATTACTGCAAAACAATGCAGTAAGATCATTTCCAAAACCAGGAAATTTGTTTTCCTGATGATACGCCCTCAAGGAAAGAAGAAGACAGTGGCCGCGGCCTCCAGACGGGGTCCCTCTACACGACAACTACAGATGGACAAGATTGTGGAGGAGTACGAGGACATCTTCACCTCCCCGGCAGGGGTTCCTCTGCACTCTCAAGTCAAGCACTCCATCGATCTGACCCCAGGGGCGCCGCTACCCAATGGACCAATTTATCGGCGCTCCGTTCTGGAGAACGATGAAATCAAGAGGCAGATTCAGGAGCTCCTGCAGAAAGGTCACATCCGTCCAAGTTCATCGCCCTGTGGGAGCCCGATCGTGTTGGTACAAAAGAAGGATGGGACGTGGAGAATCTGTATTGACTATCGGGCGCTGAACAAGATCACTATCCGTAATAGGTACCCGATCCCGCGGATTGATGACCTCCTAGACCAACTAAAGGGGGCGAAATATTTCAGCAAGATCGATCTGAAGTCAGGATATCACCAGGTACCAATCGAACCCTCTGATGTGTGGAAGACTGCCTTCAAATCCAAGGAGGGCCTCTTCGAATGGTTGGTAATGCCTTTCGGATTGACGAATGCTCCTGCAACCTTTATGAGGCTAATGGATGACATCTTGCGGCCATTCACCAACTCCTTTGTAGTAGTATACTTGGATGACATTCTGATCTTCAGCCAGAGTTGGGAAGAGCACCTCCACCACATCCGACAGGTTCTCCAAACACTGCGGCAACACAAGCTATGTGCCAATTTGGAGAAATGCACTTTTGGCATGACCCAGGTTCAGTATCTGGGATACATCATTGATGAACAGGGGGTGCATGTCGATCCAACCAAGATCCAAGTCATTCGGGATTGGCCCTCTCCAACCACTCTAACAGAGCTCCACAGCTTTCTAGGTCTTGCCAACTTCTACCGCAGGTTTGTGTTGGGGTTTTCTGATATTTCTTGGCCCTTGAGTCAAGTCACCAAGGGAGGGGCTAAAGCAAATTTCTTTTGGTCTGAATCTCAACAGAAGGCATTCATGGAGTTGAAGGATCGCCTCTGCACGGCACCAGTGCTCGCGTTACCAGATTTACAACAACCATTTGAGGTCGAGACAGATGCCTCTGACTATGCTATTGGGGCAGACCTTACTCAACATGGACATCCAGTAGCATATCACAGTGAAACACTTTCAGACACAGTCTGAAAGTACCCCACTTATGATAAAGAGATGTATTCCATTGTACAGGCCTGCCAACAATGGAAGCATTACATTTTGGGGAAGGAAACGGTCATCCACACAGACCACCGACCCCTGCAGTTCATACAGACCCAAGGGAAATTGCAGAATGATCGCCATCAGAAGTGGTCTACATACCTGCAACTGTTCCATTTGAATATCAAGTATAAGAAGGGCAGCACCAATAATCTTGCAGATTGCCTCAGTCGACCACCGATCATGGCGTTAACCACCATGCTCAACTCTTGTGGGCACGAGACTTCTGATTGGCCACTTCTCTACAAAAGTGACCCAGAATTCGGCCACACATACCAGACACTCTTGGACGGTCGACATGTTGCAGATTTTCACCTCCAGGATGCCCTATTATGCCACCTCGGTCACCTTTGTGTTCCTTCAAGCGAGCGTGCCAAGATGATTTGGGAAGCACACTACAGTCGGGCTGCTGGGCATTTCGGGGTCGAGAAAACAGTGGCAGTACTGCAAAATTATTTCTATTGGCCGAATCTTCGACAGGATGTTGGGAAGTACTTCAGATCATGTATTGCCTGTGCCATTGCCAAACCGACCATTAAGAAGCACGGCCTCTATACCCCGTTGCCTACCCCTAGTCGACCTTGGGAATCCATCTCCATGGATTACATGTCAGGCCTTCCTTCCACTAAGCATGGAAATGACTGTGTTTTTGTGGTTGTCGACAGGTTCTCGAAGATGGCCATTATGGTGGCCTGCAAGAAGAATATCACAGCAGAAGCCACTGCTAAACTCTTCTTTGAACGAGTGTGGGTGCACTTTGGGATCCCACAGTCCATCATCTCAGATTGGGACAGTCGGTTTCTCAGCACATTTTGGTCCAGTCTCTGGTCAATGCTGGACACCAAACTCACGAAGTCCACAGCTTTCCATCCTCAAACTGATGGCCAGACAAAGATTGTCAATAGGATGATTGTGCACATTCTGCGCATGTATAACTCAAAACATCCACGCACATGGGACGAGAGCCTCCCTTATGTTCAGCACAGCTACAACCGAGCTCTTCACAACTCCACTGGCCATAGCCCTTTTCAGGTGGGTTTGGGATTCCAGCCACTATGCCCCATTGATGTGGCCATGCCACTTGCAGCTACTCACATGAATTCAGCTCATGTCCAGTCCGAAACAGATAAGGCCACCAGCTTCATTGAGCACATCCAACATATTCGCGAGTAGGTCCATGACATTCTTGAGAAATCAAATGCCAAGTACAAGCAGCGACATGATCAACATCGGGTGCCACACAAGTTTCAGGTGGGCGACAAAGTCTGGTTGCATTTGCAAAAGGAACGCCTTACTGGAGCCTATCGGAAATTGAGACCACTCCGATATGGTCCTTACACCATTACTAAGGCTATGGGAGACAATGCATTTAAGCTCAGCATTCCCCCATTCCTTGGCCTGCACCCAGTGTTCAATGTGGACCGCCTTCGGCCATACTTTCCACCATTGCTCGACACATCCGACATTGCAGAACAGCTCAAACCCACAGAATTAAATCCAGATTGCATGGAATAAGCTGCAACTAATCAGATCATGGACACAAAGATCAAGAACACTCGCCAACAGAATATCCAACTATATCGAGTTGTCAAAGCAGGCCAACTCCTTCAGCAGGGCAAGTGGCTCACCAGAGAACAAGTTCAGCAAAAGTTTCCTCATCTCATGGAGGAGCTCAACGCAATGGGGACCATTGCTTCCTAAGGGGGGAGGAATGATCCAGGTGGATATTGGTGGCCACCTGCCAAGTCCACATGGACCCCCACCATTGCCTTTCTCAGCATTTTCAGTTTCCTTAATTGTAGCACAACTTACTATTTTTAGCAGTTTTTCGGGTCCTGAACTTCCAGAGCCGTTTTGAGGCCCTAAACGACGTTTTTTGGGGAATCCGGGGGTTATCGTTCCAACAGTGGCAGTACTCGGATAGATCTTTCTAACGAGCTATTGTATGCGTCAAACGGAGATCATATGCCAAAGTTACGACCCCGGGAAATTGATGTACCAATTTACCCCAAACGGGGCCCACAGTTTGGCGTTTCATCTCCTAGGGTTAGGTTTTGGAATGTTAAGGGTTTTTCATTGTTTCTCAACAATAAATAGGCCTTCGAGCCTCATTGTAACACAGTTCAGAGGCATGTAGCCATCACATCTCTTCTCAGAGATAAGCTACCATCGCCCTAGCTGGTTTATTTCCATTTCTGGTTGTAAGCATATTTCAGTATTTTCCATTAATGAAATGAAGTATTATTTCCACTGCATCTTTGTGTGTATGGTTATCTCTGTAATTTGTTGCGTTCCTGTTTAAATCCGGATCAACTGGACAACCAAGAGGTCAAAAAAACCCCAAAAAATGACCTTTCTGAACTCTTTTTGAGCCACAGAAGAAGTCTCAGGAGAATTAGTTTTTGAGGGGTGAAATAAACTCCACATGAAAACATTCAAGATGTTCTGGAAATTAGACTTGAATATCTTTCCAACAAGCTATTTTGGGCCCAATTTGGACACCGGGAAGGCCTCCAAAATGGCCTTGCAAAACGTGTTGCGCATAGAGCTTGGGCGCTGCGCATAGGACAATTTTCTGCTCAATTTTCTGCTCAATTTTCACTTTACTGTGCCATGACTATAATTTTTGGGTTTTCTCTCATGGATGATGTTTTTACTGATGTAAATGGTGACTAGGCATGTAAATAGAATGAATATTATTTATCAAAGGGTAGATTCATTGGATCAAAAGTTCTCTGAATTCAAATGAATCAGTTTCCTCCCTTTTAGAGGCAAGTTGTTAGGGTTTCCTAGATTCCAGTTTCTTGTTCAGATTTTGATGGATTAGTTCCTCATCTTATGGATTCAACCCTTGAGGATTGGAGGAGGTTGAATTGAGGTCTATATCTTCTTTTTCTTTCTCATTTTAAAGGGTTGGACTCAGTTGGATGCTTAGGCTTTGAGTAGGCATAATTTCGTATCAGTTTTCAGAAGGAGATTAATGAAAAGTTGCAGCTATTTCTTTGGGATCCATGTGGTATGATGTTCAGTTCAGTTTTCTCTATTGTGATCATATGTTAATTTTTTTTTTTTACTTCATCAATCATTTCATTTCTTTTAAGTGGATGTTTTCAAGTTTATAGGCAGAACCCGTAATATTTATGCTCTGTTTTGGGAAAATATTCACAGTCTATGTTTTCTTCAGTTTAGGAAGAATCCATGTTGTTTACATGCTCTTTCTAGCTCTTCACCTGTCTTGAATCACCTCACCCATCAAACCCTAGAGTATTGAGCCTTGTGCCTACCTTGTCCCATTGAATACCCTGCAATTTTGACCTAATTTCCTTGCCCTAATTGTTTGTCTCATCCTAATCCGGAAAAACCCTTCAAAATAAAATCAAACCTTGTGCTACTATACCTAGCCTAATATCATTTTCTTGATCCAGTCATCTTGGCTGAGATCCTTATGGAGAGATCCCTCTCCTGGCCTAGTAGGGCTAGCTACTTGGCTAAGCATGGTTTTTGGTTACCCTGGCATTGCCTTCCTTCAGCCTGAGGTTCAATCCAGGTGATAACATAGTGGCGACCATATTGGGGAATGAACGAAAGGTTTCATATTCCCTGGGAAATATCATCAAAGTTTAGATCTAGATCTAATTGTTGATGGTGGACAATGATCAGACACAAGAAGGCTGAAATCATTCACCTGGTGACTCCAAATCAGTTTCGAGATCATATCCAAAGACTCCACTAGAGGATGAACCCAACCAACAGAAACATGAAAGGACAATATGGAAAGATCAGGTATTCAAGTTGGAATTTCATCCAAGACATTATGTTCTTTGTCATCAATTTTTTTTTCTCTTTTCCTGAGAATCTCAAAAAGGTTTTACAAAGTATACTGTATTTGAGAAAATATCCTAGACTTGCATGTGATTCCTTCCCTTTAAAGATTGTGAAAGCAAATTCTTTGTATGCCTTTGATCTTGATCAAGACCCTTATTTTGAATCTTATGATGATCATCTTCAACTTAATGAGCCTAAAGAGACCATGACTGATTCTATAGCTTCTGTACATACTCCTACACCTTGTAAAATTCCAGATCGATACAAACCACTCATCTTTCCTCCTATACTCCATGATTTCCCTGAAAAATCAGTACCTATACCTGACGAGGTTTGATCGTGAATATGACAATATCACTGCTGAGAGACATATGAAAAATTTTGAGACTTTCCTCGACTTTTTTGAAGTCGACGAAGAGGATGTCATTATTAGGCTATTCGCTCTTTCTTTGCAAGGAAAAGTCAAGAGTTGGTTCAAAAACCTGCCTAATGCGAGCATCTCATATTTCCAGCAGTTCGTCAATGTTTTCCTCGACAAGTGGGTGGTAAAAAAAAACCATTTCTTGATTCTAGAAGAGTATAACCAGCTGAAAAGACTACCAGGGGAGACAGTACAACAGTTTTCTGCCAGGTTTAACCAAGTCTATTTTTTGATGCCTACTAATATAAGGCCTCCTCCTGGATCCGCTCTCTTGCACTACCCGGATGCCTTTGACCCGGAAATGGAGTTTCAGCTGAGGGAAAGGAACCTTGAAACACTTGAAGAGATGCATAATAGTGCAGTAGATGTAGAGGCTAATCTGTTGATCAGAAGGGTAACGCTGAAGGAAGAAGAGAGGGAGAACATTGTAGAGCACCTAACATATTCAGAGGTAAAGCTCAACATTTTGGTAAGTAAAATGGAAGAAATTATGCAAAGAATCACCTCGAGAGATGAATTTTCTATTCAATATCACCATGACTCCACCTTATGTTCTCCAAACAGAAGCTAATCTTGCAGAGCATCAATAGCTGGTTTGTGGAAGGAGGAAGTTCAGTTTCAGTAGCTCGAATATAGTAATCAACCGAAGCATATCAGCTATGACAGTGATGAGGAAAGTGCTTAAAATTTAGAAGTAAGTGAAGGATCTTTGCCTCTTTTTTTTACTTCATTTCAGTTCATCAGAGGTAACTTTAATGCGATCAGAAATCAGCACTCATTGAGTTTTGATCTTAACAATCAAATTTTTTATCAGAGCTCCTTACCCTTGTGTTTCTCCTCATTTGCAAAAATAAGAGAAAATTATAAGCAAGAAGATAAGTGAGTGTTCAACACTATAAAGGATAAAACTTCTCATGAATTGGTCGAGGAAATCATTTACGACATAGAATCCTCCCTAGCTCTAGATTTGCAGCCACTGAGTTCCATTGAATTTCAAATTGCAGATGAAGGCTTGGAAGTTGAAACATATGATCAAATGATGCAAGAGGACTCTATACCACTATGTTTTGAAACATTTCAATTTTTAAAGAAAAAATTTCATAATATCTCTAAAGCAAAGGATGAGCAGCCTATAGAGTGTCATGCAGACTCATTAAAACTAATGGAAAATAGGTTGCAACAATATTTGCAAGTTTTTCATGACCCAATAGCTGATGTGTTGGATGATATCTATAGTAAAATTCCTTCTCCATTAGCTAACTATGAGCCTGAAAAGAATGTTGATATAAACTTGATCCGACAGCCGACTTCATTGTCTTGTTTAGCAGGAGTTTCATTACAAAGCTCATACCAAGATTTGTAGTCATATCAGGAGAGTAATGAAGAAGATTTTTGTTTTGTTGTTGACGATCAAGAAAAATTAGTCTTTCGTGAGTTTTAGGATCCTTTTCTCAATTTTCTACAGTCATCAAAGAAAGAAAACATAGATGTTAGGAAAATTTTAAAATGAAAGTACAAAGACTACCTAGAGTGGAGCAGTAATGTATTAGATGGGCTGGAAATCAATATGTATTCCTATGAAGATAATTTCATAGCATTCTTGAGGTTAGCAAGTGGGCTTGTGCTTTGCAATTTCATCAAGATTCAATTTGTTGAAAAATTTTCATGGGAGTTGCCTTTCAGTAGTTCTCTCTTCTTGCTCATAAACAAGCACTTGCAAAGAATTCAAACAGCAACCAGAATTCTTACTTGGTTGCATTGGTTGTTTCATTTCACTTGATCAGGTGATGAATGGAACAGTTAGAGTAGGTTTTATTGAATAAGCCATTTTGAGCATCTTTTTCAGTTTGTTAGTTGTGTTTTAGTATTGAGTCAGTTTTCAGTTGAGTAAAAGTTAGTTTGTGTCTTTGAGTAATCATTGTTCAGTCATGTATTTCAGATTGAACTATTTTTTTTTTTACTCCATGCCCAATGGATAAGGCTACTTGGTCTACGGCGTTCTTGGCACCTCCAAGGAGCTACCATCCCCAATGGAGACAATGTTAGAGTCATTATTTGCATACTTCCATCAGTGATCAAAATTTCTCTTTTCATATTCATTTTAGGTGTCCCACACAGAAATATTTTATCATTCCACTAGGTCATGAAAAACAATTAGTCACTTATGGTAGTCCTAGTCCAAAAACATCACTCCTCCATAAATTTGATTACTTGCTGGCATAGTTTCATATATTATTGACTGTGAATCATCCATAAAGTTATTTTTATCATGCCATTTGTATCAGTCATGAGGTTATTATGTCATCTTGAAATTCAGTCCTTTAAGGTCTCATTAGGTCTTTTAGGGTTTTTCAAGGTCTCATTAGGTCTTTTAGGGTTTTCCAAGGTCTCATTAGGTCTTTTAGGGTTTTTCAAGGTTTCATTAGGTCATTAGGGTTGCCAAGATTCCATTCCATTGTATAAGATCAACAAGTAAAGGGTGATCAAATAACATCCCTTCACCATGTGAAGATGATTTGTAAAGAGAAATGCTTATTTTATTATGTAATTTTATGTCTTTCAAATGTAATAATTTCACCATCCCAAGCTGTTAACTCAGTGTTCCAAAGATGCCAAACCATCAAAAGATAAATTTGTCAAAGGAAATAGTCAAGTGAAAGGGTAAAGTTTCAAAGGGTTAAGTGCATGCCAAAGGGAGTTGTCTTTTCCCAAGGGTGTCCAAATCATCATTTTCCACAAGCACTAAACCCTAGTTTCCTCACACATTGAGCTAGGGTTGGTTATGGAATCAGAGACATATAAGTATACGAGTCATAAGGGAGGTCATTTGAGCAAGTATGAGGACAATCCAACTCATAAACATCATGTCTCCATCATTTTTCAAGAAGTCATTCCAAGGGACAAATCATTTGCCACACATAGGGGCGATTTTTCTTCAAACTCTGTTTTAGACCAAATATGGATGAATTTGGAAAAAGTGAGAGAGGTTTTTGTCCTTAATAGGCCAAAGATGAAAAACAACCTTCACTTTTTACACAGGTGTCATGGCTTTATAGAAATGTCAAAAATACAGTTGCTACAAGAGAGTTGTTGTACTTCTGGAGCGACTTTCGAAAAATCACTTTTTCTTCCATTTGGAGTCTCCAAATGACTTTCTTGATAAGTTACATGATAACTAGACACAAATATATTTCCAATGAGCTATCATGTACTCAATGTGGAGTTGAGGAAGACCTCCAAAAGTTTCCTGCAAGAGAACACTTCATTTTTGCACCCTCATTCTGCACTTTTTGACCAGTCTTGGGAGAATTGACTTTTCAGGGGCTATAATTGATCATTTTCAGTACTTGATAGGTCCATTGTGTAGCCAAGAGAGAGACCTTTCCAACGAGCTATCATGGGCTCAATTTGGACATTGGGAAAGCCTCAAAACGTGGCCTGCAAAACACGTTGTGCATAGAGGAGGGAGAGTTGCACATATAGAAAGAGCGTTGCGCATAGAGCTTGTTTACCAGTGCATTTTTGCATGGCACTGTGCATACAAGTGGAGTGCTATGCACATGTACAAGGCACTGTGCATAGGGCCAGCAAACACCAAGACCACCCTATCAACCATCTAAATTTCTCTTTTTCTACCTAGAACCCCTAAGCAAGTAAGTACACTCCTCGAACCATCCTCCCGACACTCATTTCACGATTTTGAAGTTTGTTTGCTATTTGAATTTTCAAACCCTAGGTTGTCTTAAAAACCCTCCCTTCTTACTGTATCCCTTATTCCCACATTCTATTTTCAAATCCCTCCACCTATCCCCTATACCCTAATCCCCCAAAAAAAATCCCTCCACCTATCCCCTACACCCTAATCCCCCAAACAAAATCCCTACACCTATCCCATATCCTAATCCCCAAAACAAAATCCTTAAACCCCTATTTACTGAACAGTCCCTACCAAAAAATACCATCCTTATCACTCTCACATCATACATATCTCATCCTACATCACACAAAACTCCTCTCCCCTTCCCTTATCCCTATTCACCATAACTCACTTCTTGATTACCTCCTCTAGGGTTTCTAAAGCTACAAATTCAAAAAACATGGATAAAGAGGATAGATATTATGAGGTGGAGGAAAACAGTGGCAGTGAAAGCATGGGAGATGAACCTCAGCATCAGAGAAAACCACATAAGGGAGGCAAAATTATCAGAGAGGGTCTAGAAATTTGTTTGCAGCAGATAGGCAAGTGTTTACTCTACCTGATGTGGAAGGGACCTTGCCTTCTTCACCAACTCATAGGCAAATGCTTGCTCCACAAGATGTGGAAGGGTCTTTGCCTTCTTCATCAACACAACAGGTACAACAGGTGCAAAAAGGGAAGGAAAAGATGCTGGAGGAAAGCCTCAATGATGAAGAGGAAAGGGAATTTGATTTGATGGAACATGATGAACCAGAACATCCACACATTCATCATGTCATTGAGCTAGTCGACTTGGAGGCTCAAGATGAGGTAAAAAATGAAAATATAATCACAAAGGAAAAAGGTGCACATATCCAAGCACTGATGGACAACTTGGTGAGAGCTAAGTATGTCATTTCATACCTTGAGCAAGAGAGCAAGCAGCTAAGTGAAAAAAAGGTCCTCATGGAGCTAGAAATTCTCAAGGCAAAAAGGCAAGATGACAAAGGCAAATCATTAATGCAAGAGGAAAAGACCCCAACCACCTTGACTACAGAACAGAGGCTTGAAAGGGAGATTGAAGAGGATAGAGAAACATGGCTTGACAGGGTCAATTTGCCTTTGGAGAAGCTGCTACAAAGGGCTAACAGGGACAATCAAATCATTAGGCACATGGCTCACCATTACAGGACCCGGAACAATATTTGTAACATAAGAATCAAGCAAATGAAGACAAGACTAAAAGAAGCCCTCAAGGGACAAAAGGAGGGTGATAGGCTTAGGTTGCTTTCTGAAGCTTCCTTGGCTAATCCAGACACTTGATGGTGGTATTCTATACAAATTTTGAGTAATTTTTGAGAATTTTTACCTTTTTGGAGACTTTTGCAATTTTTGACTCAGAAAAATTGGCTCTATGCGCAGCGCCACTGGCATTGTGCTTTTCCTAGGGGCATCCAATGAGGAAATGATCAGCATTTTTCGATTCACAATGATGAATACATGCACCCTATGAATTTTCTAAGCTTTTGGAGCAAAACTGGTCAACCAAAAGGTCAAAAAGCACCCAACAAATGACCTTTCTGCCCTCTTTTTGAGCCACAGAATCAATGTCAGGAGAATCAGTTTTTGGGGGGTGAAATGAACTCAAAATGAAAAAAAAACAAGATTTTCAAGAAAGTAGACTTGAATAGCTTTCCAACAAGCTATTTTGGCCCAATTTGGACACCAGGAAGGCCTCCAAAATGGCCCTGCAAAAAGTGTTGCGCATAGAGCTTGGGCGTTGTGCATAGGACAATTTTCTGCTCAATTTGCACTTTACTGTGCCATGACTGTAATTTTTGGGTTTTCTCTCATGGATGATGTTTTTACTGATGTAAATGGTGACTAGGAATGTAAATAGGATGAATATTATTTACCGAAGGGTAGATTCATTGGATCAAAAGTTCTCTTGAAGTCAAATGAATCAGTTTCCTCCCTTTTAGAGGCAAGTTGTTAGGGTTGCCTAGATTCCAGTTTCTTGTTCAGCTTTTGATGGATTAGTTCCTCATCTTAGGGATTTGACCCCTGAGGATGGGAGGAGGTTGAATTGAGGTCTATATATTCTTTTTCTTTCTCATTGTAAAGGGTTGGACTCAGTTGGATGCTTAGGCTTTGAGTAGACATCATTTTGTATTAGTTTTCAACGGGAGATTAATGAAAAGTTGTAGCTATTTCTTTGGGATCCATGTGGTATGATGTTCAGTTCAGTTTTCTCTATTGTGATCATATGTTAAAATGTTTTTTGTACTTAATCAATCATTTCATTGCTTTTAAGTGGATGTTTTCAAGTTGATAGGCAAAACCCATAATATTTATGCTCTATTTTGGGAAAATATTCACAGTCTATGTTTTCTTCAGTTTAGGAAGAATCCATGTTGCTTACATGCTCTTTCTAGCTCCTCACCTGTCTTGAATCACCTCACCCATCAAACCCTAGAGTGTTGAACCTTGTGCCTACCTTTCCCCATCGAACACCCTGCAATTTTGACCTAATTTCCTTGCCCTAATTGTTTGGCTCCTCCTGATCCAACAAAACTCTTCAAAATCAAATCAAACCTTGTGCTACTATACCTAGCCTAATATCATTTTCTTGATCCAGTCATCTTGGTTGAGATCCTTACGGAGAGAGCCCTCTCCTGCCTTAGTAGGGCTAGCTACTTGGCTAAGCATGGTTTTTGGTTACCCTGGCATTGCCTTCCTTCAACCTGAGGTTCAATCCAGGTGATAACACATATGAAACAATTTGCCTCAAACTAGAAATCTCTATTAACTTTACATTCACATTTTTTTTTCCATTAAAATAAAAAACAAAAATGTGGACACTGTAACAGGGATAGACACTAATCTTTTCTCAGAAGTTAACCACCAAAATGGCTGCAAATGAGCAATTCACATGCCATCACAGGAATCCATTGTAGAGGACACCTACAAGTTGGGCTATGAGACTACAAGGGGAAGATGCATCAGTTGTGCTCCAACTCTCACTAAGTGCAACTCATAGTGCTCAGAATGCAGACAGGACCAGAGAGCTACCACAATTGCTTTCAATGAAACTCTAGCCATCTTACACAACCTCCATTCATCCATGAAGTCCTCCCTCTTAAGCTAACATGATTTAAGATAAGGAGCTCACCTTCTCTGTTGTGCAGTCTCTTAGGAAGTCCACCCTCTCGTGCTCTAGTGCATTCAAGGGAGTCTATGTTTCAATTCTCCTATGAGATGTTTGGAGTAGTAGACCTTGGCTGTATATGGTTAATTCTGGCAAAGGAATAGGAATTGCAGATTCCTAAATTGCCTAGTCTCTTTGTTCACACACAACCATGAGGTTCTGATATCTAGTGTTACACAGGGATGTGCTTCCACAGATGAGGGGCATGTGCCCCCATGTTTCCTACATTTATGGGATGAGGAATTCAATGGAAGAAACGTTCATGGGTGTGACTTGTCATTGTTTCATATATATATATATATATATATATATATATATATATATATATATATATATATTAAGGATTTTGGATAAGATCCCCTATGTCAGGGACCACGGCATTTCCTAAAATTTTGGGGGTGTCTCCACACATTCCCTAGACGCATTTCCTCATTCACTTGTCTTGGAAAGTTGTTGGAATGTCTTGAAATTCTCTTCTCTTCTTGGAAATAATCCCTTTTTGCAAAAATATTGGAACACGATGGAAAGTTCCAGCAATGGTATGGGCGTACAATAGGTGGATGAGCAGGGTATGAATGTCCCCAATTAATTCACAAGGAGCATAGATTCTGAACTATATGGATGGTGCAAGGTTTTTTTTTCTTTCTTGATCAATGACAACAAGGTGTTGGGAGAGAATTTTCAGATGCAATGGTACAAGGAAGCTAGGGTAGTGCGATCGGCCATATAGTTGGCGCACTAGGGATTGCAGGGTGTTTCATTAATAACTGTTGGTGAGATCCTATAGTTAATAATGTGTATCAGAGAGAATTTAGTCAATGGAATGCTCTCCTAGAGTATATTTCTTGGTGGTGCATTAGGGATTGTAAGTAGTTTCATTAATGACTATTGGTGAGATCCTATTGTTTCGTATATCAAAGAGAAGTTAATCAAGTGTACTCTCTCCTCTAGAGTATATTGCTCATAAGTATGCTAATCATGATGGCTCTGTTTGAGTTATGGTATCTTCTTTGAATGCAATGATGGTGGGATATGGAAAATATGGCTATGGTAAGGTGTTGTGGTCACCAACAACCCCCCTCTTTGTTTGGTATTAGCAATAACATCAAGCAAAGGGGGACCCTTAACAAAAAATCCCAAAAATATTTGTGTCAAAATTTTTTGTATTTAACTCCCTAAAAGCTATATCGCATCGCAAAGAGAGAGTGAAGCGTTTTCCTATGCGCATAAATAAGCTGCAAAGAAGCGATGCGACATTCATCGCATCACATATTTTGAAAGCGCCCTTAAAAGAAAACCTAAGGAATCGCCGATGGCCGATATGCGACGTCGCGTATCGCAACGTCGCATAAGCAGCGCACAATGATCAAATGAAAATGCGATCTTGCGATTTGTGATCTGCGATCTTACAAACTGCGATCTTGCGATTTGCGATCTACGACGAATGAGACTATTAATTGTTGTGATGCAAATCGCAGAAACCACTCATCGCAAAGTTTCTTCGGCATGATCTGTAAACCCAAAATTGAGCGTGCACCTTAAGGGAAATTAATGATTGCACGCCTGAGTATCCAAAGATGATCGTGTTGCGTTTTTCGAAGAGTCAAGTCATTATGAGTGTCATGATTATGCATTCATTAGAACTTAAAGCTTTCATGTCAATATTTTCGTCATTTCTCTTGTCCTTTGCGTAAACTGTAAGGCAGCAACTAATATAAATCTATATGCAGGAAACATCTAAGGAAAAGGGGAAAGCGCCAATACTTGAAGAACAGAGAGGAGATGCCTTCGCAAATGGATGCCGCATGCAGCAGAGCCGCGGATTCCAGAGTATCACTCCACAGACACTAATGAAAATAGACTATCCAAGACTCAGAGTCAAAGGCGCACAAAAGCAACATGTTTGCAAAAGATCCTGAAGCTCAGACTGGGTAAAGCAAAAAGAAAAACGCTAAAGAGGGAGGACGCTCCAGAAAAGCCTGGAACAAATAACGGAAGCAATTTTCAAAATGGAAGATTGTTCAGGCAACGAAATCCCTAACTCATTGAGTCATTCGCACGGCCGGAAACCGAAATAGCAACAGCACAATCAGTTTGAAAGAAATCTGGGTTATACTAAGTATACACACATCAAATACACCCAGCGAGAGGAAGATTTTCAAAACTATCTTCTAGTTTGTCAGAAAGAGGTGCCAGCTTTTGTTATTTCTACTTTTATCGCTCGAGCAAAAGGAAAAGACAACCAGCCGACTCTTTCCAGGCGAACCTTGCGTTGCTTACAGCACTAAGGAGCAGATACAGAAACGGTTAGAAATTAGATTCAATTTTTAGAAATAAATTTGTTTTAGTAAAAGGGCAGTCATTTGAAGCCGTTCCTAAATTTGTGTAATTAAGATTAGTTAGTTAGTAGTATTTAACCCTTCTCATGGCATTTGGAGAAGGGTCCGGAAATTGGTCAAAACACTTGTCCTCAGAACATGCACTTTTGCACCCTCGGAGGTGGTTTTTGATGAATGGATGGATCGAGATTTATTTATGTTTGCATTTTAATGTCTGCTACTGATGTTGCACTTCTGTACTCTTAGTAGATGTTAGAAGTAAGTAGAGATAAATCGTTATTGCTCGAAGTTTGTGAGTGAAATCAGTCATAAATGGTACTTTTATCTCTTGATTAATTTCTGCTTATATTCTTAGAGTGATATACAATTGAGTTGTTTATATGTTAATGTATGAATGTGTGGGTTACCATTTGGCACTTTTGTACGGTGGAGTCATTTATTTGTGCTTGACATATGAGTAAATTATCATGCGATATGTTGTTCACAATTGTTTTGCCTAACTTCTTATGCAGAATGGTTTATCTTAAATTGATTTATATTCTTATGATAGCTGAATGATCTTTATTACCAGTTATTGTATGAAATCTTTTTAGATCGCATGATGAAAGAACTCTACCCCGGGTTAGTATAGATTAGATGTGTTGTTTTTGTTAGATTACAGTAGCTTAGAGTCAGTTTAGAGTTTAGAATTAAATTAGCTTAAAATTACCTCTAGATTAGCATTATCAAAATCTACACACACACACATCCTTTAAATTGGGAAGCTGGTCCCATTATCCCCAGTCGGACCCGCTACACCAAACGGGCAAGGAGCCGCCAACCAGGTTCCGGACCGGGTGGGTATCCCCCTTGTTGTTGACCCGATTTTAAGGCCCTCAACATATTTGGCGCTAGAAGGAGGGCACGAACTATGAATGGCAACTAAGTTAAAATCCAAATGCCATTCTGAGAGTAAATCACCCTCATCAACTCCCTCGACTTCTCCAATACGGTTAAACCCGGAGTTAGAAGTCGCTCTAGTATCCACCGCTGCTACTTACCCCAATATATCAGACCAACCCATCATTGAACCCCCTAAAATTCAAACTTTGATTCGTAAACTCCAGGGATTCTCTATTTTTTCTCAAAGGTCTGATAAATCTCACAGCAGCGTGACTTCGCAGTAGAATCCTGCTCATCCCCTGACCAGATTGAAGAGTGAAAAATTTGGTATTCAACCAAGTGAATTCCCTCTCCCTACTAGGAAAAGAGCAAGGAAAACACTACCAGAGTCTGACCGTGAGACTCTTTCATCTACTTCATCCATTTCAACCCCCTCACCGCGAAGTCAACCACCCACATCCTCATCCCAAATCACTCATCCATCTTCCACGACCCTTCCTCTTCAATCATCAAAGATCATAATATCTTCATCGCATCAGGGACCATTTTCTGCACTTTCATTAACTAGCGGCTCAACGATGGCCCAGTCTCCATGGAACAATCCTGGGGCAGTTTTAATGCCTCCACCCCTGAGCCCAATACCGGCCCATCCTGAGAAATGGCTACCTAAATTCAATCCAGAAACAGGCATGCTAGCTGAAGAGCATATCAATAATTTCATGCTTTCTGTTAATCTCAACGGAGTTACCAATGAGGATGCTGTCGTCCGGCTTTTTCCTTATACAATGCAAGGAACAGCTGGGTCATGGTACTTTTCGTTACCTTCCGGGTCCATCACAAGTTGGGACATTTTTCAAAGTCAATTCCTCACCAAGTTTGGCGATGACAGATCAACAGCGACATTGATCAATGACCTATCTAATCTTAAAGCTGAGGCTAGAGAACCCATTAAAGATTTCAATTTACGGTTCAATAATATCCTCAACAAAATTCCCGCTGCTTCTCAACCCAGCGAGGAAGTAAGATGTGAATGGTACATCACGGCCTTACCATCAAACTTGGCTATCTTCGTAGATAGGGCAAACAAGACGACCTTAGTTGAAAACTTGACTATGGCGTTAGCAGTAGAAAAATGCGTAGTTGCCCTAGAAAAGAGATCTACAATAGAAGAACGCAAATCTAAGAAAATCTCTTTCAAAGAAGACACCAAGAAGAAGCAAACGAAAGATCCTTTCGATATGGAAGGATTAAAAAAAATGTTAAAGGCCATGTCCAATGAGATGATTGACATAAGAAAACAAGTAGCAGAAACTTCTTCAAAAAATCCCTACAGATCTTTTAAAAGAAATCCTCCCATGGAGGTGAAACCACCCAATGCTGTCTCGAACGTTGAATCTAAAGAAGAAGAAGAAGAAGAGAATACCGCTGAAGGGTAGACCGATGATGAAGAAGTTGTGGAACTACAAGGAATGTGGGATTTCATCCTCCCACAAGAAGAAGATCAAGAAGCAGTTCCGGTTAGCACACGAAGCAAAAATCAACTTGATCCTCCCCAAACTACCCCTAAACAGAAGGGCGCAAGCCCTGCAACAAAAGATAAGGTCGCAACAAAGAAAACAACTGCTAGAGCGACCCAATTTAGCCAAGTCCAATCAGATCAAGCACCTCCATCAAGAACACTAATAGTGTCGGATGAAATGGAGTATAACATTATCGATGACATGAAAAAGACAAGGGCTAATATCACTCTTTATGAATTGAGAAAATTGAAACATCAACAGAAAATAATGATGAAAGAATTACATGCCGTGTCTACTACATCTTTACCTACAGCTGTAGCTTCCCACAACACGGGAAGACCTCCAACCAACATGATCAATAAGATTGATCCAAATGACATTGCCTTGATTGGAGGAAGATCAAGATCTCATACTCCTCCTTTTCTTCTCACTTATGAAATTTTCAATAAAAACGTGCACAATTTCTTGGTCGATTCTGGTGCTTCAACGAATATTTTACCCAGATCAATATGTGCCAAATTGAATGTTCAGCCACAAAAATCCGCAGTGCGCATAGTTCAACTTGATCGATCTCAAGTCGAAGTGATTGGTGAACTTAACCAGGTGACCATAAGATTGTCGTCTAACCCGAAAGTATGTCAGGTTATAGACATTCTAGTAGCTGATATCCCTGAATTCTATGGTTTAATTCTTAGCAGGGATTGGTCCGAAAAACTCCACGGATATTTCTCAACCGACTGGTCGCATATGTGGTTACCCTACAACGGTAAACCGAATCAAATAAAGGTTGAACGAGAGTTGCACCAAAAGTACATAGTGACTGAATTGGAAGGAGAGAATGAAGCAATAGCATACAACAACAGTATCATAGGGAATTACTCGGTAGATTCTTTCCTCGGAAATTTCAATGCTCACACCTCACCTTACTTAGAAAATTCAGTTTTGTCCCAAGTTGAAATTTTTTCCCAAACTGATGATTCAAAGTGTTTTAAATTTTTAGATAACTCTGTAAATACATCTTTGTTTTGGAAATTATATTTTGATGGCTCTAAATCTAACGAGGGAGCAGGAGCAGGATGTGTTCTGATTAGCCCAAACGGAAACAAGACCATGCTTACATGCAGACTTGAGTTCGATTGCACAAACAATACAACGGAGTACGAAGCCTTGGTGCAAGGCCTATACAAAGCAATCGGGTTGAATGTTAAGTATCTTCAAGTCTTTGGAGATTTTGAAATTGTCGTCAAACAGGTACGTAACACCATACATTGCCTGTCAAGTCATTTAAAGCACTATCAATCTTTAGTACAAGATCTGACTTCACATTTCATAGCATTCAATATTTCGTCAATCCCAAGACTCCAAAATGCAAGCGCAGACCTGTTAGCTAACGTAGCCTCTAGACTTATTCCCTCCAAAGATTTTAGTCCCGATAGATTCTCAATAGAATTAATCTTTAAACCATCCATCCCTGACAACATCACCAACTGGAGAGTATTCAACGACGATCCTGACATTGTAAATTTCCTCACTTCTGAAGGATCCTACTCAAATCAAATAATTGACGAAGACTATCATGATCACCAAATTCAACAAAATAGCACTGATAATGCTATGCCTAAATCAGTGGTTAAGTTAGAAGATTTATATGATTTGAAAAGTCAGTTTAAAAGGTCTGCCAATTCTAAACTCTACAGTTCAACTCTGAATTATGAATTAGTGAACCTAGGAACCGACCAGAAGCCGCAAAACGTTAATCTGGGCCACGGCCTAGCCCCTGAAGAAAAATCAGCATATATCCGTCTTCTGAGACAATACAAAAACGTTTTTGCATGGAATTACGATGAGCTGAAGACATACAACACTTTTATCATTCAACACACTATCCCTATGATTGACAATGAAAAACCTGTCCAGCAGAAGCTCAGAAAAATCCACCCCAACTTGGAAAATCAGATAAAGACTGAGCTAAATAAGTTGTTGAGAGCCAAAATAATTTTCCCCGTCAGACATTCCAAATGGGTATCCAATATGGTGCCCGTTAGAAAGAAAAACGGAGATATTAGAATCTGTATTGATTTCCGGAATCTCAACAAAGCCTGTCAGAAAGACAATTTTCCCCTCCCACCTATGGAGAAAATACTACAGGCAGTAGCGGGATCAGAATTAATGTCTTTCCTGGATGGATTTTCAGGATACAATCAAGCGCTGGTACATCCTGATGATCAGTTGAAAACCACATTCCGAACCAAATGGGGCACATACGCATATCGGAAGATGCCATTTGGTCTGATCAATGCCGGCGCTACCTTTCAGAGAGCCATGGACATCGCGTTTAAAGGTTTAGTCAATAGATCGGTAGTGATTTACCTGGATGATATAACAGTGTACTCCAAGAAGCGAAGCGACCATCTCAAAGACTTGAAACAAATCTTTCAAAGATGTTTAAGGTATGGGATTTCACTTAACCCAAAGAAATCTTTTTTCGCATTAAGCGAAGGGAAATTGCTCGGATTCATAGTGTCGAAATCTGGTATTCACATTGAACCTGATAGAATCAAAGAAATTTCTGAAATATCCATGCCCCATAACAAAAAGGCCATGCAATCTTTCCTTGGACAAATCAATTTTGTAAAAAGGTTTGTCCCGGACTTTTCACGTATTATTTCTCCTTTACAAAATATGATAAAAAAGAATTCAAATTTTAAATGGGGTCAAGATGAGCACGAAGCATTCAACTTAATCAAACAAGCTATCATCAACGCTCCATCTTTAGCTACCCCAAATTTTTCAGAATCTTTTATCTTATACACTTTTGCCTCAGAGAAATCTTATGTCGCGATTTTAACTCAAATAAATCAAGAGAAGGCGGAAGCTCCAATCTCATTCTTTAGCTCGAACTTACAAGGTGCTGAGCTCAATTACTCAGACGTGGAGAAACAGGCATATGTTGTTTTCAAAGCGATCAAATATTTCAGACCTTTCTTACTTAAAGCCCATACCAAAATCGTAGTACCGTTTCCAGCGGTAAGAAACCTGTTGGTATAGAAGGATGTGAGCGAAAAGAGAGCAAATTGGATTACCGCTTTACAAGAATACGATCTTGAGATCAAACCAGCAAACATCATAAGAGGTCAAGGCTTCTGCAAGATGTTAGCTGGAGCATCGCAAATTCCTGAGAACTCATCTGAAGAGGTACATACATATGAGGTAAGCCTAAACGACGCAGAATCATTATATGCGGACACCATTTATTATCTTAAGAACGGGTATGCTCCATCACACCTGGATCACACCAAGAAAAGAGCTCTGAGATTGAAAGCTAAACAATACCAGCTCATAAATGATGTTCTGTTTAAAAGGAATTACGATTCTGTACTTCTTAGGTGTCTTGAGAAAACTGAAGCCGAAAAGGTTTTGCAGGAACTCCACGATGGACCAGCAGGTGGACACTATGCTGGAGAAGCTACTGCGCATAAGATCTTATGTGCGGGATATTATTGGCCCACGCTGTTCAAAGACTCATACAATTACGTAAGGAAATGCCAAATCTGCCAGACTGCTGCAGGGAAACAAAAGAAATCATCCATGCCACTACAGCCGGTTAACATCGAGCAACCATTCAGCCAATGGGGCTTGGACATAATAGGTGATATCGTTCCTCACTCTTCTAAGCAGCATAGGTATATCCTCACGACAACAGATTATTTTACTAAATGGGTAGAAGCAGTTCCTCTCAAGACAGTTAATTCTGAAAACATTATTGAATTCATAGATTAATTTATCATCACTAGGTTTGGATTGCCAACGGCCTTAATGTTTGATAATGCATCATACTTTTCTAGAAATGCAATGACTGAGTTTGCACTTAAAAGAGGGTTCAAACTGAAGTATTCCGCCAACTACTATCCGCAAGGTAATGGGTTGGCTGAATCAACAAACAAAAACCTAATCAGGATTATTAAAAGAACAGTCGACCAAAACCAAAAGAATTGGCACAAAGCGCTAGTAAATGCTTTATGGGCAGATAGAATTACGAAGAAAGCTTCAATCGGCACTTCTCCCTTTAACTTAGTTTATGGGAAAGAAGTGGTTCTTCCAACTCACTTAGTCATTCCCTCTTTGTCTTTAGTACAACACATCGATGAAGTGTCTACTTCCTCCTTACAATTGAGACAAATGGAGATAATCAAACTAGAAGAACGACGAGAACAAGCTAAGAAAACCCATGCTCACCACCAAGCGCTAATAAAATCCTCTTTTGACTCAAGCATAATAACCAGAAAAAGCTTTCAGATGGAAGATTTAGTTTTGAAATGGGATAAGGCTCATGAAGAAAAGGGCAAGCATACGAAATTTCAGAAGATGTGGCTTGGTCCTTTTCAGATTGTAGAAGTCATAGGCCCATTGACGTTTGTGTTGCAGGATTTGGCAGGTAGAAGAGATTCTTTGCCTGTGAATGGACAGATTCTTAAAATGTATTTTCCATAGAAGATTGTTCTTCTATTTTTGTAGGATAGTTTTAATTTTTTTTTCTTTATTTATTTTGTTTTTCTTTTTTTTTCTTATAAATAAAACCGGTTGTAAATGATCATTGAAAAGGATTCATGAAAGAGCACATCAACTCTCTATCAGATTTTGATTTCACTTGTACAAATAGCAAAACTTTTCGAAAAATCTAATTTTTATTATTGACAAATAGAGTTAACTTTATCCTAAATTTGATATTAGTTTCAACCTCTCAAAAAAAAAAAAAACTTTGATGAAAGCAACCTTTGGTAAAAAATTGTTTTATGTCAGCACAATGAAAGGTATCATCAATAATAAAATAAATATTCTCTGTAAGGCTGTTGTTTTCAAACTCTATTATTGTCGTCCAGAGCTTTCTTAAGGAAAAACAATGACTTCCTCCCTGCTAAAGGAAACCGCAGCATTCAGAGAAACAATCCGAGAAAACACTATATCTCAAAGAATAAGAGGTCTCATCACGAGCCGGCTTATCATGATCACATATATTATAACTTGCTGACTTTTCCAATACTGTCTATCAAAACAGGGCAACGACTCAAGATTGTTGCAATCAAAAGACAAGGGGTCTCATCACGAGCCAGCTTGTTCAGCAAAAGTGTAAATCAAGTGAATGACTGTGTCATAATTTGGCCACCAAACCAAGACATTGTTCTTTAGAGAATAAAAAAGGAAAAAGTGTCAAAAAGGATTTTTCTCTGAAATGTTGTAAATAACCTCAAGCAGGAAAAAGGATCATTGCTGGATAACATGGTAACCCTGTCGAGGCTATGGACGCTTGCGGGCAGCAGAGGCTCTACCTACGACAAATGAGCATATTTTAAAGCCAGTACGCAGAGAAGACCTTATTTTATCTTTAAAAAGGACCGAGTAATGTCTGGTATGAATGCAAGAACTAGGCCTAAGGAAGCAGATAATTGGAATAAAAGAAAGGTTGAGGCAAAGTATCATTGACAGGATAAGGGGTAATCTACTCTATCTGTCCATAACAAAATTTAGACATATGAAAATTTTTCTGTTTCGGAAGTGGAAATGTCAATAGAAAAGCAGAGATAACTGGTTCTTCACAGTGAATCGCCATTGTTGTGGTCACCAACAACCCCCCTCTTTGTTTGGTATTAGCAATAACATCAAGCAAAGGGGGACGGACCCTTAACAAAAAATCCCAAAAATATTTGTGTCAAAATTTTTTGTATTTAACTCCCTAAAAGCTATATCGCATCGCAAAGAGAGAGTGAAGCGTTTTCCTATGCGCATAAATAAGCTGCAAAGAAGCGATGCGACATTCATCGCATCACATATTTTGAAAGCGCCCTTAAAAGAAAACCTAAGGAATTGCCGATGGCCGATATGCGACGTCGTGTATCGCAACATCGCATAAGCAGCGCACAATGATCAAATGAAAATGCGATCTTGCGATTTGCGATCTGCGATCTTAGAAACTGAGATCTTGCGATTTGCGATATGCGACGAATGAGACTATTAATTGCTGCGATGTGAATCGCAGAAACCATTCATCGCAAAGTTTCTTCGGCATGATCTGTAAACCCAAAATTGAGCGCGCACCTTAAGCGAAATTAATGATTGCACGCCTGAGTATCCAAAGATGATCGTGTTGTGTTTTTTGAAGAGTCAAGTCATTATGAGTGTCATGATTATGCATTCATTAGAACTTAAAGCTTTCATGTCAATATTTTCGTCATTTCTCTTGTCCTTTGCGTAAACTGTAAGGCAGCAACTAATATAAATCTATATGCAGGAAACATCTAAGGAAAAGGGGAAAGCGCCAATACTTGAAGAACAGAGAGGAGATGCCTTCGAAAATGGATGCCGCATGCAGCAGAGCCGCGGATTCCAGAGTATCACTCCACAGACACTAATGAAAATAGACTATCCAAGACTCAGAGTCAAAGGCGCACAAAAGCAGCATGTTTGCAAAAGATCCTGAAGCTCAGACTGGGTAAAGAAAAAAGAAAAACGCTAAAGAGGGAGGACGCTCCAGAAAAGCCTGGAACAAAGAACGGAAGCAATTTTCAAAACGGAAGATTGTTCAGGCAACGAAATCCCTAACTCATTGAGTCATTCGCATGGCCGGAAACCGAAATAGCAACAGCACAATCAGTTTGAAAGAAATCTGGGTTATACTAAGTATACACACAGCAAATACACCCAGCCAGAGGAAGATTTTCAAAAATATCTTCTAGTTTGTCAGAAAGAGGTGCCAGCTTTTGTTATTTCTACTTTTATCGCTCAAGCAAAAGGAAAAGACAACCAGCCGACTCTTTCCAGGCGAACCTTGCGTTGCTTACAGCACTAAGGAGCAGATACAGAAACGGTTAGAATTAGATTCAATTTTTAGAAATAAATTTGTTTTAGTAAAAGGGAGGTCATTTGAAGCCGTTCCTAAATTTGTGTAATTAAGATTAGTTAGTTAGTAGTATTTAACCCTTCTCATGGCATTTGGAGAAGGGTCCGGAAATTGGTCAAAAAACTTGTCCTCAGAACATGCACTTTTGCACCCTCGGAGGTGGTTTTTGATGAATGGATGGATCGAGATTTATTTATGTTTGCATTTTAATGTCTGCTACTGATGTTGCACTTCTGTACTCTTAGTAGATGTTAGAAGTAAGTAGAGATAAATCGTTATTGCTCGAAGTTTGTGAGTGAAATCAGTCATAAATGGTACTTTTATCTCTTGATTAATTTCTGCTTATATTCTTAGAGTGATATACAACTGAGTTGTTTATATGTTAATGTATGAATGTGTGGGTTACCATTTGGCACTTTTGTACAGTGGAGTCATTTATTTGTGCTTGACATATGAGTAACTTATCATGCGATATGCTGTTCACAACTGTTTTTCCTAACTTCTTATGCAGAATGGTTTATCTTAAATTGATTTATATTCTTATGATAGCTGAATGATCTTTATTACCAGTTATTGTATGAAATCTTTTTAGATCGCATGATGAAAGAATTCTACCCCGGGTTAGTATAGATTAGATGTGCTGTTTTTGTTAGATTACAGTAGCATAGAGTCAGTTTAGAGTTTAGAATTAAATTAGCTTAAAATTACCTCTAGATTAGCATTATCAAAATCTACACACACACACATCCTTTAAATTGGGAAGTTGGTCCCATTATCCCCAATCGGACCCGCTACACCAAACGGGCAAGGAGCCGCCAACCAGGTTCCGGACCGGGTGGGTATCCCCCTTGTTGTTGACCCGATTTTAGGTCCCTCAACATAAGGAATCTATTACACATTTCTATCATATGCAACAGGTTAAAATTAAGCCAGACAATGTCACATTCACCGGTGTTTTGAATGCATGCAGTCATTCCGGCCTAGTTGATGGGTGTTCAGGTTGTCGCAGTTACTTCTTTTAAACTGATGGGTGTCAGCATCATAATTGTTTTAATTAGGTTGGTAATATGGCCAGGTCTTTAAGTTTGTGAAGAAAAAAGGAAATGATTGAACCTTGTGATTGTTTAAGAACTTTGAGAGAGGGCGAAGAATTGGAGTATTAATGTTTCCTATTTGAGGACTCTGATTGCAGTCAAACAACATATGGAAAATTTTCTTAAGATAGAATCCTCAAAACTCCTTGGACCCTTGGGGGGCTTAAATACAGTAGAATGATGGACAAAGGGAAAGCCTGGGCCATGTATTATAGGATTTTTTTTTTGAATGTTGTTTATTTGTTAGTAGAATGCCATCAACATTTAGTTCTGAGTAATTGGCCATTTATTCTTATTTTGGAGTGAAGTTGAGAATGGCAAGAAAAGAAAAAAATAATTCTTGCAATGTTTGGAAATTGGACCTATCGTGGTTGACAGAGAAGCCACTGATTTTATGGTTATAAGTGAAGATTGCAACAAAGATAATTCTCCCACAAAGATGAGAAGATTTGTTTCAAATATTGAAATTATCCATAATGATATTCCTCACGATTTTCCCTTTTTTGCCAATTGTTCTATTAACTCCTTGCCAAAATTCTATCAATTCCTCAAGAGAATTTCTTTCAAAGCTTGGATTAGGAGGATGGTGCACTGCTTCTTATTACATCAAGTGACTTCTTAATACCTTAAGCAAGAACAAAATTGAGAAGCTTAGATATCAACTGGAGTATATTGACGACTTCGGTTGACTTTTGAAATTGGAAGCCAAGAGAAGGCCTTGGAAATAGATCTCTTATGACCAGTCTTGGGCATGGGATCCCCCAAGGAAAGTTTTGGGGCTTAAAGGCTAGAGTTTGGCTAAAAATTTTAAATCCGATGTAAACATTTTGTGGGCGCAGAGCGTGAAGTTGTAAATGAATCATAGGGTTGTCCGCCCTCAATTTTCTAATGTAATGTTGGCTTTAGAGATCTACCCATGTTCTGCGGACCACGGGATTGTATAAATAGAGCGAGGCTCTAAGTAGTTGAGGCATCTAATTCAAGTAGTGATCATGGAATATAAGGATAGTAGAAGATATAAGTCTAAAGTCGAGTCTTTGGGTCGTAGGGTAGGAGAAGGCTCTGCAGCTGAGTGCACAGAGACCTAATAGTCTGCAGCTGAGTGCGCGGACCCCTACAGCTGAGTGCGCAGGGTGAGTCAAGTCTGTAAATGTTGAAGCATTAATAAAGAGAAGTTTTACATCAATTATGTGTATTTATTTCCTGTTTTCTGTATCTAATATATTGGGTATAAATTTCATTTCTGGTGTCTATATGGTGCGCGAACATATATAACTGTGTAGATTAAGTGAATGTGAGTTAAAGTATCTGGTTACGCAAAGTTGACTAACATCTATAAGAGGATAATTAAGATACGTGGTGTAACTTGGGGAAATAGCGCAGATCGCTGCCATAGCAGTGTGAAATCATCTCAGCCCCCTGGTTAGGGTTGCACGAAGGACAATTATAGCAAATCGCGAAGGTATCACAGGTCAAAACAGTGCGCGAAGTAACTTGCACAAAGGTAGGCACAGTTGGACTAAATCGACCCCTCAGACATCTCAAGGGTGCGGAAACTTGGTTCCAGCATCCCCCCATACTGCTTCGGGTGAGACTTCAGTCTGCGCACCATGGGTTGATGCTGAAAGGGCCAGTAGTGTAGGGATTTGTTTGGCTAATTAACTCTGAACCTGGGTCAGGCCCCATCAAGCCAACAAATGGTTCCGTTTCCAGGACCGGAATCTGCATAGATATGTTTGATGTCGTATCATTGGAATCCAACTAAGAAGGAAATTGAAGGCTGGTTGGATAGAAGAATTCATGAGTTCGCGGCACAGGAGAATAGGAACTCGCGACTGACAAAAGAAGAGTGCTTAGACTGTTACCTGTACACATAGATCCATGAAATCTTCTTCGCGCCTTTCCCTATTGAGCTATACGAGTGGATCACGAAGCTAGCAGATAACCAAGGAAGGTGGAAACTCGAAAATCCTATTGTGTTTACCCCAGAGTTAGTGCGAAGGTTGGAAGCATCAGAGGATAAGATCACGCACGCCGTTGATCATTGGCTCGATTAGATTATAGGAGGATTCATTACAGAGTTCTCGTTTGACACCTCGGTCAGCTACAGCGAGGCAGAGCGATGCTTTCTCAAGGGACCGCGAGGTAAGTATGTAAAGTCTCTGAATACTTGGATTAAAATGTTATTGTGTGAAAAGAGGGTTATGCAATTACCTTGATGTTCGGGGCTACGTGAAGTGGAAAAACTTACAAGAACGAAGGAAATAAGGGACCAGAAAACAGCCCCTTAATTTCACCTCCATGAGGGGACGAGGAAGAGCTCGCGAAGGTCTCTTTGCGAAGTGCAATCCATTTGATAAGGAAAAGAATTCCACGAATACCACCCCCATCCACACCACCACCACCTTCACCATCTTCACTCGTACCACCTCTTCCACCACCGCGAGTCAATATGGCAAGCATGATAAAGTTGCATGTGTTTAAGGGATTGGGAAATGAGGATCTAGACCAATTCTGGTTCATTGTAAGAGCCATATGGGAAGCACAGGGATATATAGATAAAAGTATAAAGAAAGTGACACTGGTTAGCGCCAGGTGCTGACCTGGTATATTAAGCACTCCAATGATAATCCAAATGTGGGAATCACGGATATTCAAGCAGCGCTAAATAGGAATTTAGCAGGTTGAAGTCTAAAGCACAGTCGATCATTAGATTCAAAGAGATCATAATGCTACCAAGCAAGACTCCTTAGGAGTTGGATCAGAGGTTGAAGTGTATGATTCACGAAGCTAATATGAATCTGACAAATGGACAACATCACGAATCGTTTGTAGCATCATTAACACCACATATAAGGAGCGCGCTATCAGAGCAAAAGTTAACAACTCAGGCAGAGGCCTTAGAGATTGCCATGAGGCTGCATGAGACCCCGATGCAGGATCCTAACTTAGGAGTTCAACAGATCCACACGCAGCTGAAGAATTTATGCCTGGAGATGCTAAGTCTAAAACAGGCAGAACAGCTCAACCAGAAGTGCGCAAAGTGGTGTGATGCATAAAATGCAAGGGTCAGGGTCATGATAAGGACCACTACCCGATGTTCACAAATTACCTCACGGGAGGAGGATCGATGCCATTAAGGCCAGAAGCACAAACAGGACCTAGCGTGGCGCCTACTTTGTGGTGCGTGATTTGTCAAATAGGTGGAAAACATGCTACGAACAACTGCCATTTGTTACAAAAGTATACACAAAATTCACAGCAATTGTTCTGTAACTTTTGTAGGTCAGTAGGACACGATGAGTGCACTTGTAGAAGCCATGAGTTGATGATGGATAGAACTCCCACCTACAGATTTCAGGCCAAATCATGGCCCCTAGACCAGAATGCAGGAGTGGTGCGAACAAGATTTCAGGGGCGCGAACGAGGCCAAGGCGGAGGAGGACCAGGAAGAGGTCACGGTCAGTTGATATGCCACAATTGTAGAGGGCTAGGACATTATGCCCGTGATTGTACGAATTCGATGTGGCTATCGTGTTTATATTGCACCTTGTTTGATCATGAGACAGAAGATTGTCCTACGTTGATAGATAGGATACATGACAAAGGAGAGCTACCACCTCCCCTGACTCAAAACCTGTAGATGATGAGGTCTGAGCCACGTGAGGAAGATCCAAATGTAAACATTGTGCTCCAAAGTGGAATCGCGATGGGAGATGACAAATGAAAACAATCGGAAGATAGTACTTGGGTTCGAAAAGCTCCGACAAAAGAATCAGAGTTTGATTTGGAGCGCGCTCGGGAAACCTTCATGGAAGCTAAGAAGAGCTTCGCTCATGCCTCCACTTCATGAAGCTAAGATAGACCAGAGCCAGAGATGGACCCATTTATGCTCACAACGTTCCTGGAAACCTGCATGAAGTTATTGCGCGACAGTAAAGCTGTAAAAGGATTACAGGAACTCATTAAGAGATGCATTGGGACCATGCCAGGAGAACTACGTGTACTCCAGAAGATTGGAAAGAATAAGACAAGAACGGGAAGAGAAATGAGGCTAACTACACAGATTGGAGAATATGAGATGGACCAAGTAATTCTAGATTTAGGATCGAATGTGAACATTCTGCCGATGTAGACATGGGAACAAATGGAGAGACCTACGCTACAATGGTCTCCTATTCAACTGCGAATGGAAAACTAGCAAAAGATAATACCCATGGGGCGATTGCAGGGAATCACTATGGATATTGAGGGAGCGAGCCCACTAGCAGACTTTGAAGTGATAGAGATTGTTGATGACAGTAATCCCTATCCCGCACTCTTAGGAATTGATTGGGCCACTGACATGAATGGGGTGATTAATCTGAAGAAGTGCAAGATGATTTTTGAGAAGAAGTAACTACATGTAGTTATACCTTTAGACCTTGTTGAAGGATCGCACTATACAGAGCCGATGCACAACTATGAAAGCGATGACGATTTGAACTGCATCTATAAGATAACAGCGCAAAACCAGGACTAGGTGAATCCCACTGTGATGGATTGCTTACATGGTAGCGCGAGAGCTCCTGTACTTCGGATTCGAACGAGGAAATGAAGCGAAGGCAGAATCGTCTACATGAGGTGACTACACTGAATTGTAATATGATGACAAGGTCGCTACGCTGCGTATTGATAGAAGTAAGAGACCTGCCTACCTATGATGGCCTATGTGAGGTAGATACCTTCTTGAATCAATTTGAAAGGGAGGTGTTGGAAAAGCAATGCTTCCAAGCCTTGAATTGGGTATTGTGCACTACGCCTGCGAGGTGGTGGGGTATGCACAAAGGGAGCTTTGACGACTGGCACGAATGTAGAAGGATGATGTGCACATGATTTGGGAAGCCTAGGGTGCGATTGACAGACAAATACAATGGACGAAATGATCCACGCGCCAGTCTCACCGGGTGGATGCAGGCATATGGAAAACAACCTACGCAGATGCACATGAACTTTGCGCTGAAAGGGATGGTCAATAAGTATGTGTTGGGGGGACAGATGTGAAAATGGTTCTTCAGTCTGGAAAAACAATACGTAGGAAGAACAATCGCACAGAAGGTTATCCACACGGAAGCGTTCAATAAGGTATGCAAGGTGTTGAACAAGGTATGTAACGCGCAACGAAGTGATTGGGACCTATGCGTACCTGTAGTATTAAGGGCTTATAGGATGACATGCAAGAAATTGATGGGACAGACACCTTTTAGGCTTATCTATGGAGTGGAATCTATAATGCTGATGGAATATATCGTGCCTAGTCTGCGCATAGCAGTACCCATAGGTATGATGGACCGCGGAGCCCTGGAGGAGAGGCTCGCAGTTGGAAGAGCTCGAAGAAGAACGGTTGGGACTTGATGAAGAGATCAGGCAGGGTGATCTTAGGCTCCAAGATCTCATGGATGAAAGAGTTCGGTTGAGGGAGAAAATCACCATGGCAAAAGCAGAAGTCAAGAAGCTTGAGGAAGGAATAAAGAAGGACTTTCTTGGTAGAAAGACCATGGTGATAGAGTAGGATGAGCTCAATTACATTAACAGACTTGGGGACTACTGCCGAGATTTTACTAGTGTGATGCATTGGTTGGGACCATATGTTATTAAGGAGATCACAGATGGTGGCGCGGTGTAGTTGGTAAAGTTAAATGGCGAACTCTTCCCAGGAAAAGTAAATGGCAGTCGTTTGAAGCTATACACAGGTGGCCCAACCATCTGACTAGCTGCAGGAAGTATAGTCTTAGCGCTCCAGGCAGCTGAAAGGAGGCGCGGGACTATAAACTACTCTGCCTGGGAGCTGTGCGATGACAGGACTATGTGTAGTAGCGAAGTGTCACAGGGTCCGTAACAACGCGAGGGTAGCTGCACTGCCACGTGGGTTGGTTGGAAAGTGACCATTACAGTCACTATTCACGATATGATGCTTCGTTTGAGATCAAATGGAGTGGGTGGTAGGCATTTAAGGCGAACTTTATGGGCTAGATTTGGGAAAATATGCCGCCAAGGGAGCATTAATGGACTGAAAGTGGGGGGAATGGTCGAATTCAAATTCAAAAGACGCTATAAAGTGCAAAGGGTTTCCCAGCAAACAACACTTGGCAATTTGAGAATTGAGCTATTGCGCGCCCAGAGATTCATGAACCCTGATTTGTTTGATATTTTGAAGTCGAAGGAATTGTTTGAGCACTTACCTGAGCTGTTGAGAGAATTGTGGAATAGCAGTATGGCTGCGCCAGAGGAAGCCATGGATATTGGAGAGATGACCGCTGAGGAGGCCGTGCAGGCCATAACAGTAGGAGAAGCCCCAGAAAGCATTGGGATAGTCGTAAAAATCCCTAAATCACTGCGCACACCAAGACCCAAGAAAGATAAGCAGCCTATGGTACCACTTCGCATGTCCCCAGGAATCTGTTAAGGATGAGGTTCACCATGGAAGAAAAGGGGAAGGCGATCAATTTGGAAGCCAATGAGGAGGAAGAAGACTTTGAAGAAATTCTGGTAGAGGAGGACGAAGAAATGGAGGAAGAAACCTAGGGTGCAAACCCTCTGACCAGGCTGCCTGTGTATGTTCCTCCGCGAAAGGGGAAAGCAAGGGTGCCCAAGGACCTAGATGAGAGAAAGAGCTCTCTGCAGACTCCGCTGCTCCTTGATGAGATCATTTTTTACGGAGCACACTTGGGACGGTGTCGATTCTAAACTATGAAGACTGGGATCATGCAGACCATGAGAAATTCCACATTTGGAAACTGCACAGCTAATGCTCCAGAATAAAAACACATCAGTGGGAGTCATAGAATTGGAACCGCACAAGTGGTTGCGAGGAGTAGAGAAAGCAGGATTGTTAAACCTACTCTGGGTGCCACATTACCATCATGCCCCAGTGACTATTTTTGTCATCAGGCAGCTGCTCTTCCTGGTGCATGATGGGTGTTTGTGGTTGGAGGAGCCCATCCCCATCACGGATCATCTAATTCACAGAATTACCCAGCTCCCTTGCAAAGGGGAGGATCCAGCGAACATATCCGAGGGTAAAAGTGATGATTTGGCCATCGCGGAGGCCATGAAGAAGAAGTTCAAGCTGGAGAAGAAAAAGAGAGGGTACACGATCTCCAGTATCAATAACGTTGTGGTCAAAGTCGCGACGCAGATATTAGCTAGGAAAGTTATGTGGAAGTGCCGCACAGATGAGGTGCCTGCGCCGGTGGTTACACTTTCTGCGCAGTGCGCAGAGGGGGTCCAGTTTAACTGGGTGGATTACATGTGCAGAGAGTTCCTGGAAAACTGTCGTGAGGCACAAGAGCAGAAGAAGACTTTCCACTATGCATGGTTTCTTCTATCCATAGTGCTAGTGGCTTTGGAATTGCCCGAGGATAGCTAGTTACCAATGATTATGCAGGATCTTCCGGAGGCAGCGAAGTACACTTTGCTGTGGGAAACTAAAGATGCGCAAAGAATCAGAGACAACAAAATATTTTGGGTGTTCATGGAGATGAACATCAGAATGGGGATTAACCGTAAGCTGCGGTTATCGCCCACTGTCTATAACAGTCTGCAGAGCTTCGCAGATTTGAAGGCGGACTTTCATCGTGTATACATCAGGGCGAGGAAGGACCTCGGAATGGCATGGAAGGAGCTACCTTATCTAGTAATGGATGATGTCATATTCACCATCCTTGAGTCGTGCCCACCAAAGTGGCACACTCCAGCCAGCTCCGCGGTGGAAGCGGAGAAGTTCGCTACACAGAGGAAAAAGGAGGAGGCAAAACTGCAGATGGCGCAGTTGGTAGAGAAGATAAGGAATGAAGCAGCAGCAGCCAAGGCGCAAGCGGCACACGACGCTGCGAAGGCAGTGGAAGAGAAGCAGAGGGCAGCTAAGAAGGACCACGAGGAAGAAAAGTCGCCTTCGCCCAAATAGGAGACAGATCTAGAGGAAGGTGGTGCGGATCCGCAGACAGCGTCCACACAACTAAAGAAAGAGATCCCGAGAGAGCAGGTGGGGCCGTGGAAGAAGTCAAATGCCTCAAAGGCTTCTTTGAACCCAATCACCCTCACTGAGGGGGATCTACATGACATTAGGGAGACGATGCGTGATGTCACTGCAGAGGCCCTCTAACAGTTTGCAAAGGAAAACCAAATAGTGTGTGGGGGCCTCTAAGCATAGATACATGAGTTGTACGTGCGCACTCCTCAAGCTGGTACTCTGTCGACCAGCCTCGCAGTAGGTATGGCCACGTCTGAGGAAATGTTGCACGCTCGCATGACCAACACTATAGTGCTGCTAGAGGGAGCAGTGGTTACAGAAAACGAGGCTGACAAGCCTATGGTCAATGCGCTGAAGTGAGTTGGAATAAACATGGTTGCGCTCCCTCGGGAGATGCTCTATGTTCTGCAGGACGGAGTGACTGTAGAACTGCAAGCCAGGGAGGGTCGCACGCTCTAGGTCATGAGTGAGAAGCGAATCAATATGGAATAGTTGAGCTTGCAGCGTGATGAGGTAGTGGTGCAGAACAAATAGATTGTGTAGGTGGTCGAGGACACCTGCTAGATGGTCCCATAGTTGGCCATCCCAGTAGAAGACCCAGTGGAGGTGCGCATCTGGAAACTCACAGTAGGGGTGTGCGAGGCGAAGGAAGAGATGGCCAAGGTTCAGCTAGAGTTGAACCTTCAGATAACCAAGCTCCAATTGAAGGCGCAGCCTTCAACTCCGCCATAGGTGAAGGAACAGCATGCCAACGCCATTACAGTCAGAATAACGGAGATCAACAGTGCAGTGAAGGACTGTACGAAGATATTTGAAGAGAATTTTGAGGTCCTCACTACTCTGTAGGAGGACCTGAATATACAACGCCTAGAAATAGAGGTGCGCGAGCTACAGCTGTAGTATGACGAAATAAAAGGGACCTCATAGACAGTAGCCCTTACACAGAGGCTTGCGTGGATGCAGCAGGTGAAAGCGCTCAAGGAGCAGGTGGACGCTGCTCGACACAAGGAAGTTCTCTTGAAGGCATGCATACAACCATGGATCGATGAGGCCTTTGTCATTATAGCCTCCATCAAAGCAAAGCTCGCGCAGATGCAAGGTACATAGGAAAATATTTAGGACACTAGTTCAGCTACTGTGATCTCTGAAAAACACATCTAGGAAGTGCAACAAGCAGCCGCTCAATGCGTTGCCGACCTGGTAGCAGTTCAGGTAGAGTTGGGAGGTCTCCACACTAATAGAGTGACTCGAGGGCGAGTCACGATGTTTTTTTTGGGGGCCTGTTGGGCGCAGGATCCCCCAAGGAAAGTTTTGGGGCTTAAAGCCCAAATTTTGGCTAAAAATTGTAAATCCGATGTAAAGACTCTGCATTTTGTGGGCGCAGAGCACAAAGTTGTAAATGAGTCATAGGGTTGTCCACCCTCAATTTTGTAATGTAATGTCAGCTTTAGAGATCTACCCATGGTCTGTGGACCATGGGATTGTATAAATAGAGTGAGGCTCTAAGTAGTTGAGACATCTAATTCAAGTAGTGATCATGGAATAGAAGGATAGCAAAAGATCTAAGTGTAAATTCGAGTCTTTGGGTCGTAGAGTAGGAGAAGGCTCTGCAGCTGAGTGCACAGAGACCTAGTAGTCTGAAAGTGAGTGCGCGGACCCCTGCAGCTGAGTGCGGAGGGCGAGTCAAGTCTATAACTCTTGAAGCATTAATAAAGAGAATTTTTACATCAATTTTGTGTATTTATTTCCTATTTTTTGTATCGAATATATGGGGTATAAATTGTATTTTGGTTGTCTATATGGTGCACGAACAAATATAACTGTGTAGATTAATTGAATGTGAGTTAAAGTATCTAGTTACGCGAAGTTGACTAACATATATAAGAGGATAATTAAGATATGTGGTGTAACTTGGGGAAATAGTGCAGATTGCTGCCATAGCAATGTGAAATCACCTCAACCCCCTAGTTAGGGCTACGCGAAGGAAAATTATAGCAGATCACAAAGGTATATCAAGTCAGAATAGTGCGCGAAGTAACCTGCGCGAAGCTAGGCACAATTGGACTAAATCGACCCCTCAGACATCTCAAGGGTGCGAAAACTTGGTTCCAGCATCCCCCCATACTACTTCGGGTGAGACTTCAGTCCGCGCACCGCGGGATGATGTCGAAAGGGCTAGTAGTGTAGGGATTTGTTTAGCCAATTAACTCTGAACCTGGGTCAGGCCCCATCAAGCCAACAACCAGTAGGTAATGTAAACAGTCCCATTTCATATATGCAGAAATGCACAGTTGAATAAACAGATGAAAATTATTGCAAAATGGGTTTTGAAACCCAACGATTGTTTAGAAACATGGTCATAGGATCTATCTATGGATGATTTCTCAATGAATATTGATAAATCTACAATGTCGTAGCTGAGGAATCTGTACCCTAACATTCAAGGATGGCTGAGCTAGAAGAAGAATTGAAGATTTCTTGGTAGAAGAAGCATGTTCTACAACTTTGAAGCTATCTGACTTTCTAGGAAACAAATCCACTTCTTCAATAGCTACAGAGAAATTGTCAAGAAGTTTTTATGTCTATAACTTTTATACAGATAATGTGACTTGGGGAGACAGGCAATCTACATGATGTAAAACCTTTGAGTCTAGCCTTGATATTGTCAATAACCTGACGGGGATGAAGAATAGTGATCATGATCTCTTTGATATTGAAGTAAACAATGGAAAGACGTACCTTTTTGGGAGAGAACATGAGATTATAAATAATTCCCAAAGCAACATAGATTCTTGGATTAAGAACATTCATAGGCCTGAATACTCTACTTCATATACAAAGTCTGAAAAGTCAATTATGTTAAGAGGATTTTTCCGAAGGTAGTGATTTGAAAATGGATGTCACAAGATATTCTTGCACTTATTCCTTCGCATTTCTCCAAGATACTTGATTCTTGCAATGCCTGACATTGCCTCTCTTAGTCCCTAGATTTGTAACACAATCACCTCTTTAGTAGGCAGATGTAGAAACGAAAATGGTAAGAGAGACAGTCCCAGATGGAGGAGCCACACTATGTATGTGTTTTGGGGGGGAGATTAGAGATTATTGCTACTCATTAAAATGAAGACCTCTTTTAAGGAGATGTCTGATAGTTGAAGCCCCGGTAATGGGATTGTCATGAACTTCATCAAATTTCGATTTCCTTGATACCATCTGTCAATTTGTATTTGTGTGTTTGGACAAGTGAAAACAACTGTTACATGACAAGTAGGTCAGTTGAGGTGCTTCCAATATAACGGGGTTTTTGTTTCACAGAAAAAAAAGGGACTTAATACAATTAGTGGGAGGATCAGTGGTTCTCAACCCATCTATGGCTGCCGACAAAATTCCTCCAAATGGTACTTCAGTTTCGTTGGATACTGAACCTAATCACCTAACACATTCCGGGGAGAATGCTTTCTCTGGAATTCAAGTGAATGGAGAAGTTCGCATTGACAAAGCTAAGCAATGTTTAACGACATTCAAAAATCCAGGTAGTTTTTCCGAATACAGACCTCAGAAAACTAATGGCAAAAGTGTCCTATGCAAAGGTTTCTCCATACATGAGTATGTTGCAAAAGTTAGAAGTGTGGACATCAGGAAATGTTGGCCATTATCTGAAAGCTTACTCGAAGAAAGTCTTAGAGAAGGGTGAAACCCCACGCTTCCGCCTCTTGTCAGGCCTAATCACAGATGGTGGTCATGCTTCGATATGTGTGGGGAACATAAGCACTTTGGGGCATCTTTTGACAGGCACGAGACAGAAAATTACTCCTAGAATGTCACCCACATTGCAGAACAACACCTTATAGTTTCTCTAGAGACAAATCCAAACGTTGTTCCATGGATTTCTCAATATCAACAGCTTAGGATATTGTGCATAGTTCAAATCTCAACACAGGAGGACTTATTCCATATTCCTAGAAAAATAAGATGGTAGGTAATTGTTTGGCCGAGGAACATTATATGAACTTTATTATTGCTTCATATATTAAATATGGCCAGTCGAAAATTGAAGCACCAAAACATACTTCTATGTCAGATGTTAATACTGGCCTATTTATCTACTTTCTGGAGGAGAGGAGTTTCTGCCTCAGCTCTGCAATGTCGGTCTCGCCGAAGTGATCCTCTTGAATCCAGTCCCCCGTGGCCAGATCCCTCATCCAGAACATTTTTCTCTTTGTATTCCCCCCGCCTCCGCCTACTTTACTCCCCTCTGGAAACTCCCGCAACACTACTTCCCGTGCTCTCATCGCTTCGGCCGCCACTGCCGTATATTAACGGGCATGAGAAATTTTGATGATAGTCAGCAGAGAAGATAATCTGTGTGCAGATAGAAGCCGATACGCCATGTTGAAAACAGGACCCAAGCAATGAATAAAAAATATGGAGACAAGACGGGCAATAGAGAAGAGGAGGGAGCGAGGATCGAAGCAACAAAGCTAACCAAGAGTAAAAGCATGCAAGCCATGTGTCAGGTGTATGCAGCCATATCTTACATTTTTATAGGTGATGCTGAGTCATCTTCTAGGGCTTTGGACTTAATAGGTCCTGTTTATAGGTCTTTGGACTCATATGTGGGCTTTCGAGAGAAAACAGGTGCACTTTTTTTTATCATTTAAATTTATGGTCAATGTCATTTAATAATTTAATAATTCAATTTATTTTGGTTTCTAATATAATTAAATTTGTTTGCAATATATATATATATATATATATATATATATATAGTAGGTAGGCTTCAAGGTCCAGATTTTGAACCTAGGCTCTGATACCACGTGTGAGGCTCCCTCCTAGGGTCCTCTAACTAAAAACTAAATTTCTCTAATTTTAAACACAATAAGATGGGAAATAACTTATTTATATATAAACATTTATTTGATGATAATATACCACTAAAATTTACTTACCACAAATTAAATAAGTAAGAATTCCATTGCAACCATTTACATAACTAATCAATAAACGGAGGAATACTTGTTCCAATAGCTTAGTTGAGACTTTTCTAAGCTCATGACTCTGTTGGGATGTTCCTCTTGACTACCTGACTAGATTTGCCTCCCAGCCAACTAGGTAGTATTTCCTAGCCCAGGGAACCTCCACATGTTCCCTAGCCATCCGAGCCCAAGTCCAACCAAATGTAGTGTGTCCAAGTTTAACCAACACTCTCCATATCCAAGTTTGATCTCCCTCCTCTTTCTCCACATCCCTCCTCGAAAATAGAACCAAATCCAAACCAAGACCAAGGATCCCCCCTCTCCTCTCATCATCCTTCCCCTTTTATGCCTGTTCCTTCCATCCACCTGAACCACCTATCATTAATGTCATGACTACCCCCTCATCCTTTCATTTAGTATCCTTGACTTTTCTTACCATATCTTCTCCCAAGTAGATTTGAGAAGACATTTTGGGGATAAGATATGGATATTTAATTTGGAAATTAGTTGGCGAAGACCATATCTTCTCCCAAGTAGATTTTGAGAAGACATTTTGGAGATAAGATATTAATATTTAATTTGAAAATTAATTGGAGAAAACCATATCTTCTCCCAAGTAGATTTGAGATGACACATTGGGATATGGATATTTAAATTGGAATAAATGGAAGGAGACAATATCTTATCCAAAATTAAATTTGAAAAGAAAAGTTGGGAATTGAATAATAACAATAATAAAATTTATATCAGTAAATAAAAATTACAGTTTCACAAATGTCAGTATATACCAATATTTCTTGATAATTATAAGTCAATACTTTTAGGTAAATAAAATTTGCATGATAAGATTAAGTAGGGAATTATAGTATAGGTGTTTGGGGTGAACCTGGAACCGGTTGTTGGACTACCCTGAATAGGTTTCTGAATTGGTTGCTAAACAGGAGTACATGGTGATTCTTCCTCCTCTTCTCTAGTAATATCTTCAATACTTATAAGACCAAGAGGTAGACCAGATGTGATTATAATCCTCCTTTGAGGTGAAGGTGGTGCAGCAGTAGGGACTATAATAGCTAAAGGTGATTCAGGTTCAGAAATGTCAGATTCAGGTTCTTTAACATTTGGTTCAATTAGTTATATGTCTGAAATTTCTCTGGTATTAGATTCTCTTTGAATAACTTCAGTAGCTTTTGGCCCAGATTGAACCAAGCCTAATTCTACTTCGTGAGGTTGAATCAATTTAGTTTCTACTGTCTCGGATTCTACAATTTTAGATTTCTCAAGTTGATCTAAGTTCCTGGATCTTATTGATTTTCACTTAGCTTTAATCTTCTCCAATTGACTAGGTGTATATTCAGGGGGTAAACCCTGCATTCTACATGAATGCCTCGGTGAATCAACCACGATGAATTTTTATTAAGAATTTAAATAATATTCACAATCCACACCTAAGGTCTGTAAAAAGTAAAAACAAGAAAATAACACATGCTAGTAAATCTAAGGAGTCAAACCATGCAAACAAACTTTTCACAGTGAAATCACTAGTTGGTGATGAAATCCAACGTTGTAGATGTCAAAAGTGAATAAAGATAGAGCAGGTGGAACCAATTACGTTGAAAACCTGCTTAATGAACACGATGTGGTGCAAGTAAATTCACTTATGCCATCTCAAGTGAAGAATACCCTCCAAAAAGGTCCAAGTGATTCTAGACAATGTTTGTTCCAGGTACATCAAAGATTTCCCCTTCATTGTCACCTTGGGTAATAGCCCTAAGATTATGGTCTCTAAGGTTACCACTTACGAAATTTAACCTAGGGGGACAATCGCAGATCAGACATACACACAAGGGCAGAGTAACAAAGCTCAATCCCCTTGAAAGTTCCCCAACATGGTTAATCTGAGGTTTACCTTCAAGTGACTCCCAATCACCTTTCAGCATCATTTGTAATACATGTGTTTTGGGAAGTTTTAGTGTCTACGGATAAACGCTTAAACCCCTAGACTAGTAGCTAAGTCTAGAACAACAGTGAAAAGCATTCTCTACCTTTTCTATAACCAATAGATTAAATAAGATAGTAAAGAATCCTACCTATAGCTTTCGCTTACTCCTTATCTCCCTTAACCAATTCTGTCGCTCCTTTTTGTACTTAATCCGCTTGAAAAGTACCTACACATAGACAGAAGACAAAAACCGATCAAAGCATATGATAATGATATATTGATTAAAGATAGAATGGAATCAAGTTCATAATACACATATGAAAGCATCAATGGACAATACAAACATGTGGAAAAATATTTGAACACTTTATTAGTAAAAGGAAGAGTTACAACCCAATTTTCTTGATTTAGTATCACTCCTCCAGTTCAATCCCATCCTCTCCTCATAACAAGAAAGACATTTTGACATCATTACAATACTTGAAAACAACTCAAGTCTCATACTAACAACATCTCCCTATAATTCAATGATTTCCATCCCCTGATCACTTAGATGAGTGGTCTTTTTATAGGTGAATGAGGGAAGTTATGCCATAAATGGTGATAATGAATGCCCTCCCAAGCTTAGAATTTAGTTTCATGGAGGAAGGGATAAAGGGATTGATGTTCCTTAACTCCCTACCTCATCCAAATTTGAGCTCAAAGAAGTAGATAAAGTTGGGAAGCTTCTAGATGCACCTAATGGATAAGAATATTCCCAAACCCCAAAGAAATTTCACTCAAATTCGCCCAGCGCAAGCCAAATAGAGATCAAGTGCGCTGCATAGCACCCAGACAATGTACTAGACTACACTGCAGTGCACCCTGACGAAGGCCTGCCTGCGCTGATCTTCTTAGAGGCAGTTTTTGGATGATTTCAGTCATGGAATCTCTTGGGAAGGAGGCATTCTGATGGTTGACTTCATTAAGGGCATGTAACAATTGAATTAGGGTTTGATGGGCCCTAATAGTACTGATCTGTAAGTTGGGGTTGATGTGCCCAAATGGATCTGTAATAGTTGCCCCCTAAAGCATGAAGTCGTAAATATGTATGTCAAGTGAAATGCTTTATCATGTGGAGAGGAGGTTTCGAAGCGGAATGTGACCTGCATCAATTACAATACATATATCATGATAATTTGATCTTTTCTCATGAATTCGCTAAGGGAAGGCATACCCATGCTCAGCTTATAAAATTTCATTACATGTACAAGTATAGTCGTCTAGAGATATATACCCATGAATGGATGACCATGAATTTAAGGCCATTGTACATTTGATTTAGTACTCCTGAAAATATCGCAGCCCGGATGGATGAAACTAGATCCGGGGTCTTCAATCTCGTTCAATCTTTCGCTCAAGTACAAGTCTAACCATGTGAATAGATGATCTAAGGTCGAACATGGGAAGACATCGTCTGATTACCAGCCAATGATGTAAGTCGTTAACAGACGCGAGAGGAATCACCGATAATGATAATGACCCTCAAGGTACTACAGTACATTTCGCATGGTGTGAATAAATGATTTGATGTCGAACACCATACAAAATCTTTCGGTCGAAGGCTAGTGATGTCAACCTATCACCGGAAGCAAGAAACCTGTCATTGATGTATGTAAGCCTCAAGGTACTGAAGGGGTGTTTCTAAGTCAACTTCCTGGATAATGTGCTGATGTCGACAAGAAGCGACTCATTGCAAGAGGGCCTTGATGTATCCCACATCAATGACACAAAACGAGGTAAATGATTTTGGAGGTGAAAATCGACAGAAAGTTCAGAAATGGCGGTCGTGAAAATCAAGGTTTACGGTATTGCAAAAGATGAAGTTTGAACTGAATGACTTCTCTTGAACATGTCGGTGACACTAAAATGAATTGGTAGCATTGACCCAAAACAATGTAATGGATGGTGTGATAGACCAACAATGTGATAACCATCAAGCTGAATGACCCAACCCACATAGTCACGGTGATGAGGTGAAAGTGTCATGTTCAAAAGCGACTTGCTACCTTAAAGTGTTTTCCCCTTTTTCAAAATTTCCCCAGTCATTGTTGACCAATACCTCTTTATTTTTATCAAGATTGAGGAGGATAACATATTCTTGTTGTATAATTCCACCCTTCGGGTGAATCCATCGCTATTTGATGCTTTAACGAGTCTAGCGAAGGTGAAACTCGGTCTTGTCTAGATGGACAAGTTTGTCGCTATTTGATGTTTTTAACAAGTTTAACGACAAAGATAACTTGGTCCTTTTCATGTTTATATAGTTTGAAAAGGGACAAAAAGGAAACTCCAAAAGTTCTTTTTCATAGATTTGTCTCTCAAGTCTAAAAAAAGCGTATAATAATACAAGAGAGATATCATTTCCAATCCGTTAACGAGATGGAAAGGACAAGCACTCGGAAATCTTTTCATGTTTAGAGAGTCTAAAAATAACTTAAAGAGGACTCCATTTTGAGGAATGAGTGGTGTCTAAGATAGCAACTGGTTCCGGTGATGTTGGAACTTCTCAAAACATGTTGATTGATGTGAAGAGGCTGGCTAATAAGACCACTCATTGCAACTGTTCCTCAAAAAAGGTAAAACAACCAAATGAAAGCGTATGATCAGCCAAAGAGATGGTGGTGATGGAATGAAACAACCAAGGCTCAAAAGGCTGATAGAATGGCAATCACAAGGGTTAAAATGGAAATGGGTTCATTTTTACACAAGCTTGAACCATAGGGAACTATTCTTGGATTTAGTTTCATGTTTATACAAGCTTGAAACGAAAAACTATGCTTGAATTCAGTTTCATGTTTACACAAGCTTGAAATGAAAAAACTATGCTTGAGATTGGTTTACATGCCCCCAACATGATGAAAGGGAGAGTCTCTTGTAACCAGATGGAAGTCACTGCGGTGAAGTAGGACGGTTATCCAACACCTTTTTGGCTTCGTCCAGATAGGGACAAAGGTGAATGGGGTGATTCCCTTCACATAACCTACAAGGAAAGTTAACTTTACCACTAAGTGCATGCCCCCCAAGCTTCATTACATTCACCTAAGTAGATTACTCGTGGCTATTAGGTGGATGGAATGAAGGTTCATATATGAGATCAAGTGAAAGACTCCACTGGGATTTTACGAGATCTAATCAAAGACTCGACTTGGAACTCGAGACCTTGTTTCATTTTTTAATGAGCTTGACACAAGACAAGGAACTCTGCTCAGATTCCTTGTTTCATTTTTTAACGAGCTTGAAACAAGACAAGGAACTATGCTCATACTCCTTGTTTCATTTTTTAACGAGGTTGACACAAGACCAGGAACTATCCTCATATTCCTTTTTGGTTTCACGACCCATACAAGGTCATGAAGGAGAGATCTGGTTCAATTTCCCCCAGTACATGATGTACAACATCACTGAATTAATCGTCAGTTTATGTAGGTATGGAACAGGTTGCCGCATAATTGACCCATGGCAGGGATGATACAAAAGGACCATTTAGGGAAGATGGTTGACTGGAAGCCATATTTGGACCAAGAAATGAAAGCTGGTCAACGGTGACAATTTTGCCTTCATGCGGGAAACAAATCACTCGAAAGAGTGTTGAAAAAATAGCTCCCATGTCATAAAAATAGTCGCGCCCAAGCAGTAAGTTATAATCTAAAGGGCCTGGGACTACCATCATGTTCAGATAAATGAGTTTTTCTCCCAAAGTAATGGGTAACTGAGGGAGGATCCCTAATGGTTGACTGGTTCCTCTGTTAAAAGCCAACAGATTCTGGATAACTGGCACAAGCGGTGGCGAACCGCGCGCTTTCCAAGCAGTTGAGAAAAGGATGCTCACTGATGCACCTTCATCTATAATAGTGCCAGATAAAATCATATTACAAAGTTGCACTATGATCTGGAAAGGCACATAAGAAGGAAGACGGAATCCAGCCAGTCGATTCCAATCAAAGGAAGTGACCAGACTACTTGGAGGGGGTACTGTAGAAATAATAGAATTAACCCCTTGAGTTACAAGAGCGGGAGGATTGTCCTCCTGTCTTGATGGAACATGAGGACTACCCCCAAGCTCATTAGAATCTGAAGAAACAAAAAGAACTTGAGTGGTATCATATTCACTCTCTTCGAGAAAGGTACGATTAGCTGAAGGTGAAATCGGGTCAACTGTTACCTCGACCTGTTGATTTGGGTTGCGTATAGACTCATAGGATTCACTTTCAGAGAGAGTGGGTTTGACCGACGGTTGATTTTGGTCAATGAATTCGTCAACTAGTGAAGGATTTAGGGAGAGTTTCCTGTAACCATATGGAAGTCGATGCGGTGAAGCAGGACGATTATCCAACACTTTTTTGGCTTCGTCCAGATAGGTACAAAGGTGAAGGGGGTGATTCCCCTCACATAACCTATAGGGAAACTTAACTCTACCCTTGGTTCCATGAACTTTACTACCACTAGTTGACGGTGTGTCACCAATAGGATCTCGAGAAGTTGATGACACAGGATAATGTGAACGAGAAGACCATTCTTCTAAGCTACAAGGAATATCAGGACAATTTCGAAGAAGATGTTCTCCCGCACAAAGTTTGCATGGATATAGAACTTTGTGAGGCTTGACGGACGGTTTCTCATCATATGTTTCATTTAAAGCAATGGTCGCTTCGTTGCCCCTCTGTTGAATTTGCTTCTTCTTCTTCTTCTTCCCTTTCTTCTTCTTCTTAGCCACCTGGTTACTAGTACCAATACTTTCACCAGGCGAAGAGGAAGAAGGGGAGGAAGAAACAACTGAGGAAGAAGGAAAAGGGTCAACTTTAGGATCAACTGGAGGTTGATTTTGTCCAGTTGGAGGACTACTCGATTGCGGAGAAATCACGACATTTTGAACCAAGGAGGTTGAAAACAACCATACTGGCAAGCCAATGGTAAGTCCCGGAAGGGACAATGTAGCCATATGTTTCAACCTAATATCAACTAAGGAGTGAGTGTGGAGGATGTTACCCACGATCAATTAATTTTGTTTTAATAAAAGTACCATAACAAAACAAAAAAGGGATAATCTAGCCAAAAGGTTTACCAAGCAACTGTGAACTCGAGAATACCTCCTGGCGAACCAAGAAGTATGGGTAGGACATCTCCCCAAATGTTGTGTTCGATGTATCACAATGTACAAGGCGGCTGACTCGGTTACCTAAGGATGGATAGCAACCTAGTGTAGTCATCCCATATATACCCAAAAGTACGTGGAGGCCCAATCTGTATAAGCGTTGTCTAATGAAAAACTGCACAGTGAGAGCATTCCCATATACTTTACGTACTGTAACACCACCCTATATACCCGAAGGTACATGGACGAGCTACGATATACTCATGTATATGGAATGAGGTATCACACTCGAGATGTATTGCAGACAAGTTAGCGACAGCTGCTTTGTTTTACGACGCCGGAACACGTCTCTAGCCTAGACCTCTAAATGTTTTTCGTTAAGTGACAATGCTCCATTAGGTAAATTCAGATAAATTTTAAGTTGATCTTCTTTAGAATTTTCCTTTCAAGGTTCACCACGTGATGTATGTTTGCAATTCCTAAAATGCAACTAATATGATAAGCATTCTTTCCATTCAATTTAATAATGAAAATCCTTAGCTAGTAGGGATAGAGCAATCAGATCTTTGACAAAGAGCAAAGAGCACATCTAATGCAATTTCCCTAGCTATTCCATTCAAGAATTCAACAAAAATTTTCAATGCAACATGCATGTATTTATTTTCAATTTCCCTTAATGTGAATGAACAAAAAGGAAAACTATTGCACAATCGATCAATAAACTCTTTTCATAAAAATGACGATTTTGCGAAAAATGCTTTTCAAGGAAAGGAAGACTTTACGACACTTTCGTTTTTAAAGAAATGAGGAATTACGACACTTTCAACGAAAAGACTAATCATATGCACACATAAATCAATCAATATTTCATGAATGAAGACTTTACGACAATTCAATTTTCGAAGGAAAAGATGATTTTACAACACTTTCTTTCAACAAAGATCACTAACTTTCGACTATAGATTGAAAATGATAAAGTAAATACATAAGAAACATTTGTCAATCATAGTCTAGGTAGGGCCAGGTAAGGAGATGAAAAACTATTTGCAGAGACAAGACATCATTGACATTCAGCAAATCATTCAAACAGGAGAAAATTGGCTCAAAACTTCAGCTCCTAGATGGGAAACTGACCCTCAAGGGATCAGCGCAGGTTGCAGTGAGAGACAGTGCGCTTCAATGCACTAGCTCTATGCGAGAAGTGCATTGCAGCGCACTGTGTCCTTCATTGGGCTGCGCTGGTGATAGTAAGCCATTTCTAAAGGCAATTTGAGATAGTTTTGACTCAATTTTCTATGAAATCAAACTGAAATTCAATCAACGACCACAAGTACAGTATGTAGAAATGTCTTAAGAGGCTAATAAGCTACTAAGATGGATAATTGTTCCCCAGTATGGTCACCAATTTGTTTTTGGAAGTCTTAGTGTCTACGGATAAACGCTTAAACCCCTAGACTAGTAGCTAAGTCTAGAACAACAGTGCAAAGCATTCTCTACCTTTTCTATAACCAATAGATTAAATAAGACAGTAAAGAAGCCTACCTATATCTTTCGCTTACTCCTTATCTCCCTTGACCAATTCTGTCGCTTACTTCCGTACTTAATCCGCTTGAAAAGTTCCTTCACACAGAAATAAGACAAAATCTGATCACAGCATATGATAATGATATATTGATTAAACATAGAATGGAATCAAGTTCATAATACACATATGAAAGCATCAATGGAAAATACAAACATATGGAAAAAGCTTTGAACACTTTATTAGTAAAAGGAAAAGTTACAACCCAATTTGCTTGATTCAATATCACTCCTCTAGTTCAATCCCATCCTCTCCTCATAACAAGCAAGACATTTTGACATCATTACAATACTTGAAAACAACTCAAGTCTCATACTAACAACATCTCCCTATAATTCAATGATTTCCAGCCCCTCATCACTTAGATGGGTGGTATTTTTATAGGTGAATGAAGGAAGTTATGCCATAAATGGTGATAATGAATGCCCTCCCAAACTTAGAATTTAGTTCCATGGAGGAAGGGATAAAGGGATTGATGTTCCTTAACTCCCTACCTCATTCAAATTCGAGCTCAAAGGAGTAGATAAACTTGGGAAGCTTCTAGATGCACCCAATGGATAAGAATATTCCCAAAACCCAAAGAAATTTTGCTCAAATTCACCCAGCACAGGCCAAAGAGGGCCCAAGTGCGCTGCATAGCACCCAGACAGTGTACTGGACTGCACTGCAGTGCACCCTGATCAAGGCCTGTCTATGCTGATCTTCTTAGAGGAATTTTTTGGATGATTTCAGTCATGGAATCTCTTGGGAAGGAGGCATTCTGATGGTTGACTTCATTAAAGGCATGTAACAACTGAATTAGGGTTTGATGGGCCCTAATAGTAATGATTTGTAAGTTGGGGTTGATGTGCCCAAATGGATCTGTAACAACATGTAAATCACTCCACTGTAACCAATGAAGTGGGGTCAATCACTCCACTTGGTCCGATATGATCTCGTGCTTAACTCCTTTATTAGGGGAGATTCCTAGAGACAAACTGTAATAAATGGATTTACTCCCTATCACAATATTCTAGTGTTTGTTTGCAGCTTTCTAAAGTTAACTCATTTCCCTATTCCAAAGCCCTACAACCTGATCTAATGTAGGTTGGAAGAGCCCTAAAATAATAAAAATTCTAATTGATTTTATTAGCATTTTTTTTTAAGTTGTTACTTACTCAATGGGTAAATGGATGTGAAACTGATGGTGTTATGACCTGACCCAAAACTTTAATGCAATCAAACATGATATTGTGATCTTTTTCATTTTGATGAATTTTTAATTATCGTAAAGAGAGAGTCGTTTAAATTTTTCAAAGAAAATGTACAAACTCCTAATTTCACCATATCCCTTTTCATGAATGAAAATTTTTAGTTTCGAATGACCCAAATTCAGAAATTAACCTTTAATATTTCAATTCACAAAATAACTCAAAAACCATGAAACTTTCCTTTAACATACAATCACTCAAAATTTTCAAAATGCATAAGGATGCCAATCAAATCCTTAAAATGAATTTCTTCAAATGAATCGTATGAAAGTAATGTTGTCTAAAGTACAATTTTGAAAAACTTCAACACTTAAAAAAGAATAGCTTTTCGTTTCAACTTCACCAAAAGAAGCATTTTCATAAAAAAATACTTATTCTCAAAAAAACATTACTTTTCATTAACAAAATAATATTTCAGAAATAGGTAAAATAAACACTAAATATGATTTATTTGAGAGAAGAAAGATAGGAAGACATAAAATCAAGAACAACCAATCCTTATTTTGATAGAACTATAAAACACCAGATGAAGCTTTTACCCTAATTCATGAAAACAATAAATTTTCAAGAAGACTCTCTCGTAACACTCAATTGAACTGAAAAAAACTTTCTGAAGGTGTAAACAAGTGTAATCAAGCATAAAAAACAAAATTTCAGGACTTAGTGAGAGGAAAATCAATTTTTCAAAAATTTCAGGTATGTGTGCAGGCAAACAGTTTGATCCAATGTGCATATGCACTGTTGCTAAAGGCTCAGTGTGTAGATATATGCTCTATTTCTAAAGATAAAAGGTGCAGTTTGAGAAAATTTTAGAAAAAATAAAAAATGAAACCAAACAATTCACAAAATACAAACTTTTAATATATTTCAAACACTCAAACAAGGCTATGAGAAAAGTTTCAAAATTCAAAACAAGTAGATGATGAAGAACAACACGCTCCCTAGTATGGTCTCCAATTTGTTATAGCAGACTAATCCTTCTTGCGGAAAGAAGAATCTCCTTGCATTTCCAAAAAAACCTAGTAACAAACAACAAAAGAATTGCTACCTTTCCTTATCTTATAACTAAAACTTGAAACATGTAGTATGTGAAGAATCACTTACCTATTAGTGAAGTGCTTGTAGAATTCCTTTCAGTTCTTTCCACAACCATAATTTCTTCGATGCCTTAGATGCTTTCCCAATGCTTTCCAAAACTACTCCATGATGCTCCAAAAGAGATCTGAATAGACAAAAACATTAAAAAGGATCAAAGCATGTCGCATATAAAATCAAAGGTAAATGAAGTTCCTAAATGAACATACATCATATAGTTGAATCAATAATCAATTATAGTGATCAAGGAATCTGACAAATAACATCAAAATAGATGCAATTAGGAAATAAAAATTCCTTTGTATTGAATTCAAAGGAGAACAAGCTTACAGCCTGGTTGCCTTGATGTCACAAGCCTCTTCCAATGGTCTCTGATCTTCTCCTTGAATGACAATCCTTCTAGCCCTATTTCAGCAGCATAGGTTTACCTTCAGTGGTCCTCCCTAACCCTCTGGTCTATGTTTGATTTATAGACCAAGAGGACGAGGTTTGAGATCCTCAAAAGGTGGGATTAGGGCTCCATAAAGAGATGGAATTAGCTCCATGAACATAGGGATAAAACTTGAGTAAGAATCAACTCGAAGCTTTTAGTTGGGAAATATTCACACAACAAAGCTTCTAGAATATAACTTTTTACTTTTACTTTTGTTGAGTCATGTGCGAAGTTCATAGTGAAAGACAGAGCACAAATTTGCGCTGAATTTAATGGTCAAACCTATGTATGTGCAAAATGTATCTCGGGAACCATGTAGGTACTCAAAAATAGGTTTTTGGACCATGTAATCTATAATTATCATTCTCTTTACGATTTTTTAGCTTCTAACCTTCAAGGGGAATGCTTTGGAACACTTTGATGGATAGCAAAAGATTTGGATTGATGGTCATTTGCCTAATGGTGACAAAATGATGTGTAACATACACTTGAATTTTAGAGCCTACTAAGGATCTTACAATATGTCATTCTATGGTCACTTCATTGTCGACTGTTGTTGTGCTAAGTGTTTAAGTCTTCTTCCTGGTTTATAACTGTCAAAGTCACTTGCTCACACATGCTCAATACTTGGTGAATGCATAAGCGCTATTCCTTTATGCAAGCTCAAACAGGAATAATGCAATCTATCAAGATAGTTCATGTGTAATGTTAAACCTATGTTGAAATTTAGTGCACACTTTCCATTGACAACTTCCCTCATTCTCGTTGTAATTATACTTCTATTTCGGTGATTTTTCCTAACTCTCTTTTGCACACTTTTTCTTTCACAAGTGTCGCTTTCACTTTCATGATTTTCGCTTTTGCTTGTTTTCACTTTAAAAAGTTGTGTTTTCATGTTATCTTTACTTTGACATGTGTCTCTTTCAATTTCCTTAGCTTTTGCAACTGTCGTTTTCACATTTTCTTACTATCGCAGGTGTCACTTCTAACTATTTTCACTCCTACATATGTCACAACTTTGCACATCAATAGAGTTAGTTATAGCACACTCTTCTGCATTAAATGATCATACATATCATAAGAATATGCATTATACACATGTTGAAAATAACAACAAGAAATACTAAAAATAGCATTGCTATTGATAGCATTTCAGGATATATTCCAATTTTAATTTGTCCTTGAATTAAAATTGAGAATTAAAATTTGAATTTAGTCTCACCAGCTGTTTGAAAAATAATTAATTAATTCATCTTGAGTTAATTAGTTGGAGAAATTCAAACATGAATTCTTTGTGAAGTCATGCAACAGTTATCCCTTTGATTGAGGAAGTTATCCCTTAATTAAGGAGATAAGGATGAGTTTTATTTGAGTTGTAATTAGTTAGCTCAGTTAACTGAGTTAAGTCCAGTTAAATTAGTTCCAAATAGTTGGAGGAACTAATTGTGAGTTCAGTCAGTTAATGCATGCATTCATGTAACTAGTGTTCTCCAGATAACTGAATATTCTCTCATAAATAACTCATGCATGTCAGTTCAGACAAAGACCCAGTTGAGATTAAAGGCAGGGACAATGTACTATCAGTTGCAAGAATATTCCCATGAGGAAATCTCTTGCATGCAGAAGGAATTCATTCCTTGAGGATTGCACAGTTTCTACAGAGGTCAGAGCAGTGTGTGAGGTGAGAATCACACAGGTTACAACTGGAGGACCCAGGGAAAACTGCGGAAGGAAATATGAGGCTTGGAGGACAGAGGAGAAGGAATATGTGTTGTCTATTCTGTCTATGAGCAACAGTGAGGGATTGCATTGAGAGTTGGATAACTATGAGAGCTAAAGCTTTGTGTAATCCTGATATATTTCCACTTTTATGATAATACAGATAGTGGGGTTTTTAGCTGAGGCTTTCCCCATAGTATTCTTTTGTGTTTCATGCGTGATTGTTTCTTCTTCTCTGTTATATGTGTTTTGTTTGATCTTGCTCAAATTGATTAAGCTTCCACAAGTTTGATTGTAGAAGTAGATTAAGTATTTTTTTTAGTACATTGCATAATCAGTTTAATCTATAGTGAGAATTTCTACATGGGATCAGAGCTGTGAACAACATATTGGGAAGGGAGAAGTTCGAAGTTTTAAGTTCTTGATTGCAAGTAAAAGATCGATTTCTTATCACATCTCAAAGTTCCCCAATGGCATTCAATGGCTTGAGACTCGAGTATGCTGTGGATGGCAGCTCGAATTACATAGCATGGAAGGATCGCATGGAAGAGGTATTAGAAGACAATGGTTTGAAGGACTTCATTGATCAAGAAGTCCCCAAGCCTGCGGCAGCTAATGCCCAAGAATTGGCGAAATGGAAGAAATGTGTGGCGAGAGCGAGGAGGATTCTTCTGGAGGGAGTTTGAGACCATATTGTCTTGAGACTCCATGGCAAGGAGACTCCATTTTCAATGTGGAAGACATTGAAGGACCTATATCAAAACAACAGTGACCAGAGGAAACTGGTGCTGAAGGACAAACTTCGAAAAATCAAGTGTGAAAAGGGCGACACGATTTCTACATATCTTAACAACCTCACCACCTGCAGAGATGAGCATGGAAGTGTAGGAATCACGACAGCCGATGATGATATGGTGAGCCTTTCTCTCCTCTGTCTTCCTAAGAGCTGGCATAGCTACCAAGACTCAGTGAATGGAATAGAGAAACTGCCAGATTGGGAACGACTGTGGTCGGATCTGATGCAGGAGGAGATCAGGAGGAGCACCGGAGATGGTTCTTCATCTAAGCATGATGATGAAGAAAATCTAGCCTTAGCAAGTAAGGTGAGGAAAGGGAAAGGGAAGGCTTCCCTATTATAGCACCATTTACCACCCTTGGTAATGCTTGGTTTATGGCCTAGGTCAACCCCTCCTTCCAGACTTGGTCCAAATATTTTAAAAACAGTGTTTTATTCCCTGTACGCTACTTTGCCCTGAGATAAAAGCATGTACACGCAGGTTAGTCAATACCCGACCCATGTATATGTGTTAAAACACTTAAAAATAAACAAATTTCCTTAATTATGGGCAGAGTTCACAGTTTTCACCTATTGATTACCTCCTATTGCCCATGGCCCCACTGTTTCCCAACTAAAAACCTAATTGGGAGGAGTATAAATAGACTTCTATGGGAACGCCTTAAGAAGGAGAAGAGATAGACTTATTATACTAAGATTATCCCTGACTAAGTCTGAAGTATCCCTATGCTTCAATCACTTCCCCAAGTTTTAGGTAACCCTTGTTTCCTTGATTGTTGACATTCTCCCTCTTGCTTGAGATATCATGGTATTGGTTATGGAAGGAGGTTGTTGAAGACTGGTACTGGACGGATCTGGAGGATGGTTCCGCTTGGAGCCGGAAGAATAAGACTCAGGTGAATTCTCTCCGTGTTAGTTATAGCTTTCTACAATAAAAAGAAGCACTGTCTTGTTTCCAAGATTAACTATTTTTATGCATTAGATACTGTTGTAATTCATATATGAATGTTATTTTGATGTATAACTAATCATTTGCTTATATGATATAAAGTTAGTTCCACTAAAATGCTTTATCTATATACTGCTATGTATGTTCGAATTGAGAACATCAGGAGCTGCACAGGGTCTGAACCCTACGGGATCTACCCAAACGAAGGACATCCGGGTATGGTCACTCTCACATAGTTTGTTTATTTAAGAATTTTTCCTGAGTTGTATGAGTGTTTCTTACTGTAGTTTGCTCTTGCTCTGTTGGGGTTCCAACCCAAATCCCTAGGGTACTTATTCCCGTAACAAAATTGGTGACTCCACTGGGGATAACAATCTTGTTATTCCTAGTTTGGGTTGTTCAGTGTCAATCAGGGCTCAGTTCTTGGTTTGCTTGCTGTGACAATATTATTTGGTCCAGTAGAATCTCAGACCTTAAGTCTAATCTTTTTTATCTGGCTTTGTTTTTTTATTTTTCTTGCAAAGCTTTGTATACGCACTTTAGTCTGTTTACAGTAGTGTACACATGCTTGTTTCTGTGAAGTGAACCCACGTATACGCGTGTTTCCTTTATCATAAGCGCGTGTACAAGCCCCTGTGCTTGAACACAGTCACATATACAATTTTTTGCATTTCTTTTTCAAATCTCTCCGCCCAGAAAGATTTGTTTCTTGGTCTGTTTAGTCTCTGAGTGGTCAATTTCTGTCTTTAGAATTTTATTATTTTGTGAGCTTACTATTTTGAAGTCTCTTCCACTTTGAAAAGATTTGGCCTAGGTTTGCTTTTGACTGAGCTTTATGATTTGTGTTTTGGCACACAAGGCTTCATATAGAGGTTCTTAGTTGTTCTGGTCCTCTAGAACAGCAGATTGTTTTCAATCTTAGTGTCAAGCTCAGTTATTGGTCTACTTGCTTTGCTTTCCATCATTTTGTGGCCTTATACCTTTTCTTGCTTTTTGGAAGTCCTTTTTGACAAATTTGAAAGTATTTATTTCCTGACTTCTTGGTCAGTTTGTCAAGCTCTTTGTTGTTGTTTGGGTCGTTTAGTACAAGTTGAAGCCTTTTTGTTCAAGTTTTCATTCGTTGTCGAATTTGTAACTTGCAAAGACTCCTTGTGCTCTTCTTTCGGTCTTTGAGTCTTAGTGGCATTTAGAGTGCTTTCAAAAGGTTGTTTTGATTGTTTCTTGAAAAAGAAAAGATCTTAAAAAACATTGTTTTTGTTTTCTTTTGCCAAGTTTGATTTTGGTTTCTTTTGATTTTTTGAAAGTGAATTGTAATCTTTTGGGATTTTTCCATCTTGTTTGGAGAGGATTTTGTATTCAAAATTTGTATTATTTTCAAACACTTAAGCTGGCTTATTAATAGATGTAAACAATTGCTTTCGTTCTTTCGTTCTTTTTTAGAGTAATCTAGGATCTTGCATCTTCATTACACCTTGCATTAGGGTAGTTTTGCATTATTAAAGCATCAATAGTATTTTTGTTTTTTGTATGTGTGAAGTGTGTTTTAAGAAAAGAAAAGAAAAAGTGTTTTGCTTTATAGAAGTTTCGTAGAACCCACGTAGAAATCTCTTTTCATCAAAGAACAAACAATTGCATTCATATAAGTTATTTTTTCACTGATTTCTTTTGCGTCATATAAAAACAATTGGTTTCATTTCAATTTATACCCTTGACTTAAAAGAACAGCCATTAAAAATAAAGCGCTTCATAAAATAAACTATAACTTTTGTATTGTCATCAGAATACACCAATAAGTTTAGGTTTATTAGGGCCTTAGATTAGGTGAGAGGAGAGTTAACTCTCCAAGGCCACTCTAAATTGTAAAACATAGAAGTTTGATTAAAGAGCGAAATCCAATAGCGTTATGGAGACTGGGAAAGCTCCGTGACTGGGAGTAAAGCACGAGGGTTAGTGAAGATAAGGACGAGAGATACCCCCTCTCTTAATTGTTGGATCCTACCTCACAACTATTCCGCCCGGCTTCTGATACGAGTTGGTGACCATAGTTACCTATCCTAGGATCCACATAGGTGGCTGTGGAGGGGAATCACGTGGCACCTGAGGTTGACGTTGTATCACGTTCAATAATACTTCTGGAGGGCGCCCTTGGGAAGCTTGGGGGCTTTCACTGGCAAAGGTTGTTGTCTAGAGGTCAACATAACTACTTTTGATACCTTTGCTAGTAGGCTTGGGGTGTAATTACCCCAGTCTATTTTCGGAAGGCCCTTATTATTAACTTTCTTGTATTTTGGTGTCCGGTCCTAATCACCCGGAGCGGAAATACTTGGAAGTTGTTTGATTGTTGATATCTTTAGGGACATTTTAGTGAGTGTTCTGTGCTCCTAGTCGGCCTAGCTTTATAATTTTCTTGAGTCTTTAAGTAGATCTTTTAAATAATTCAAAGTGGTTGACCGACCATCTCGATGGTCTCAGAGACTTTGTGGGCTTTCACCTACGAGTCCGGAGCCTTCTCCTAGAAGGTGTAGGAGCGATTCTGCTAGTGGTTTCCAACCAGTGGCAGCAGGCACATCGGAGATTGATCCTCCGCTTGGGGGCATTAGTTCACAAGATAGACCTAGTACTAGTACAGAGTTAGAGAGGAACACACTAGTTCTTTCTCGAGTACTCTTCCAATTGGAAGATAGTATTGAAGTAGAAGAGCTTTCAAAGTCGGTTGCGGCTCCGAATTCTCCTCTCCCTCCTGATCATCCAGACGTTTTTTTATACGTTGGAACTCTGACTCACAGGCCTTCGAGCCCAGGTTTACATACATCTATCCCTTCAATGACCACTGCTGGAAGCATGGCATCCACGACGAGTGTTGTGAGCATGAAGACTCCCATATCTGTACAAGGGGGAGGAACTATTTCCATCCCTTCTAACATTCCTAGCACATATATATTTGGGTCTACTTCCATTCCGCCGACGAGTGGAATTTCTCAGCCTAATGCATCTAGTTTTGGATTTTTCCCTTTTAGAATGCCCTCTCAAGGTATTCCTTCGGTTCCTTTGAATATACCATCAACCGCCTCTACATCCATGATGAGTGGATCGGCTTCTTTTCATGGTTTCTCATTTCAAAGTGGTCATATACCACATTCCAATCTGACAGTAGGGTTAATGCCTTTTCCTTTTACAAGTCAAGGTAGTAACCCCTTCCAGAGTTGGACAAACCCTGTGGTTAGTTGGATAGGAGCTGGGAATATATATTTTCGGCCAACAAGGGAATGTGCCGTATTCTTCGGTTAATTCATTTCAAAGTTTCTCACCCTTTGCTAACGCATGGAACCCTTATCAGGGACTGTCAGCTCCTTTCAATACTTCATTAGGGGGTAACTTAACTGGTTACGGAGGATTTTCGGCAGGAGTTGGTCAAACTCTAAATTTTGCTAGACCACAAGGATCACCTTTTGGTTTAGTAGGCTCTACGAGTTACTTAGGTAAACCTGGTGCCTTTCAAAATCCAGGTCATTCTTTTCAGACCTTCGGGAACCCCGGCCATTCTGGACGGAATTCCCAAGGTCCTCCACGAATTCCTTTTCTAGCCACGCTTAATTTGCCAAAATTAACTAAATTGACGAATGATCCAATTAGGTTCAATCTGGCTTGGCCTCCGATCCCAACTAAACTTCCATCAGATATTCCAAAGTTCGAAGGGAAGAGTGGTGAAGACCCGGGAGACCATGTGACCACATTTCACTTATGGTGCTCATCCAACTCCCTGATAGATGATTCAATCAGGTTGAGGTTATTTCAGCGCACCCTAACAGGGAATGCAGCCAAATGGTATATAGATTTTCCAGGGGGCACCTATACTTCTTTCACTGATTTGGCTAATATTTTCTTAAACCATTTTCAGTTGCTTGTCTGCTATGAAGCCAGAACTGAGCTTCTGGCCAAATTTCATCAAGACACGGAAAATCACATTTCGGATCATATTCAAGAATGGAGACAGAGAAAAAGGCTTATCAAAGCCGAAATTACACCAGATTTTTGTCTCGAATGGTTTCTCAAATCATTACAACCTGAGATCTCAAAGGATGTTTCTCTTTCCGATGTTTATTTGGAAGAGCAAGCTATTTTTGAAGCCCAGCAATTGGAATTGATATATTCTCATTCTGGGACTCTTCAGAAAATCCTACCTGACACTCCGAGATCTAAGGTTGATATAGCCAAACCTAAGCCAAGCCCGCACGTCGATGGTATAGTTGGATCAATTGACACAAAGATGGTGAACCTTTTGAACCAATTGTAGCAGTTGTCTCCACAAACTGCTTCTTCTAACTAGGCAGCATCGTCTACACCTTCGCCTTCCCAACCTACCTCTATAAACGTCATCCACGCCTCTAACCCCAAAGGAAATCAACAATCCAATGGGAAGAAGAAGGGACGAGGTAAGAAGAAGAACTAGGAAGGGAAGGGTAATGCGAACAAACCCGACAATGGTGCTGGTGAGGGTAGAAAAGAGTCCAAGAAAAAGGTTAAATTTCCATGCAAGTTATGCAATGGAGATCATTTGACTCACCTCTACCCTCAACTTCAAGATGCTCAGTCCTTGTTAGTGCAGCAAGGGTCCTCTAGCTCCCAAGCTATCCTGACAAACCCTTTTCCCTAAGGGCAACAATTACTTGTTGGTGCGAACTCGAACCCTGGTACCTCTGCAGGGGGCAACCAGGAGGGGAAAATTCCTCAAATGTTTATATGATGAACGCTTATGTCAACATTTCTACACGAGCACGCGATTATGGTGAAATGAAAACATCTAAGGCTAAATTTGTTCCTGAAACCATAGACCCACTTCATATTGAACGACCCTCTACTGAGTCTATACCTCGGATACCGAAAGGTTCCGCAAAGCACTCGACTATTAACCCTAATTCTAGGGCAGCCCAGAACTACTCGATTGTAGAAGATCTGGCTCAAAGTCCTTGTGCTATGTGTTATCACTCAGAAGTTTTCCCTAGAAGTTATCAAAAGAAGGAATAATCTGAGGTAACCACAAACCAATCTTCAGACTCAGGTTCTAGCCAACCTAAGTCCAGAGAGGGCTCTCTCTTTATAATTTAACTTTGTTTGGGTGGGATTTTAGGCTAGTTCTTAGTGTTCATAAGGTTTTGATTTTGGTTGGGTGGTGGAATTCTAGGAACAGATGGATAGAGCTAGTTTCTTCAAGCCATTGGGCTATGGAGTCAATAAAAGGATAGCATAACTAGATCAGATCATTAAAGGGAGTGTTCATAGGGCAGGCTAGCAAAGCAAAAGGCAAATCTTCAAGGGTTGATGGATGGAATGATTCTAACCAGGGTGAAGGGCACTTAAGAATCCTTGGACTGTGATCAGAATGAGGAACAGAGGGTGATCATCAACAAAGGGCGATTAAGAATCCTTTTCTACATAGAACAAAAGGAAAACTACGAAAGCTAAGGAGCAGCTAAGAATTCCCTAGCTAAGATAGTTTAGCAGAAAATATTAAGAATGTAAACAGTCAAGAAAGAGTGCATTTAAGCAAGTTCTGAAATATCATTCCTAGTTTAACATTCAGATTTCATAGAAACACATATGATTATTAAGAAACATAAGGAAAAACAATAATACACATGAGAGAATACTTATTTGATTTTCGCTTTACACAAGAATCCTGAAAAATATCTGAGCTTTATTCCATGATCCAGCAAGCCAATCTAGTTTTTTGATACAATAGGACTTTGATTTGAGAGAAAATTCTACAAAAATGTCTTTGAATCGGCCCTACATACTTCGAAATATGAAGTATTTATACAAAAAAAAAAATACAAAATATCTCATAACAGTTTGAGATTTAATTTAGGAAATAAAAATATCTTCAAGCATGAAGATAGAGACAGATGGAAAACTGCATCATGATGTCCCTTTTATTGTGGTAGTGCTGGCTGTTGTAGTTGAGTTGTGGCCCTTTAATCTAGCTAGTAGTTTTACGCTGGCATCTTCTTCATTTTGATCTTTCACTAATACTCTTTGACTCTGCTACTCTTTGACCCTGTTGATCTGTCTTTTACTTGTTTCATCTGGCTGCCTTCAGATTTACTGTGGTAACTTATAGTAAATCTATCATTTTTTCCCACCATTCATCCTTAGGTAGGGTCTTCCCATTAGGTAGGGTCGCCATTTCTTAAGTGCATGTAGTATTTCCAACATTTCCTTCTCATAAATAGCTTTGTGTAACTTTCCCTTGATTGGACGACTTTCAAAAGCAATGGGTCTTTGATCTTGCATTAAAACAGCACCAATTCCATTTCCTGAAGCATCACATTCCACAATAAAGGTTTTTGTGAAGTCTGGTGTAGCTAAGACCGGTGCTTGGCACATTGCCTCTTTAAGATGTTCGAAGGCATTTGTTGCTTCTGGAGTCCATGAAAATGCATCTTTCTTCAATAATGTTGTTAGAGGTGCTGCTATTTTCCCATAATTCTTAACAAACTTGTGATAATACCCTATCAACCCGAGAAATCCTTGCAAATGCTTTATGGATGTGGGGATTTTCCATTCCTTAATGGCTTTAATTTTGCTAGGGTCTACCTTAACTCCATGAGATACAATATGACCCAAATATTCAACCTCTTGTACTCCAAAGAAACATTTGGATATTTTTGCATATAATTGTTTCTCCTCCAATAGTTGTAGCACCTTGTCAACATGTTCAACATGATCCTTCCAAGACTTGCTGTAGATTAGTATATCATCAAAAAATACTAACACAAATTTTCTAAGGAAGGGTTTGAAAATGGAATTCATCAAACCTTGAAATGTAGAAGGTGCATTGGTAAGGCCAAAAGGCATGACCAAAAATTCATAGTGACCCTCATGAGTTCTAAATGTTGTTTTCGGAATGTCTTCAGCCTTCATTCTGATTTTATGATATCCTAAACGAAGATCCAACTTGGTGAAGTAAATTGATCCGTGCAATTCATCCAATAATTCATCAATGACAGGAATGGGAAACTTATCTTTAATAGTGAGCTTGTTGAGATCCCTATAATCCGGACACATGCGCCATGATCCATCCTTCTTGTGCACCAATACTACTGCAGCAGAGAAAGAACTTTGGCTAGGTTGAATTATACCAGCCTCTAGCATTTCTGCAACCATACGTTAAATTTCACTCTTTTGGGCATAAGGATATCTGTATGGCCTGATGTTTGGAGGAACACTTCCTGGAATCAAATGAATAGCATGATCATGATCATGAATAGGTGGGAGAACTTTGGGAGTCTCAAATACCTTGGAATGATTGTCCAAGACTTTTTGGAGATCTGGAGAAATAGCTGATTTCGATGTGGAAACATCTAGCGAACATAATTGTGCAATTACACTTCGTTGTTCCTTTTTTAGAAGCTTTGTCATACCATTAGAGTTGATTATCTTTCCCGGTTTCCCTGTAATACCCCTTCATTCAACTTCCTTTCCTTCCGCACAAAATTTCATGAAAAGTTCTTGAAAGTTAAAAGCTATTGTACCCAAGGATTGTAGCCATTGGACTCCTAGTACAACATCAGCACCTCCCATTGGAATGGAAAGCATTGGGGTATTCAATAAATATTCTCCCATGGATAGCTTGATATTATGGCACTTTCCAGAGCAATTTATCGTTCCTCCACTTGCAACCATCACTTGGCACTCTGGTGCTAGATATAGGAAGCAATTCAATTCTTTTGCTATCTTACAATGAATAAAATTGTGGTTACTTCCTGAATCAATCAACACTATTACCTTTTTTTTTCTTGATATGTCCTTCTATCTTGATGGTTTGAGGAGTGGTAATTCCAGCCAATGCATTACAAGATATGGTCGGATTCATTTCTTCTTTATCTAGGCTTTGTTCCTGGAGTATATCCTCTTCTTTTGACCTTTATTGTTCCTTTTCTTCTTCCTCTTCACACTCTATGTAGAATAATTTCTTCTTAGCACACTTATGACCTTTAGTGTATTTGCTATCACAACTGTAACAAAGCCCTTTTTCTCTTTTTTCTTCCAATTGCTGTGGTGTCAACCTTATAGGTTGTGGAAAGCTAGGGGCAACTACACTTCCATCTTTATAGTTGTGAGTGGTAGGCTTCCTGGTTGCCATAATTTTGCTTTCCATTTTTCTTGCTAATCTAAATGCCTTCTCCAATGAATCAGGTTCCCAAAGGCGAACATCATGTTGGATATTATCCTTTAAAGTCCCTATGAACACATCAATCCTATGCTCCTCTGGAATATTTTTTACCCTTATGTTCAATTCTTGGAACTCCTCAATGTGCTCCCTCATTGAACCCTTTTGTTTGAGACTTATCAATTGGCTAAAAAAAGCGTTGCTTTTTGTATCCTCATAATGTGTTGTCATTTCTTCCGTAAAAATTTCCCAAGTGACAATTTGTTTACGAGAGCAAAGCCATTGATACCATACAAACTGATTTGGTTCCAAATATAAAGTTGAAATACGTACCTTTTGTGTGTTTTGCACATTATGGAGATCGAAAAATTGCTCCATCTGTAATATCCATGTTGCGGGATCCTTGCCATCAAACTTCCTCATATCAATTTTTGGAATATGGTGGGTCTTCGATCCATTATTAGAGTCTATGAAATCATGATTAACATTTCTTTTGTTCTCATCATGAGTTTCCTTTACTAACCTTTCACCATTAGTGACCATTTCTTGTAGCAAATTATTCAAATTTATCTTCAATTCTTCCATCTTATCATCTATGCCATCTATCTTAGTGTCCATGTCATTCATATTAGCTTCCATGCCATTCTTTAAACCATCCATCTGATCTTCCGTTAATTTTTGTGCGAGTGACATTTGTTGCACTTGGTCTCGTAATTTTGATATATCATGTTGCATTTCTTCCTCTTCTTCATGACTCATGCTAGAGCTTTCAGGTTTCTTACTAGGTGTTTGCATTTTCTTTCCTCAGGGCATCTATTACCGATAATAATGCTTTACTATGCCCTTTGAATTCCTTCAAACTAATTTTTCAAACCAATCTTATGCAAAAATTAAAAAAAATTACACACCTTTTTTCACTTTGTAGGAGCTCGATATTGAATCTGATGTATCTCTGTAATTTCGGATCTTCTGGTTCTGAAATTGAAAACTGCAGTAGCCCTCTGTGTCCTCTTTCCAATTCCACCAGTCTAATCGAATTTAGATTCTCTAAGGTAGAGTTATGCACAATCTCCCAAGATGACCTGATTATAGACCTTTCCATAAGAGCAAACGTATATGAAGTGCCACATGTCACTGTTTTGACCTTAGTATCTAAAAAATATACACAGGAAACTACAGTCCATCCTCTTTCTGTAACTTCTTATGAAATTTCAATCTGATGCCCAAAACAAAGGTTATGACGATTTTCCCTAGGTCACCTGTTTGGAATGAAATTTGGGAGTCTGCAAAAAGGCCAACTTCCTCAGATCATATCTCTGCAAATATAGCACGAAAAGTTCTGAAATTCAAACCCGAGGTTCATAACAATTTTGGCCCAAATGGGTTTTTTTTTTAGCATCTGAAACGTTGCAGAAAAAAATTATAGTGCAAATGCCACGATGACCTATTTGGAGCAGTGAAACCCTAGAATTCAAAGCTCTGATACCAAATGTTATGAAACCAGCTCACAAAAAGATAGAAAAGATAGTTGAACGCCTTAGAATTCAGCCTCTTCGAGGGGGCAACCTCCTTTACATTACACAAATGAACAATTCTTTGATAATTCAAATGACAAAACCTCCTTTCTATATATAGGAGTCTAAGGGGTCACAATATAACCAAGCCGACCTAACAATAATAATATAAAGGCACAAAAATAACAATAGAGGGATTCTATGGGGCACAGTAATAACAATATGGGGACAATATGGGCACAACAATATTAATAATGGATACAACTACAATATTAATGGGGGCATCACTAGTATTATAGGTACCTAACACACTTCAACACTCTTCTGCCTTTCCAACATCTGAGTGTGTGATGTGGAAGGTTCTAGTGTGCCCCCAAAGGGAGTGGCATGCCTGCTTCCTTCTCTTTCTGTGATGGTGGCCCCAACTATTTCTTTTGTGAATTATTGTTCATAGAAAAGATTTATCCTTTGTATTTTAACTAGGTTGGTCTCTGCATAAGCATGTGATGTTGCTTTGCCTGAAGTAGTGGCCTCTTCCCTGTTTCTTTTGAGGTTTTTCTCCTCATTTAGAGGAGTTTGCAAGACTGGGGGAGTACTCATGATGGGCTCTGGTATACCTGTTTGAGTTAGCTCCTCTGATAGGTCTAGTTGTTCTAACTCTTCTTGTACCTGGGATTATTCTTCTACATGTGATTCACTTTGTGCCTGTGATTCTCCTTGTGCCTGTGATTCACCTGATACTTGCAGGAAAGAACCTCCATCAAGATGTTTCTCTAAATCAATCAGTCTGTTTTCTACAACAACTTCAGTACTATCTCTATCCTCTAAAGTGTTTTCCACCCACTCTAATTGGTTGGTATATTTTTCTATTTCAGGGATTCTATCATGAATATAAGGAGCCATCTTGTTTTTTTGTCTTATGTTGCAGATGAAGTCCAAGGGATCATATCTCCACATGAAGCTCTATTTTAGATTTATTCTCTGAAGGATTTTCTCTGCTTCCTTTCTAGCTTCTCGGCTATTACACACAAAGGGGCCTAGTTGACTTTGATTCTGAGCTGGGCCTTTTTTTTACTTTGACAAAATGTACCTCATCTGAATTGATTATCTACCTGTAGTACTCCAGAGCAAATAACCTCATTGAGAGGTATCTGGGTAGTTTATATGGGGCCAGCTCACAGCCATAAATCCTAATTTTAGTGTGATTTTGGTACAAGTACCAATCTCCCACTTTGTGTTGTTTTGAAAGCTGCAGGATCCTCCTGATATCTGAACTGATTCTTGGAGGAGGGCTGCCTATTAGCATTGTTACAATGGGATGTACAAAAATATCTATGAAGTTTGTGTATGGATATGGGGAGTCATACTTATGGATCAAAGGAGTCCAGAAAATCACTGACCTAGGGTGACCTTTTGTATCAAGCTTTTGGAGAGTAAAGGGGAACTTGTCAGCTTGGTAATATAGGAAAAGGTGGTACAAAACTGAGGAATACTTGAATACTCTCTCATTACTCATCCTAAGAAATTGGTCATGCATCCTATCAGCTATGAACTTGGCATAATCATACATGATAGCAGGAGGTTTTCCTGGAGTTAAAATGGACATGAAGACTAAGATGATTTCAACTATATACTCACTAGTGGTATAGCCTAGGATACTAGATATCATTGCTACAATGTCTTGGCCAAATTTGGAAAATATGGTATATACATATGGGGGAGGATCTTTTGGAATATGTTTCACTTCTACAACAAAAGTTTGGAACATTTCAGCAAGCTTTGCAGTGGTTAGCTTGGGGAATCGGTCCAATAGGTCTCCAATAGAAATTGGGGTTAAGTTTTTCCCTGGTTGTAGTTGCAGCATTTCATTGATTGACTCAACAGTGATGGTGAAAAGTATGGTTTGGTCGGGGGACATCACTGCTCTTTGACTGGGGATGTAGTTTGCATGGCAATAATGGACAATTTCTGGAAAGATGTGCACCTCAGGGAATTGATACTTGGGCAAATTAGACTCCCAAAGACCTATTTTATCAGCATGGTTTAGGTATTGGTCTCTGTATCGGCAGTATAATTTGAGAGGGGATTCATGGACAAAGGTGTCCTTGATTTGGAAATATTTATCAGCAAGGGGAAGGTGGTCCAGGTCTAGGTGAGGAGTGGAAATTGGTCTGACATCCATGGCAATTGGGGCAGCCATTCTCAGTTCTTGTGGATTTGAGAATGGGGGAGGTAAATTTTCAGTCTTTTAGGGAAATGGTGGTTCAATTCCGGGTGGGTTTAAGTTATCAGAGTTTCTCTTTAATTTCAATTAAGAACACTCAACAATTGGCTCTAAAATTGACAGGGTTTTCAGTGAATTATGGTTTAAATACCTAGAATTTGAAGAAAATTGGGTCTAAACTAGGTGACTGGCAACTGTGAATGGTTGAAAGGGCTTCGAGCAGGCTAGAAGGCAATCTAGGAGCTTTGTGGTGTCTTCAGGGTGCAATTGTACGTGGGTTGACAACTTCGACGTTCACAGGTGCGTGCATGGAAGTTTACAATTGAAAAACGATAAAAACAATAATTTGGGGCTTTTTTGGCTTTATGCACAAAAGTCAATTTGGCGGGTATGGGTGAACAGTAGTTGTTTTGGTGTGTAGCAGGTTGGCGGTAAGTGGTTTGCTTCGCACAGCTTTTGGGCACTTGGCGGTATTAGGGGGAGGCCACCCAATTCCATTCATTGAGCGCCACGTCGCCTCAGGGGCCCAGCGGAAAACAACCCTTTTCGGGTGGGTAACGTTCGGATTTTAGGCCCTTCCGAAATCAACACGGGCCATCAGATGGGGAGGGGAGAGATTGTGTGGTGGTCGGGCAATGGAGTTGCACGGAAGGTAATGGGGGGGGCCCAGCAGGCGTTTAAGCACGACGGTTTTGGTTTAATGTGAGATTAAGGTGGGGGTTAAGGTATCAGGCGGGATTTAATTGGGTTTTTTAACTAACTTAATCGAGGATCGATTAGTTAGTGGGTTCGGGGTAGAAAACCTTAGTTTATATAATTAAACTAGGGTGGGATTAATTAATATTGCAGGAGTTAATATATATACGGGAAACAGGTTTTTATTAGGGATTTAATAAATAAATTAGTAATTTAGTCAAATAAGTGGAAAAGGGGCACAATATCCCAAATATATGATATCTCGTGTTTTAATTCTTTCCGATAATCACATAAAGACTTAGGATATAGTGTTTTTATGGGTTTTTGATATGAAAATGAGTTATGTGGGGGAATGAACACCTTTCCTAGGTAAAAGTAATTTAACCTTAGGAAAAGAGTATTATTAGGAAAAATGAATGAACTGAAGGGGGGAATGAATGTTTATGAGGGGGTTTTAGTACTTACCTATAATTCATTGATCATTGTGGGAAATTAGTTAAATAAAAAGAGAAATGAATGAGGGAAGTTAGTTAATTGCTTTTGATATTCAATTTCATGCTTGATTGTCCACTTATCTATATAACTTTCATGATAGAAAAGATAATAAACATGTTCTTGTCTAATCAATCACCATACTTCTGCAACCTTTCTACTACTTACCCATCTACTCATCCTACCATTTTTACTTCTCTTTATTAGGGTGCATTTAAGCTAGCAAACCCTTATCAAACATTTTTCTTTTTCTTTACAATAGTAAACTATCTAAATCTAACCTTATTACATCCAAGGGCTCAGATTAAACAATTGAGCTCCTTTTATTTACTCTACCTATCTAATTATCTACCAAGATTAAACAATTTGGTTAGATTTTATTCTCTATCTATAGACATGAAATTTAAAACATGAAATAGTCAAGTTTAAACATTTTGACTATCATGGATTGTGGCAAAGATTACAAGTTGCACACAATCATTTATTATGCATAAAAGTAAATAGTAGTGGCACTTTGGCTTGCTCACTTTCATGGTCTTTTTCTTTTCTTGGGGTTCATATTTTTCATCTTTTTTTACTTTTTTGTTCTTTTTGTCCTTTGATTATTCTTTTAGGACATACCCTCTTTACATTTTTTAATTTTTTGAATATGGAAAACATTTGCAGAAATCAAAGGTATGTACATATTACATGTTCAATCTCAGACATTCAAAAATTATGACTCCTATTGGTATAGGAACCTAATAGTGGCTCCACTTGGGGATGGCATTTCCTGGTGAAATGTCAAGAACTTTGTAGACCAATGGCCTTCTGAATTGTTGTGATGCTATCCTGCAACTTTCCCTTTTGAAATTTTTGCATTATTTCTATTTATGACAGTAAAAGCTTCGGGCTTCAACTTCAAAGAATCACCATCCAATCCACTCTAGACTTTTTGAAAGTAAAGTATGTATACATGATTAGTGAAATCAGTAACTAGGCTCAATATAGTGTTTGAGCATTCGACCATTTACTGGTCCTCCTTCTGCTTCTGTGCCATCCATTTCTCTGAGGAAGAAAGCATTATTACCTCTAAAAGCATAAATGATATATGGGCCTTTCCATAGGAAATCAAATTTCCCATGTTTACCTTTATCTTCTCTTCTTGAATCCCATTTTAAAACTTTGTCCCCTAGGTAAAAATCTTCTGCCTTAGTCCTTTTATCAAAAGCCTTCTTGATCCTTTCCTGCACAACTTGAGATCTGATATACACTTCTTCCCTGGTCTACTGTAAATGAATTGTTTGGTTGATTCTTCTTTGGATGTCATTTGGTTCAACTTGCAATTCTTGGAGTAGCTTCATCACTGGTGTTCCCAAGGAAGATGGGAAAACAGCTTCCATTCCATAAACTAATTGATAAGGACTAGTACCAATGGACTTCTTTGTGGTTAGCCTGTCTGCCCATAAGGCATTTACTAGTTTTTTGTTCCATGTTTTCTTGTTATCCTCCAACAATTTTTTGATGATATTCACTAAACTCTTGTTTGAGGACTCTGCTAGTCCATTTCCTTGAGGGTAATAAGTTGTGGAGTGACCCAGGGTTATATGATACTTATTACAGAAATCAATCATTCTCCTAGATTTGAAAGCTGTTGCATTATCAGTGATGATCTTGGTTGGGCACCCAAATCTAGATAGGATGTTTGCCTCAAGGAAGGTTATTATAATAGTATGAGTGGCTTGCCTTAATGGTATGGCTACTATCCATTTAGTAAAATATTCTGTAGTAGTGAGGATCCATTTGTGTTGGGTAGAGGAAGCTGGGTGGATTTCACTAATGAAGTCAAGACCCCATTGTTGAAAAGGTACTTCAGCAGAGATTGGTTTTAGGGGCAACGGTAAAAGATTTTTCTTTCCTTCAAAAATCTGACATTTATGACATGAGGTTACAAATTTCTTTACATCAGAAAACAGAGTGGGCCAATAAAAACCGGCTCTAAGAATCTTGTCAGCTGTGGTTTTCCAGTAAAGATGTCCTCCACAGTCACCTGCATGAAACTCTTGTAACACTTTTTCAGATTCTTCTTTCAATAAACAGTTAAAAAGGATACCTTCATGATTCCTCCAAAACAAAGCATTATCGATTATGCAAAATTTTAAAGATTTTATTTTTAAAAACCTGTTTTTGGTCCTGGATAATTCCGGAGGAGCTTGCAAATTTTGTAAAACATATATGATGTCAGCATACCATGGTGATTCAATAAAGGCCTGGCTGATTGGTGGAGTCGCCATCTCCTCTCCATTATCCATTTCTGCAATAAAATTTATATCTAAGGCCTGACAGTTCGATTCAGCCATGAGTTTGGCTAAACCTTGGCCTTTGATTAGCTTTGTTGGTTTGATTTCCAAGTCATATTCTAATATAGTAGCAATCCATTTCCCTCTCTTTCCATCTAGACCATCCTGAGTTAGGATATCCTTGACTACTGCATTGGGGACATAGGCTATTACATGAGAATATAAAATGTAAACTCTAAAATCTTTGATAGCTTTGACCAAAGCAAAGGCTTGATTTTCCATTATATTGTACTTTAAAGGGGCATCCCTCAGGGCTTTGCTAAAAAAGGCAATAGGTTGTTCATAACCCTGATCATTCTTCTGCAGTAGGACTGCAACAATTGTATGTTCTGAGGCAAAGGAAAATATAATGAAATCCCTATCAAACTTTGGACTGACCAAAACTGGTGTTTTTGTTAAGGCTAGCTTAATATCTTCAAAGGATCTCTTAGCTTCAATGGTCCATTTTATGGTCGAATCTTTCTTCAACATGTTATTCAATGATCTAATTAATTCTGCTAAGTTAGAAATAAATCTCCTAAGAAAGTTGATTTTTCCTAAAAAGGCTTGTAATTCTCTAATGCTCCTAGGATGTTGTATTTGTAAGATGGCCTCAATTCTTGCAGGATCTATTCGGATACCATCTTTTGAGATTATATGGCCTAGTAACTTTCCCTCTTCTAACCCAAATAAAGATTTTTTGGGATTCAAAGAAATTCCATACTTCCTGCATTTGATGAAAACCTGCCTTAGATGATCTAAGTGTTGTTTATCGGATTTTGAGAATACAATGATTTCATCTAAGTATATTACTAGGAAGTCATGAATTTCCTTAGCAAAAGCTATGTCCATGGCTCTTTGGAAAGTAGCCCCTGCATTCTTTAATCCAAAAGGCATTTTCACATATATGAATGTGCCCCAAGGAGTAGTGAACATTGTTTTAGCCTGGTCATCTGGGTGAACTAAAATCTGATTGTAACCAGAAAACCCATCCAATAATGAGATTCTGGTGGACCCTACTACCCTTTGTAAGATGTGATCCATTTTAGGAAGAGGGTAATTGTCTTTGAGTGAAACTTTATTAAGATTCCTGAGATCAACACAAAGTCTGATCTCACCAGTATTTTTCCTTGTGGGCACCAAATTCGAAACCCAATCAGAGAATCTAATTGGTGCTATTATCTTGGCCTCATACATCCTTCGGATCTCCTTTTCAATAGAAGGCAATAGGATGGGATTAATCCTCCTAAGCTTCTGTCTGAAAGGTTTCTAGTTTTCTTTTATGGGGATGGTGTGTTGTATTATGTTGGTGTCATAGGACTTGAGGTCCTCATAACTCCAAGCAAAGACATCTTGGAATTCCTTTAGTAATTCAAGGTATTTCACTTTTTCAGTAGGAGGTAAGGACTTTGAAAGTTTTATCAATTTTGGATTTTCCTTAGTACCTATATTACACTCCTCAATATCAGATTTTAAGGGTTCCATTTTTGGTTTTCTAGGGACATCATTTGAATCAAACAAGTCTTCCAAAGGAGTTAATCCTTTGGGAAAAAAGTTGTCTTTGAGATTAATGATTTCAAAGTCTTCGTTAATTATCTCATCAATTTCAACTTGCTTTAGGTTTTCTACATCTAATTTTGTAAATTTAGTGGGATGAAATCTATCTATCTCTTCATCTTCTATTTCATTAATTTCTATTTTATCTTTAAAATCAAGATCTAATGTTATGTCAATATCTACATTACTATTTACAAATTCTTCTTCTAAAGTTAAAAAATTATTTATCTGTTGGTCATTAGTGAATACTTGCCAGTTTTTTAAGTTATCTGGGATAGCAGGTCTGTGCCTAACCTCAGTAGTGTACTGATGGTTAGGTTGAAATGGTAACTTACAAGTGCTGGCAAACATTGCTAAACTATGAGCCTGCATATTATGTTTCCTTGGGATGACTGCAAGCTTAGTTTCTAGAAAAGTGTTCAATATTTCTACAACTGTTCCTCTATAAAAACTTAACCTAGGATCTCTAGTCATATATACAACATTAATTTGTTTTATAACCAACTCAGAATATCCCATAATAGAAACTCTTATAGCTCCTAATTTTCTAACCAATTTGAGACCTAAAAGAAGTGCTTCATACTCAGCCATGTTGTTAGTGCATTTGAAATTCAGTCTATAAGCATGGCCCTCTGAGTAATCATTCTCTAAATTGTATATCCACACTCCTGCTCCTGCTCCTGCTCCTAATTTATTCACTGACCCATCAAATTCAAGATGCCATAATATTTCATGTTCATAATTCTTACTGTCTGGGGGGACAAAATTTTCATTGATTAAGGTGTCTTGATCATCTTTTTTATCTGAAAGCTCTTGAGTTTGGACAGTTTCATTTTGAGTTGTAACTGCAATTTCTTTTGGTTCTAAAATAATGATGTTTGAAGTAGTTTCTTTTCTTTGTTCAACATTGTACAGGATGAAATAATCGATGTCAAAATGCATGGAATAGAGAGGAAAGTTTTGAGGCCTATCCTGGCTACTCACTACATATTTCATTAGGGTCTCTCTGTACAGTTTTTTAGGATGTCCAAAGACTGAAATTGTGGCATATGACATGTCAAGTTGCAAAGATCCTTGGATTTTAGCCCCCCATGATCTAGACAATAGCATGCCATATTTAGGTGGTATATCAGCAACAACTATGTATATGATAATTGTCTTAGCAGGATATTGTACTAAGGAAACACACATGTCTTTAATTAACCCTAGACACTTTACTTTACTTGAGTCAAATGAAAATAGGTCCTTGTAAGGCCTAGTAATGTCCAAGTTTAATTTTTTCGTAACAGATTTAGGCATTAAATTGTGTGAAGCCCCAAAATCTAACATTGCATTGTGTAAGATTTTATCATGAATGTTAAGGCTAATATAAAAGTGTGGTATCCCTCCTTATAATAGTTTTCCATTAACATCAGGACCGAATATAAGCTCAGGCTGATCATCAAACAAGTTGACAAAGTCTTCATTCTCAACAAAGTTTAAGGTTTTGCTTATTTGAGATTTATAGGTTTCATTTTTAATCAACTTTGTTAAGGGAACTGAGATTTTCAGTTTAGCCACCTCTGCTCCCAAATTGAAAGGCAAAGGGGCTTTCTCTGTTTGAGGGCTTGGAATTTTCATGGCAGGAGTTTGAGTAGATTTCTCTTCTTTTTCTGCATTTGAAGTATCTTTCTGTGGATTTTCTAATATGGTGTTTGGAGATTTCTCCACTGTCTCCTTGGAGGGGATTGAAGTGGATGGTTGATCATTAGGGGGTTGGTCATGGGTTATATCTACAATGGTGGGACCAGAAGGGTTCTGATTTGGTCTAGGGAGGATTTGGAGAGTTTTAGTAACTGGAGTTGTTTTGATTTTCTTAGGTTGATTTGGTATTGCTTTCTTGTTTTGGTCAGGAGTATCAGTGTTCTTTTTACTCCTCAAGTTGTACTGTTTGTGCACTTCGAAGATAGCAGAATCATACCCTTGCTTATAATCGAATGATTCTCCGGATTGGGTCTGCAATTGCTGAAGCATATGTAATTCCTGATCATCTTGAGTCAAGAAGACAGTTTCCTCTTCATCTAATCCCATTAAGTTAATTTGTGTGTCTTGTTCAGGGTCTTCTGAATGGGATGTTTCAGCATAGTTTTCTTGAAAAGGAGGCCTAATATTCTGATCAGGTCCATTTTTTCCAGTATTTTGATTTTGATTCTTTCTAAAGTTTGGATTTCTCACTGGAGGTGCTTGTTGATTATCCCATTGAGGCTTCCTTTCAATGTTCTCTATCCTATCCATTAGTTTTTCCATTCCTTTGGTTAGGACATCTATTTTAAGGTCAGAGGGTGAGGCTTCATCTTTCACAGGTCCTCTCCTTTCATTCCTAACCCTAGCTCTTTTTGCTAGCAAGTTAGCTTCTACACTAACTGCTACACTCTGCATGTCTTCTAAAGTTGGAGGATTTCTCTCTCTAAGTTGGAATGCCATATCAGTATCAAACCCATCAGGAAACTTTATCAGAGCTAAGTCAGGTGGGGGTCTAAGATTGACTAGTATTGCATTGTATATATTGTTAAATATGGTACAGTAATCCTGGACTGTTTCATTTGGTCCTCTTCTGATGCTCTCGTATTCTGAAAGAATCTGCAGAGGGTTCTTTTTCTTTTCCCATCTATTTAAAAATTGTTGATAAAATACTTCTAAACTATCTATACTATTAGCAGGTAAAGCTCTAAACCATTTTCTTACATCACTAGCTAGAGTCTGAGCAAAAAGTCTCATCTGAACATCTCCAATATCAATTTCATGTAATTCAAAGTAATCTGTCATTTTCTTTACATGATGTTGTGCTGTATAAGGTCCTATGCCATCAAATTGGACAATTTTGTTCTAGTAGTCTTATGGCATGGCACCTAGTGGAGCAGGTAACATAAGAGGGGCATATCTATTTGCCATGGCTCTAAGTTGGGCAGGGCTAAAAAGTGGAGTTGGGGTACCAGAGGATGATACAGTAGTTGATGGAGAACTAGGAATAATAGGTGTTTAATGGGTAACGATAGGTTGGTAGGGAAGTGAGGGTATGAATGGAGGTGAGGAATGAACTTCGGAGGTGGAGGGGAATAATGGTGACCTAAAGGGACTTGAAACTGTTTCAGAAAGCTTAGGTATATTAACAATAGTAAGGGATGACTGAGGGGAATTTAAAATATACTCATAAATTGATTGGTTTGCCTTTTGGACTTCACGGTCTGTAATAAACTCTAGATCTAGAACTATGTCATCAAGTGCACTTTCAAACCTGGTTCTAAATAGGGAAAGGTCAAATGACTCATCAAAGGGGAGTTCTTCTAAAAACAACCACTCATCAGGGCATGAATCTGCTTTGATTGAAGGTGTTGGACTTCCTGAACTTTCTTGTCTTTTGGATCTTCTTGAAATCAGGTTGGGATTATCCACTACTAGGGCAGGGTTTGGATCACAATTGGCCCTAGTATAGTGAGTTCTCCTTGAAGCCAAAGTTTCAAACTTTTCTAGTTACTTTCTTTCTGTAAAATTTTGTAAATAACTTCTAATAAACCCTTCAAGAGGCTTGAAATGAAGATTTGAAATTTTCTCAAAGGTTTATTAAGGCTGAGGATTTGAGTCCCCAGTATGGTCACCACTATGTTATCACTTAGAATTTTCCCTAGAAGTTATCAAAAGAATGAATAATCCGAGGTAACCACAAACCAATCTTCAGACTCAGGTTCTAGCGAACCTAATTCCAGAGAGGGCTCTGTCTTTATAATTTAACTTTGGTTGAGTGGGATTTTAGGCTAGTTCTTAGTGTTCATAAGGTTTTGATTTTGGTTGGGTGGTGGAATTTTAGGAATAGATGGATAGAGCTAGTTTCTTCAAGCCATTGGGATATGGAGTCAATAAAATGATAGCATAACTAGATCAGATCATTAAAGGGAGTGTTCACAGGGCAGGCTAGCAAAGAAAAAGGCAAATCTTCAAGGGCTGATGGATGGAATGATTCTAACCAGGGTGAAGGGCACTTAAGAATCCTTGGACCGGGATCAAAATGAGGAATAAAGGGTGATCATCAACAAAGGGAAATTAAGAATCCTTTGCTACATAGACCAAAAGGAAAACTACGGAAGCTAAGGAGCAGCTAAGAATTCCCTAGCTAAGATAGTTTAGCAGAAAACATTAAGAATGTAAACAGTCAAGACAGAGTGCATTTAAGCAAGTTTTGAAATATCATTCCTAGTTTAACATTCAGATTTCATAGAAACACATATGATTATTAAGAAACATAAGGAAAAACAATAATACACATGAGAGAATACTTATTTGATTTTCTCTTTACACAAGAATCCTGAAAAATATCTGAGCTTTATTCCATGATCCAGCAAGCCAATCCAGTTTTTTGATACAATAGGACTTTGATTTGAGAGAAAAGTCTACAGAAATGTCTTTGAATCCACCCTAAATACTTCGAAATATGAAGTATTTATACAAAAAATAATTACAAAATATCTCATAACAGTTTGAGATTTAATTTAGGAAATAAAAATATCTTCAAGCATGAAGATAGAGACAGATGGAAAACTACATCATGTTGTCCCTTTTATTGTGGTAGTGTTGGCTGTTGCAGTTGAGTTGTGGCCCTTTAAGCTAGCTGGTAGTTTTATGCTGGCATCTTCTTCATTTTGATCTTTCACTGATACTCTTTGACTCTGCTACTCTTTGACCCTGTTGATCTATCTTTTACCTGTTTCATCTGGCTGCCTTCAGATTTACTGTGGTAACTTATAGTAAATCTATCATTTTTTCCCACCATTCATCCTCAGGTAATTTTACTTTCAACATTCTTCTGTAAATTTCATCTGCTTCTGTGTACTTAGCAAAATTGGGCTTGGTGACAAACAAATGTTTCACCTCATGCTCTAAAAAGAACAAGTTTTCAAAAGTGTCATATAGTACTTTCCCTGTAGGCAAGGCTTTGATACCTGAAGTACTGGCTTGTTCCTTAGCCAATTTCCTAAGTCTGTCAGTGTAGTCCAATTGGGTCATGAGTTTATCATGGATGACCATAGGACTGGGAAGGCCTTTGTCCCTCAAAATTTGAAATTTAGCCATGAACCTATCAATGGCCACCTGCATGTTATGGCATTTTTCTTCTAAGTTGACCATGAGGTTTCTTTTGGAAAGAACCTTTTTGACTTCTAGGATGGCTTCAGTCCTATCCTCTATACCAAGCTCATTGAGCTCATGTCTATTCTTACTATTCAGGAAGTGGATGAGTTGATTGGCATCCTCAGGCATATCACCCAACTCTTCCTTTACTTTTTGGATAGCTCCAGTAGCTACCTTTACTAGTTCTGTTTGCTCAAATATAACTTGAATTGATGGCTAAATATCATTGATAGAGTCAATGATATTGGCCCAAAGCATTTCTTTAGTCTGTCCTAGTGGCTTCTACAATGTCAAATCTTTCTCTAGGACTTTAATTTTCTCACCCATCCTTAGGGCTTTCTGTGTTTCTTCTCTTTGTTGAATTTGGGCAAGCTTACAGTCAGTTTCTAAGCTTGCCACTTTCTCCTTTAGCCTTTTGAGCTCTGTTGCCTGGATTGACATCTCCTCCATGGCTTTTACTAGCTCTGCTGTTTTCTCTATAGATGTGCCTGCTGCTGTAGATTCAGTTGTGATTGGCAGTGTTGTGGCAGGTGGAGCTGTAGGTGCCAATGATGCTACCAATGTAGAAGGAACTGTTGTTGTCACTGTGGGAATGGCAGTTGTGGAAGTTGTTTCTAGGTCACTTTGTTTGGACTGAATCAAAATGTCCAACTCCTTCTCTGTCTCTTTCAATTGGTCATTTAGCTTTAGGACCAAGTCCATGAGCTCTTCATGTCCTTTTTGTGCCTCCAGGACTTTTGTTGTTTGTGGGTGATGCAACTGTGGAATCTTGAGCTACTTCTTCAGAGCAGCTATATCATCATTCTTCTTCTTTATTAATTTTTCAGTGGCCTTTACATCTTTGGGATCGTGTCCCAACTCAATGACTAAGTCCTCTAAGGACTTGATTCTAGTATCTTTGGCCTGTGAAGAGGCCTTTTCCAACTGGAACTGTGCTGATATATTATTTAGGGAGTTTTGTAATTGGTGGGCTGCGATGGCTTTCCCTGTCAAGGTGGAGTAAAGCATCTCCCCTGTCTGTTTGTGCAGCTCAATCTGGTCAATAGGATGTATGTCCTTTGCTAGTACTTTGAAGTCTATTTTTTTTAAGTCTGCTGCTATTCTTGGTTGCTGAGTAGTGGGATTCATGAATGTCATTTGCATCTTCCCCTCTTTTACATCATAAGTTGACCTAAGCCTTGTTTGATTGCTAGGGGCCATCTTTAAGTATTGCACATAAGTTTGGGCTTTTAGCCTCTCATTTCTAGCTTTTATGTCCTTGTATCTTTCTCTGATGTCTTGGTATCTATCAGTTGGCATCCTAAATGAGGACACTTCAACACTCTGCTGCCTTTCCAACATCTGAGTGTGTGATGTGGAAGGTTCTAGTGTGCCCCCAGAGGGAGTGGCATGCTTGCTTCCTTCTCTTTCTGTGCTGGTGGCCCCAACTGTTTCTTCTGTGAATTCCTGTTTAGAGACAGGATTTATCCTTTGTCTTTTAACTAGGTTGGTCTCTGCATAGGCCTGTGATGTTGCTTTGCCTAAAGTAGTGGCCTCTTTCCTGTTTCTTTTGAGGTTTTTCCCCTCATTAGAGGAGTTTTCAAGACTGGGGGAGTACTCATGATGGCCTTTGATATACCTGTTTGAGTTAGCTCCTCTGATAGGTCTGGTTTTTCTGACTCTTCTTGTACCTAGGATTCTTCTTCTACATGTGATTCACTTTGTGCCTGTGATTCTCCTTGTGCCTGTGATTCACCTGGTACCTGCAGGAAAGAACCTTCATCAAGTTGTTTCTCTAGATCAATCAGTGTGTTTTCCACAGCAACTTCAGTACTATCCCTGTCCTCTAAAGTGTTTTCCACCCACTCCAATTGGTTGGCATATTTTTCTATTTCAGGGATTCTATGATGAATATAAGGAGCCATCTTGTTTTTCTGTCTTCTATTGCAGATGAAGTCCAAGGGATCATATCTCCACATGAAGCTTTATTTTAGATTTAGTCTCTGAAGGATTTTCTCTGCTTCCTTTCCAGCTTCTCGGCTGTTACACACAAAGGGGCCTAGTTGATCTTGGATTCTGTGCTGGGCCTTCTTTCTGGCTTTGACAAAATGTACCTCATCTGAATTGATTATCTGCCTATAGTACTCCAGAGTAAATAACCTCATTGGGAGGTATCTGGGTAGTTTATATGGGGCCAGCTCACAGCCATAAATCCTAATTTCAGTGTGATTTTGGTACAAGTACCAATCTCCCACTTTGTGTTGTTTTGAAATGTGCAGGATCCTCTTGATATCTGAACTAATTCTTGGAGGAGGGCTGCCTAATAGCATTGTTACAATGGGATGTACAAAAATATTTATGAAGTCTATGAATGGATATGGGGAAAATACTTATGGATCAAAGGAGTCTAGAAAATCACTGACCTAGGATGACCTTTTGTATAAAGATTTTGGAGAGTAAAGGGGAACTTGTCAGCTTGGTAATATAGGAAAAGGTGGTACAAAATTGAGGAATACTTGAATACTCTCTCATTACTCATCCTAAGAAATTGGTCATGCATCCTATCAGCTATGAACTTGGCATAATCATACATGATAGCAGGAGGCTGTCTTGGAGTGAAAATGGACATGAAGGCTAAGATGATTTCATCTATATACTCACTGGTGGTATAGCCTAGGATACTAGATATCATTGCTACAATGTCCTGGCCAAATTTGGAAAATATGGTATATACATATGGGGGAGGATCTTTTGGAATATGTTTCACTTCTACAATAAAAGTTTGGAACATTTCAGCAAGCTTTGCAGTGGTTAGCTTGGGGAATCGGTCCAATAGGTCTCCAATAGAAATTGGGGTTAGGTTTTGCCCTGGTTGTAGTTGCAACATTTCATTGATTGACTCAGTAGTGATGGTGAAAAGTATGGTTTGGTCGGGGGACATCACTTCTCTTTGACTGGGGATGTAGTTTGCATGGCAATAATGGACAATTTCTGGAAATATGTGCACCTCAGGGAATTGATACTTGGGCAAATTAGACTCCCAAAGACCTATTTTATCATCATGGTTTAGGTATTGGTCTCTTTCTCGGTAGTATAATTTGAGAGGGGATTCATGGAAAGAGTGTCCTTGATTTGGAAATCTTTATCAGCTAGGGGAAGGTGGTCCAGGTCCAGGTGAGGAGTGGAAATTGGTTTGATGTCCATGGAAATTGGGGCAGCCATTCTCAGTTCTTGTGGATTTGAGAATGGGGGAGGTAAATTTTCAGTCTTTTAGGGAAATGGTGGTTCAATTCCAGGTGGGTTTAAGTTATCAGAGTTTCTCTTTAATTTCAATTAAGAACACTCAGCAATTGGCTCTAAAATTGACAGGGTTTTCAGTGAATTATGGTTTAAATACCTGGAATTTGAAGAAAACTAGGTCTGAACCAGGTGACTGGCAACTGTGAACGATTGAAAGGGCTTCGAGCAGGCTGGAAGGAAATCTGGGAGCTTTGTGGCATCTTCAGGGTGCAATTGTATGTGGGTTGACAGCTTCAATGTTCACAGGTGCGTGCATGGAAGTTTACAGTTGAAAAACGATAAAAACAATAATTTGGGGCTTTTTTGGCTTTATGCGTGAAAGTCAATTTGGCGGGTACAGGTGAACAATGGTCGTTTGTCGCATAGTGGGGTGAACAGTAGTTGTTTTGGCGTGTAGCGGGCTGGCGGTAAGTGGTTTGCTTCACACAACTTTTGGGCGCTTGGCAGTATTAGGGGGAGGCCGCCCGATTCCATTCATTGAGCGCCATGTCGCCTCGAGGGCCCAGCGGAAAATAGCCCTTTTTAGGCGGGTAACGTTCGGATTTCGGGCCCTTCTGAAATCAACATGGGCCGTCAGATGGGGAGGGGAGAGATCGTGTGGTGGTCGAGCGATGGAGTTGCACGGAAGGTAATGGGGGGGCCCGACGGGCGTTTAAGCGCGACGGTTTTGGTTTAATGCGAGATTAAGGTAGGGGTTAAGGTATTGGGCGGGATTTAATTGGGTTTTTTAACTAACTTAATCGAGGATCGATTAGTTAGTGGGTCTGGGGTAGAAAACCTTAGTTTATATAATTAAACTAGGGTGGGATTAATTAATATTGCGGGAGTTAATATATATATGGGAAACGGGTTTTTATTAGGGATTTAATAAATAAATTAGTAATTTAGTCAAATAAGCGGAAAAGGGGCACAATATCCCAAATATATGATATCTCATGTTTTAATGCTTTCCGATAATCACATAAAGACTTAGGATATAGTGTTTTTATGGGTTTTTTATATGAAAATGAGTTATGTGGGGGAATGAACACCTTTCCTAGGTAAAAGTAATTTAACCTTAGGAAAAGAGTATTATTAGGAAAAATGAATGAACTGAAGGGGGGAATGAATGAGGGGGTTTTAGTACTTATTGCCTATAATTCATTGAGCCGAGGGTCCAGTCCCTCCAAAAGTTAGAGAAATGCTCTGAGCCTCTTTGACTTAGGGTTTTTTAAGTACTTTGATCTTTATTGTGGGAAATTAGTTAAATAAAAGGTGAAATGAATGAGGGAAGTTAGTTAATTGCTTTTGATATTCAATCTCATGCTTGATTGTCCACTTATCTATAGAACTTTCATGATAGAAAAGATAATAAACATGTTCTTGTCTAATCAATCACCATACTTTTGCAACCTTTCTACTACTTACCCATCTACTCATCCTACCATTTTTACTTCTCTTTATTAGGGTGCATTTAAGCTAGCAAACCCTTATCAAACATTTTTCTTTTTCTTTACAATAGTAAACTATCTAAATCTAACCTTATTACATCCAAGGGCTCTGTCAGGCCAGGCAGTAACTCCTCAAAGCAAAATTGATTCGTATGTTTATCCCTTTAGGTTGGTCTTCATTATATACATGAGGGAGAGACTGTTCACTTTATCTCTCGATGACTGTTCACATTACTTATTAGGTGTCAACATTCCCCCCCTTAATCTGAAGGGATGTTGGTGAGTCCAAGCATCATTCTGAATCATTCAATTTTTTCTCTTCCAAGCGCTTTGGTGAAGATGTCTGCAATTTGCTCATTAGTGGAGCAATGACGGAGATGGATTGTTTTGGCCTCAACATGATGTCGAATCAGATGATATTTAGTATTGATGTGCTTAGTTCGATCATGGAACTTTGGGTTCTTGGCCAACTTTATTGCAGAGGTATGTTCAATCATGAGTGGAGTTGATTGTACTTGTTTTACCTGCAAATCTTCAAGAATTTTCCTGAGCCACACAATTTCTTTTGTTGCTTCAGCTGCTGCCACGTATTCTGCTTCTGTTGTGGAATCTGCTGGAACTGATTGTTTGCGTGATCTCCAGGAGACAGCTCCTAATCCAAGATGCATAGCATATCCTGAAGTAGATGCCCCAGTTTCTTTATCTCCATCGAAGTCTGAATCAGAGTATCCAATCAAGCTGAAGTCGTCCACCTGTGTATACTTGATTCCAAAGTCTTGAGTTCCCTTCAAGTACCTTAGAACTCTTTTTGCAGCAGACCAATGTCCCTCACAAGGCTTTTGCATAAACCTGGAGAGGATTCCAACAACAAACGAAATGTCTGGTCTGGTAGTAGTTAGGTAGTTGAGACTTCCTACAAGCTGTCTATACTTTGTTGCATCCTCAAATTCTTTTCCTTCAATACATGTGAGATTTAAGTTTTGTTCCATTGGATTAGTAAGAGGATTGCATTCTGTCATGCCAAACCTGTTCAACAGATCTCCAATGTATGTCTTTTAAGAAAGAAATATGGACTTCGGATGTTGGGTTACTTCAATACCAAGATAGTAATGAACATAGCCCAAATCAGTCATTTCAAAACTTTTCCCCAATTCCTTCTTTATGGATGCTATGTAGCTTTCATTGTTCTCTATCATTAAAAGATCATCTACATATACCACAAGATATACAACTGTTTTGCCAACTTTATTGACAAATAAAGTTGCATCATCAAGATCATAATGTTGGAAATTGAGTTTCAGAAGATGCTTAGTTAGTTTTTCATACCAGGCTCGTGGTGATTGTTTGAGGCCATACAAGGACTTCACCAGTTTTCATACTTTATGTTCATGTCCTTTCACAACAAATCCTCCAGGCTGGGACATAAAAACCTTCTCTTTTAGATCTCCATTCAAGAAAGCAGTTTTTACATCCATTTGATGGACTTTCCAACTGTTCTGAGCTGCTAAGGAAAAGAGTGTCCGGATGGTAGCCCATTTTGCTGTGGGGGCAAAAGTCTCCTCATAATCGACCCCTTCCTTCTGTGCAAAACCTTTTGCCACAAGCCTAGCTTTGTGCTTGTCAAGTGAGCCATTAGCTTTATACTTATTCTTGTAGACCGACTTGCAGCCAATTGGTTTGGTTCCTAATGGAGGATCAACCAGCTTCCAAGTCCCTTTCTTTATGACGGCATCATACTCCTTTTGCTTCACTTCTTTCCATTCATCATGAGAAGCAGCTTCTTTGAAAGAAGTTGGTTCAAAATCTGTAGACAAGTTCAATTCACAATCATAAGAAACATCCATATCAACAGGTGAATTAGAGTCATCTACATCACCTCCATTTTGTCGATTTCAATTTCTAGTTCCTGTCTTTCCAACCTCATCAGGATGAACACTTTCAAGTGTCTTTGTCAGCCACTTTGGTGGACCTTTCTCAGATTGTCTAGGCTGCTCCGTTGATTGAGTTGGGACTGAATCAAGATCAAGTCTCCCAATTCTATCAATCACATCACTTAAAGCATCATCTGTTGTTCGAGTTTCATGTGGGGGAGAGTGTTCTTCAGAAGAAGATTCCACATGTTGATCTAGTATAGGAATCTCCCCTTCAGGATGTGGAATCTGATTATAAAATTCTTGAAATGATTTTGCTTTTACGAATCTATCTAAGAGATCAAGTTGCCGCTCAACAACATTGTCAGTTTTGGATGATTCAAGAAAAATTACATCTCTAGATACAACAAACGTTTTATTTACTTCATCATAGAGACGGTATGCTTTGGAGGTGTTTGAATACCCCAGGAAGATACACTTACGACTTCTTGCACCAAGTTTGTTTCTATGTACCTTTGGTATCAAGGCATAACAGGTGGAACCAAAGACCCTGAGATGCTTTACCGAAGGAACATGTCCATACCACATTTCATATGGAGTCTTGTTTCTAATAGCATTAGATGGACATCTATTCTTTATATATGCAACACATAGAACAACATCAGCCCAAAACATTATCTTTACATTTTTGAAGAAGAGCATGGATCGTACCATATTTAAGATTGTCCTATTCATTCTTTCAGCTACACCATTCTGTTGGGGATTATAAGGTACAGTTGTTTGATGTTTGATCCCATGTTGGCGAAGATAGTTTTCAAATTCATTTGATGTGTATTCTTTTCCATTATTAGTGCGAATAGACCCAATATGAGATTGTGCATCATTTTCAATCCATTTATGAAAGTTCTTGAATGTTTGAAAAGCATCAGATTTGTTCTTCAATAAATAAACCCAACACATTCTGGTGTAGTCATCAATAAATGTCATCATATATTTATTTCCATTTGCAGAAGGAGCAAGAATTGGACCACATAAATCTGAATGAATGAGTTCAAGTTTTCTATGTGCTCTTGAATGTGAATCATGAAAAGACTGTTTGCTATGCTTTCCTAGAATGCAAGCATCACATTGCTTAAGTTTCCTAGGAATTGTAGGCAAACCAGCAACACCATTTTTCTTCAACAAGCAGAGGCTGTCATAGTTCAAATGTCCAAATCTAGCATGCCATAATAAACTTGATGGAAGTGTACCTTCTTCATAATGATAATTGTATGAGAAATTTTGTGCACGAGCAGAGGTTCCTTGCAGCTTGAGAAGCCTTTCTTCTTCTATTCCCCTCATGACAAGTGAGTGGTCAGATGCTTTTCTTACCTCAAGCTTTCCATCAAACATATGAATGGAGTGACCTTGTTGGCGGATGTGGACCAAGGACAACAAGTTTCTCTTGAGTTGTGGGAGATATAGAACATGATGCAGGAGAAAGTCTGGAAGACCAGGCAGTTTAAGCCTGATTGTGCCAAGCCCTTATGGCTTGATTTTTTTATTGGTCTACAAAGTATACTCCTCCATCAACATTGTCAGTAAATTCTTCAAAAAAATATTTTCTATGAGTCATGTGGCAGGTTGCTCCTGAATCAAGCAACCAATCATTTTTCCAAGAAGCAAGTGAAGCATTAAATAAATCTTCATTTACTCCAATATTACATTATGCCACAACATAGTGAGTGGATTTAGGTGCTTTCCCTTTGTCTATATCATCAGTTTTACCTTTTTGTTGGTTTCTTTGCTGCTCAATTTTTTCCCATGGTAACTTGCATGTAGAGGCATCATGTGATCCATTTCTTTTGCAACGTATGCAGTGAAAATCTGCCTTTCCTCCTTGAGAGTGTCTGCCCCCCTTGCCTCTGAAATATCTTCCTCTTCCTCTTCGACCACCTCTTCCTCTTGAAGAATCTTGAGTAGGATGCTTTTCTTTATGAGCAAGGCACACAACCTCTTCAGAAGATTCAGGGGTTTTTTTATTTTGAAAAGCTTTCTCTCTTTCAGCAAACTTTTTCACAAGAGAGTCAAAGGTGATATCTTTGAGATTTCCATTTGCTTGCAATGACTAAAGATAATTGGAGTAAGTAGGATAAAGTGCCTTGAGAAAAGCAATAAGAGGAATATCCAATTCAACCTTAGTGGATTTGATATCATGCATTATAGACTTTATTTCAGATGCAAGAGCAAGAGGATCATTATTTTGTAGTTCAAGAGTAAAGAGTTTAATCATGAGTTGAACAACTTCAAGTGCAGAATGTGAGTCATAGAGTTATTTCAGCTTTTGTAAGGCTTCAAAGGCAGTTGAAAATGGCGAAATATGGCGACTCACCTCTTCATTTACAGATGTTGCGATTAATGCATAAGATTTGTTGTTCTTGTTTTCCCAAATGACGAGCTCTTTGTTTGAGGTAGGTTGTTCTGGCTCTTTGTCTCCATCTCCAACACACACTCCTTTCCACAACTCATTGAAAATAAGCGTGTGTTTTATCATCCGGGACCACTCAGGATAGTTCTCTTTGCCAGTGAGAACTATTCCCACGATGGATATGATTGAATGCATACTGTAACAAAAAACTTCTGCTGCAAAACTTTTACTCTTAATGGGAAAAAAATAAGACGGGACAGCAAATTCAAATGTCAATTGGCATTCATCTGGACAGCGTTAAAGTATAGAATATATGGGTGAGACAGCCGAAATATATGGTGAGTGACTGTGTATATATATATGGCAACCTAAATATACCATAAATATATATAAAAAAACTGTACAACGCTGGACACAAAGCTTTACAACGCATACAACAAGGTATATATCAGAGTTCCAACAGCGTTCCAGCAGCGTGATAGTGGTCCTTCACGCAACACTCCCAACTTAAATTCACCGCAATGAACAATGCAACTCTCAATTTCCACGCATATCAACCCAATACCATGTGCATTCAAAACAGTTCAATATTCAACCCATACCATTTTACATATGCCATGAACAGTTCAATATTCAACGCCCTTCAAAACAGTTCAACGCATACCATATGATTCGACCAACGGACCAGCGTTCAAAATGGTTCAATACATACCATGTGATTCGACCAAGCGGACCAGCGTTCAAAACGGTTTAATATTCAACGCATTTAACTTCATAAACCAGTGAACAGTCTCTGGTATACAAGCGTGGTATTCAGCGTATGGCCAAAAACTTCAATGTATAGCCAAAAAACCAACGTTACCAACTTTATATGCCAAGAACAGCATTAATATAATGCTATGAACAACGTTACCACAATGCTATGAACAACGTTAATATAATGCTATGAACAGCGTTACCACAATGCTATGAACAACGTTAATATAATGCTATGAATAGTGTTACCACAATGCAGCTACGCAGTAAACTCTCCAGCGTGGTCCAGAGGCGAGGCTCTACCAGAAACCAATTGACTATTATTTCGAATCCTCATGCAGCTACGCAGTAAACTTTCGCAGCAGCACGACCTCAAGGATGAACACTTTCGCAGCAGCGATTCAGAAGGTTTTCAGGTCTGAGGCTGTCAGGTCAGAGGATTCAGAATTAATTATGGCAGACAAGCGCATAGGGGCAGTGGACAGAGAGCAGTAGGCAGAAGGGAGTTACACCTATTTTGGGAGCTGGCTCTGATACCATGTCAGGCCAGGCAGTAACTCCTCAAAGCAAAATTGATTCGTATGTTTATTCCTTCAGGTTGGTCTTCATTATATACATGAGGGAGAGACTGTTCACTTCATCTCCTGATGATTGTTCACATTACTTATTTATTTATTTACATTATGTTAACCCAATCCTGATGATTAGGTGTCAACAGGCTCAAATTAAACAGTTGAGCTCCTTTTATTTACTCTACCTATCTAATTATCTGCCAAGATTAAACAATTTGGTCAGATTTTATTCTCTATCTATAGACATGAAATTTAAAACATGAAATAGTCAAGTTTAAACATTTTGACTATCATGGATTGTGGAAAAGATTACAAGCTGCACACAATCATTTATTATGCATAAAAGTAAATAGTAGTGGCACTTTGGCTGGCTCACTTTCATGGTCTTTTTCTTTTCTTGGGGTTCATATTTTTCATATTTTTTTACCTTTTTGTTCTTTTTGTCCTTTGATTATTCTTTTAGGACATACCCTCTTTACATTTTTTTATTTTTTGAATATGGAAAACATTTGCAGAAAGCAAAGGTATGTACATATTACATGTTCAATCTCAGACATTCAAAAATTATGACTCCAATTGGTATAGGAACCTAACACTATGTCTGCATTGGAGGTACTCCAGTGGTGTCCTACTCAGAGAAGTGCTTTGCTTTCGGCAATTGGGGAAGTGGATCCAAAGAATTCTTTAGTGCTCCCTTTTGATATGTTGAATGTCAAAAAGAGACTTCCTCACCATATGGCTTTCCAAATAAAGTCCACTTACCGAAAAACCAATATTTTTTGGGCAGTTATAGATGAGGGAGCTTCCAGATGCGTAATGTCTATGTCATGTTGGAAGGCCATTGGATCGCCTTCAGTTGTTCCTTCACCGACTCTCGTAATAGCATTTGATGGACATTCTTGTAGGCCACACAAAATTATCCCGGCCTTTCCTATATGTTTTGGAGGAAAGGTCATTAATATTGAGGTAGAAATCATTGATGCCAACTTAGATTACAACCTCCTCTTAGGAAGGAATTGGATTTACGAGATGGATGCTATAGTTTCATCTTTATTCCGCATCCTCTATTTTCCTCGTGAGGGGAGAATTGTTAAAATTGATCAGTTAGATTATTCTCCAGGTGACTCTCATGCAACTTCGGATTCTACCGTTCCATTGGTGGATAATCCTCGTCAACCTATTGAGAATTTAGGAGTTGGGATGTACTCTTCCTTGATGGGTATATTTGACCTTCCCCCTCCTACAGCTAGAATCTATGAAATTTCATCCTACAAGGGGCCTTCAAAGAAAGAGTTCTTTCGAACTCATTATTTTTTAGACCCTTGGACCTTACCTTCATCTATGACCACATGAGATGGAGGGCAGGTTGGTGGAATGACATTTCTCATGTATGCAGCAGAACTTAACTATCAATCTATCATTAACTCTACAGACAACCATCCCACTCCTTTTTCAGGGGAGGATTTAGATGGTGATGTCGCTCCAGCTTGGACCCTTGACTCTACTTCTGCTTTGGATTGCTTAGATATAGTTTTACCATTTGAGGAAGCAATTTTAGAAGCAATGACAGTTGTAGATCGACCATGGGAAGATTTAAATCATCGTTCATATTTTCTTCCTCCATTGCATGAAGTTGAATCCAGGTTCTCCAATCTGCTTACTAGCGATGTTTGTACAGTTTCAAACCCTTTGGCTCCAACACAATTATCTGCCAAAGGTAATATGTTGGTTATCTCAAGAACTGTACCTATAAACATCTCTAGGAACAAGCTGGCGGAGCCCCGAAATGGACTCTACCTTAAGAAGTATTTTGCTTAGGTTCCGGTCGAGCAATTGCTTCTTTGTATACATTGTATTTTTGTACATATTTGTCAGGCAGTTTGTGATATCGACATTTTTTTATCTGCTTTGGCAGGTGTTGATGGATGATTTGATATATTTCAGATTCGCCAATGGTGCTAGTCAGCACACTCGGAATCTTGCTTCCACAGCTTGGGTGATTTATTATCCATCTGGCCAGTTGATGGTGTCGAGGGGAGTATGTATTGGTCCTACTTCAAATAACATTGCCGAATATACTTCCGTTATTAATTTACTATCTGAAGAAATTTCTTATGGGATTGATTCGTTGGTAGTTTATCTTGACTCATAGCTAGTAGTGTCACAATTAAATAACATTTATCGGGTTCGTGATCCTTATTTATATCGCCAATTTTTGAGAGTGAGAGCGTTGAAACGATCATTTATTTATATTACATATGTTCACATTCCACGATCTAAGAATTCATTAGTAGACTCTATTGCTAATCAAGCATTAGATTGGCATATTAATCATTCATCAAATTAAACAAACATAAAAAATTTGGATTTGTATATATATCATAAAATTGCCTATGTATAGATAAAGTGTTCAAAAAATAATATACAAAATTGGGACAAAATGCCCATAATCATGTCCAGTCTGTCTATCGACCCGGCTCAGGATGAGAAACTAAAATTTTAACTACTGCATTGGCTACATGCCAAAGTATGCGGACCCAGTCTTGTGGTACCCCTACCACGCGGTGCTGCATCTCCTCAGGTAGATCCTCTATGGCTATCATCGGTACTTGGTGAGTCAGTCTCACCAAGTTTCTCTGAACTCCATATAGGACCCTCTCTATCTCATCTGCTTCCTCCTCGACACCTCTTCCGCAACGCCTATGCCTCAAAAATCCATCTGGTCTCACTGGACCCACATCTAGAACATGGTCATTTTGTCAGTATTTTGTCCCGTCAAAAATATTTCTAAATTCATTTCATATTTAAAAAGGAAAAAAATCTTAAAATTTTACAAAAACTTAAAAATTGTTACCTATGTCTCCCCATGCTGCGTTTGGTGGCAACACCAAGTCTGGATCTCCTCGGAAATCCATACCAGCATACAGGTAGTTGTCGACTGTGATGATCTGTTGGTCCCACCAGGTGAAAAACTCATCATCGAAAGTCATCCTAGGCATGTCCCCACCTCCAAGGTGTTTCATCAAGTCAGCCCATCTACCCATCCGAGGATCTCGAGGGCTGTTGATGGAGACAGATACTTTGGGACGTAGCCCAGGTACCTTCTCGAAGAAGAAGGAGCATAAGATAGTCCCATATCCAAAGTTCTTTGTCTGACCCTTCTAAATAGAGGTCAGCTGGCTCTTCATGTTGGTTAGAAGAGGTGTGCACCAGTTGAAAACCGTGGTAAGGCATTCCACTGCCAGGCTCATGGACACTCATGAGGCCTGATGCAGTGAAGCTGATCCATTCACTCTCGCAATGGTAAATAGCAGAATCCTCAGAGATAAACTATCCACGTGTTTGATCGGAATTTGACTTCCAATCTTTTTCGGGTGCTCGGGATAGCACAACCTCCCCTCTTCGGGAGAGACCTATAATAAAGTAGATGTCTCCAACCTCAATCCGTAGAGGCATTTGATCTATCATGAAGGCATCATCCTCTACACTCCAGTAGTGGATCAACAATTCGAGCAGGCGTGTGTTGGCTTTCATGTTCGGCATTTTGAATAATTTCAATAAGCCGCACCCTCTCAATGCATCTAGTGCATTTTGGTCGTTCATTACCTCATTGTCAATTGTGGTATGCTCTCTCTCTCTCCATGTGATGGTCATCCTAAAAAAAATTGAGTTTCAACCATTAGATTTTGTGTTTGAACTTCAACTCACGTACACGCGGGTTCCCTTTACACACAGTCACGTGTAGGGCCGTCGTATACGCGGGTTGATCACATCCAACCCACGTGTACGCAGAGTTGGATTTTTTGGCATGAATTCCCACAGTCAAATCTTAATGAAAACTTCTAAAAACTATCACAAAACATTGCAAGCATGATTTGAGGGTTACCTAATAACTTTGATGCGATTTGAATGGTCCAATTGTTCAGAGGCAAGTTTGCTCCTTTTTGATCCACAGCTCTTTGCTCCAAACAGAAATAAAAAAATTGTGAGTCCAAAAGTCATTATATAGCTTTGAAATTGCAAAATATTTTTTCAAAACTTGATTTTTCGTCTCATGAATTTTTTGACTTGTGGGCTTGGATTGTCGAGAATGGATTATTTTTTAGGATATTTTGGAGACTTCTTTAAGATTTTATTTTGGTCCCATGACCGCTGACCCGTCATGGCAGGTATCGTTCACTCACTAGCATATAGGTTAGGGAAAACCATTTTTTCCATTGCATCTTGCATACTAGCCTCCATTCAGCGATACATTAGCCATAGGGTCGACCCCATCGTGTCTTCCTTAGCAAACAATGTTCACTCGTCGATTTTTAAATCATGATGCGATGGTAGAGCCATCCTTTATATGGGCATCTTAGTTAGAACCTCACTAACATTGGTTTCCCATGTTGTTATACTAAGTAGGCTCAGGGGTCCTCTTTAGTCCCACCATGGCTTGTGCGTTGAAGACACATTCTCCTTACTTCTACACTTATTTCTTTCCTTATACCCTAGAGGCTCCTTTGTGTTGAGTTGTATTGCTGCATTGCATTTTGACTATTTGCACCTTTTGTCCGTGAGCCGGCTTCACTTGGACTCATGTTTAAAGCCACCTATTTAACCATGTCTTCTGCAAAATCAACCATGCAATCACTTAGCTTCTACACCTTGACACATCCTTTGACCCGTGGAAGGAACATCCCTTTGAGTTTCCTTGACTAGTTTTGCCTCCCTGCATTGAGCATAGGATTGTTTTGATCCCAGGAACTAGATCATTTGTTTCTCTGGCACTCATTCTTTCCACTATACTATAGCATTCTTCTATTATTTTTCCAGCTTAAAGAAAAAGACAAAAAAATTATATATTCCAAAAAGAGCAAGAATGGGACAACATTTCCATATATTGTTGGTATCTAGAGTCAGTCATGTCGCCCTTGAATGGAGCACTCAAAAGAAAGTCTCTCCTTCATTTTGGGTGGGATTTAATTTAACTTAGGTACACCTTAACCTTATTATTGAGTCAGTTCTCCTCCGATTGGTTACCTCTTCCAATCATATGGATAGTTCGCTTGTGCCTCCTGCATGACAAACTTATACATATTTTTCATATGCTACCATATAGTCATCATTGATTCGTGCTTTTGTTCAAGGGAAGTAAGCCTGAGTCGGCCTCTCTGCAGTGTCTCTTGACCTATTTTTCAGTCGGCCATCCCTAGTTATCAGTGTCATGTTTGTCATCACATCAGTTATATTGGTCCTTTGCTCGAGCCAGTTTGAGAAGGTCTCCATTGACTTCTTGCTGGCGGGTCTTGTCCTTATCGACGACAACATCTTGCTCTGAGGGCAGGCCTAGAGCCGCACCTTGGCCCTATTTTCATTTTTGATAGGTCACCTTGTGCTCAGCATTGATCAGTATCATGGGTCTTTGACTTAGTTGTTTCCCTTGTGTTCGACATCAGCTTTCATTATCACACATTGGGATTCATCCAGTACCTTGGTTTCCATTTGACCCTATTGGTGGATTCCTCGCCTTTGTGTCATCTTTCATTATTAGTTGGTTCAGAGGGTTTCTATCGTGCGCTAACTACATCTTGTGTACGCTAGAAAAGTGCTTCGGTTAGGTATCTTTTTCATCCGATTCCTTCCACATTATTGGCCTATGGGTTACACTCGCACTAGATTGATGAAGGATGCCTTAATGCCTTCCTTCTAGCAGATCTTTTCCTATCAACTACGACTCATTTCTCTAGGAAAAAAAATCTAGAGTCCATTTGGCAGTACCTTGGGGTTTGCAGTCATCAGTGGTAGATTCCTTCATTATCGACAGTGGGAAACCATCATTGTCCCCTGATTGATAGATTCTTCCAGATGTTCGACTTCATCTCATTCATTTCGCACTCGTTAGATTGTACTGGGTACCTTGACTCTCATTATCATTATCAGTGAGTAGTCTCGCGTTTGTTAACGGTATACATCAATGACTGATAATCAAACGATTTCTCACGTGGTTGACCTCATATCATTTATTCCCATTGTGTAGAAATGTACCATGGCAGTCGGTGAAGACCTCAGGTTGCATCAGCATGTTTTGGTTCACTTGTCAGTTGCTCCTGTTACTGCTAGTTGACACCATCCACCGTATATGTTGCAGTTCTTCACAGCGACATCTTATATGCTGGCATCTGAGTTGCAATGTAGTATCATTTTATTCCATCATGTTCATTTGGTACTATTGGGATCAGTTTTTGACATCAGTGATCAGCTTCATCTTTCAGCTTCATTGATCATCTTCTTATATGTGATATTCAGACATGTACTTTTTTTATCACGATCAGATGATCCATTATGTACTTTTAGTTCTTTATACTTGTATACATAGTGGATCCACTTGTACTTGATATGCGGACATGCTTTACTTTCTCTGAGCATGGGTATGCCCGCCTCAGACAATAGTTTCTTTCTGATCTCTTTTTGATGGCTTGGCAGGCTGAATTCTGGTGAAGTCCTTCTCAGTCTCGGCAGGGTTCTTTCCATATACTTAATACATTTCAGCCATCATGTACCCCTTCTGACCTCATATATTAGGGGGCATCTGTTATAGAACCATTTACCACCCTTGGTGTTGGCTTGATGGGGCCTGACCCAGGTTCAGAAGTGTTTTAGCCAAACAAATCCTGAAACTATCAGCCCTTTCGGCAATAGTCTGTGGTGTGCGGGATAAGGTCTCACCCGAGGTAGTGTGAGAAGGTGTTGGAACCAGGTTTTCGCACCCTAGGGATGTCTTGATAAAGTCTGGGAAGTTCGCGAACCGATCCTGTGCGCTTGTGCTGCTCTGTGCAGCCGTCTATCCTTCGCAACTCGTCAACTGCTTCCGCGTAGCTCTGTAACGAGCACAAGAGGTGTTGTCTAGATCCTTATTCTTTACTGTGCTATTATTATATATCTTAACTTAATTATGGGGGCCCAATATTCTTATTAACCATTCAATATCTATACCAGTGCACGCAATCATAAAGCCATAAAGAGATGCATAAACATAACAGGAGCATAAACACACAGTGTTTTAGAATCAACTTATCCTTTATTAATCTTCTATTCAGATACAATCCCAACTCCGCCCTGCGCACTTAGCTGCAGGGGTCCACGCACATAGTTGCGGACTCTACCAAGCTTCTGCGGACTTAGCTACAGAGCCTCTTCCTACTACTACAACCCAAGACTCAAACTTACAGACTCAGATCTAATTCCTCAATCAAAAACCCATATCATTTCTCAAAATTTAGACTTAGACTAAGACTACCATCACACTTAGAGCCTCGCTCTATTTATACAATCCCATGGTCTGCAGACCATGGGTAGGCTGACATACCATACATTATATTATATTATTTTAGGGCGGACAACCCTAGACTCTTGCGCTCCGCACCCGCATTTTGCAGGGTCTTTACATTACATTGACCAAAATTCGGGCTACAAGCCCCAAAAACCCGCTATGGGGGAATCCGCTTCCCAACAGGCCCCCAACACAATCATCGTGACTCGTCCCAAGTCACTCAGCTGGTGCGTTGATCATCGCGCGAAGTTCATCCAGCAACCTCTTCACTTCGATGACATCCGCCGCACATTCTTCCGCTATTCGTTGTACCATTTGTGTGCGGCTCTCTGATGCGTCATTGTCAGGGGCACCTTCTTGCCTTAGCGCAAAGGTACCCTGCACCTGGGCCAACTTTCCCTCGATCATGGTAGTGACCATGAATGCTTCCTCGAGCCAAGGCTGGATACGCGCTTTAAGCACTGCTTCTTTCTGGCGCGCGGCATCCACTTATTCCTTTAGAGCCTGGGCCTCCTTCATCTTGGCCAGTCGCTGAGTAAGGGCGACCGTCTGTGCAGACCCCCTGATTTTGTCATATGCTTGTTGTAACTGCGATGCTTCTGTCTCCATACATTGTATAGTTGGATCTTCCTGTAATAAGGTGAGCATGAAGAGGGATTGATCCAATAATCCTATGCAATCCTGTACAGCGTGCTCTATCGCTTCCAACCCTGATTGAATGGAGCGGTGACGTTGCTCTCTGACTTCCAAGGGTGTAGAGGGTTGCGCCTTTAGTTGCAGCTCAGTGATATGCAAGTTCAGTTCCAACTGAACCTTTGCGGCTTCCTCCTAGGCCTTGCGGACTCCAACCACTGGCTGGTGAATCTTTTCTGCTATTGGAAGTTCCGCCGGCATGGCCAACTCTGGTATGCTGCCACAGGCCTCTTCCATGGCCTGTTCCAATCCCTGTGCTTGTGGGACCAGGTTGTCGCGCTTCAGGCTGAGTTTTTCTACATTTAACTTTTTCTCGTTCAAGACTTGGAGGGCGCGTCCCTCCCTGGCGCGAAGCTCAACAGTTACCCCATCCTGCAGCTAGTATAGGATTTTCCTGGGGAGGGTGGCTAAATTCAACCCCCAGCCCCTCATGTCACCCTCGGCTACTGCTAAGACTGTTCCTTTTGGTAACACAAAAGTGTTCATTGTGCAGGCACGCAACATCTGCTCGGCTTTGGATGCACCAGTAATGCTTGCAACTGCACTCTGAGCACCCCCAACACAGTTGTCTGCTCCGTCATCAATTCTTCAAAAGCATCCTTGGTGGCATTGCGAACTAGCTCGTCAATGTCAATAAGGTCTCCCTCAGCGGTCTTTGTTTCCTTTGTCTTTTTCCGCACGGTTGGCTTCTCCTGGACGCGTGGCCCCTTTAGTTGGGTCTATTTCGGTGCAGCGTCTGTGCGTTCCTCTATCTCAGCCTCCCCCTGTATGTCCTGCTCCATGGAAATTTCCTGGCCTTCCTCGATCTCTTCGGTGGGCACGGTGGTGGTCTCCGTCGTCCACGCTGCTGCTACTGCCTCAGCCGCCTTCCGCTGCGTGGCCGCTTCTTGTTCTTGGCGCTTTCTCTCCGCCAGCTGCGCGAGGGGCAGCTTGGTTTCCTTCTTTCGCTGCTACCCTGCGATCTTTTCCAGTTCCACCAAGTCCAGAGTGTGCCACTTCGGAGACCATGACGCCATCACGTTGAATATTGCATCATCCTTTGAAATAAACGGAAGCTTCACCCACGTTCGGGCTGGATCCTTTTGCGCCTGGATATACAAGTTGTGCATATCGACCTTGAGCTCTGCCGTGCTCCGTAAGCTGTTGTGGACTGTAGGGGACAAGCGCAGCCTACGGTTGATCCATGTTCATATGCTCACCTCTACGAACACCCAAAACACCTTTATTTCATGAATCCTTGTCGCATCTTTTGTTTCCCAGAGGGAGGTGTACCGTGCGGCTTTGGGTAGGTCACCCTCAGTCGTGGGAAATTTGCTGTCTTCCGGCAGCTCTCCTGCAACCAACAGGATGGATAAGAGCAACCACGCGTAGTGGAAGGTCTTACCCTGCTCCTGGCCTCTCTACAGTTTGTCAAAAACTCATTACAAAGGAACTACGCCCAGTTGAACTGGACCCCCTCTGCGCATTGCTCTGCCAATGCAATTACAGATGCTGGCACTTCGTCTGTGCGGCATTTCCTCATCAGCTTGCCAACGAGCAGCTGGGTGGCTACGCGTACCCCTTGGTCCTTAATATTTGTGATTGTGTACCCTCGCTTCCTCTTTTCCATCTTATATTTGGCCTTCATAGCTTTTGCGAGGGTTAAGTCGCTGCTCTTCCCTGCTATGGCTGCGGGGTCGTTTCCTTTGATGGGCAGCCAAGAAATCCGGTGGATTAGATCAACCGTGATGGGAATCAGCTCCTCCAACGAGAGATACCCATCATGTACTAGACACAATAGCTTCCGGATGGAAAAAATAGTGACGAGCGCGCGGTGGTAGTGGGGTATCCATCATAGATGGAGTAGCCCAGCCTTCTCTAGACCCCGTAGCCATTTCTGCTTTAGTAATTTCTCCGTAGCCAACTATGGGAACTTCTCACCATCAGCGAGGTCCCAGTCTTCGAACTTCATATTAGGCACCCGCCCCAATGATGGAACTTCGAACCTTATCTCATCAGGAATGAGTGGGGTTTGGAGCGCACTCTTCGTGGCCTCGAGGTCCTTTGGTATCTTGGCTTTCTCCTTCCACGGGGGGATGTAGGGGGGTAACTTTATCTCCGAAGGCACTTGGGAGACATTTTTTGCCTCATCGTCCTGTGCTTCGATTTGGGCGATCAAGGCTTGCAAATCCTCCTCCTCCTCCTCTATTTCAAAGGTGACAGCTTTTCCCTTCTCTGCCATTGACAGTTTACTAAACCGTGGGTTCTGTGGTGATACCCGGACTGGTCCCATTGTCTACTTGTCTTTCTGTGGTCGCGGTGTGCGGGGTGACTTTGGAACCTCTGGTGCCGCTACCGCCTCTCCAGACTCCTCCTGGATTATACGGGGCTCTGGGGTAACTTCCGCGAATCGCACTCTAGTTCTTGTAGCCATCATGTTTTCTATACTGGATCCGTTTGGTCACATACTCAAGAGTGGCAAGAATGCTTGGTGCTCAATGCTCTATACTGGCTCAGATCTTAAACAACCAAGTGTTGCCTTGAGGCTACCCCAAGGGATTTTATAGTAGTGCTTGAATTTGAATTCGACCATTCCCTCCACTTCTGAGTCATCAATACCTTCTTGGCGATAGATCGTCCCGAATCTAGCTCTTAATTCTTGTCTTAATTGCCTGCCGCCCACTCCTTTCTGCCTTAAATTGGACCTCTTTTCATGAACAGTGACATCAATGGTCACCTTCCAGCCTACCCATGCAGCAGCGCAACCCCTTATGCGCGACCGCGACCCCTGCGACATATTGACCCTGCACGGAACCTCCTTCTTGCACAGCTTCCCTACAGACTTGTTTATAGTCCTACACTCTCTTTCAACTATTGGGAGCACTAAGACTGTGCTTCCTACAGATAGTTAGGTGGTCGCACCTGTGGTGCAAGGCTTCAAGTCACCTTTCAACCCGATCCGCAGGCCTTCCCTAGTTACCCTTGTGCCAGTCAGCACCTCGCATTCTTCCTTATACGGTGCGTTCCCCTGGTTACTTTGTGTGATAAGATGTGGTTGCAGCCATGGTAGTAGAGCTAGAAGTTTTCAGTGACAATCTTTTAATGCGATGGTATGGATGCCCATAACTTGTCCTACCCTTCCGTCGACGTGACATGGTTGCATTATTTTGATTTCCAACTTTCTGATTTCCCCATCTATTACCATGCTTCTTCTCTTCAGTCGTACCTAAGCTTCTTCGAGTTCGCAAAGTTTCAAGTTTCCTCACCGAATGTCTTCCTGTAACTATATAATTCCTTTACCTGGATCCTCGCGTACTGTCCTAACTGCGGGAGCTATGGTATGGGGATTCTCTTCTGCTCTTATGGTTTCATCTCCTCTCATCAATGTTGGGATCGCTTCTGCGCTCTGGTTTTTACTCATGGCCCTATAGGCCCATCGAACCACTGGTACGCGCAGGTCCCAGTCAGTTTGTCTCACCTAGTGAACTTTGTTCATGATTCCACAGAGCTTTTTGAATGCCCCAACGTGGAATTGTTGTCGCTTTTCCTGCTGCCACGTCTGGTTCTGATTTTTGATCCTTAGTCTGGGATGTGCTTGCACAACACACGTCTGCACCCATCGACACAGGTGGGTGCGCAAGCTGCTTCGTCCTGGCTGCCCGGCTCTCATTCGACGCTGGGGACTTCCAAACCGTAAGTGCATCTGTCTTCTACATTCGCGCCAGTTTCCAATAGTCTTCTGATGTGTACTCCACCATTGTGCAGGTGTCGCGTGCAACACCCATTCTAGTGCACCGTACCATTGCTGTTCCGGTACTGCACTTTCAAATTTGTCTAAGAATTCATCCACCGCTGTTACCCCATCATATGTTGGCAGTTCCCTTGCTTCTGTCGTCATGCATCACAATGATCTAATCATCATGTTGCAATTCAGCGTTGTTACTTCGTGCAACCGGTTCTGCCAGCGTTCTACTTCTTCATTTGAATCCGAAGTACAAGAATTATCACGTTCCCATGAGATTATTCCATCTGTAGTCAGGTTCACCCGATCCTGGTCTTGCGTCGTTATCTAGTAGATGCAATCTAGCTCGTCATCGCTATCCTCATCGCACACAGGTTCAGTGTAGCGCACTCCTTCAACTGGATCTAGTGGAACTACTACGCGTAGGGACTTTTTCTCGAATATCATCTTCCGCTTCTTCAAGTTGATGACTCCATTCATATCAGTGGCCCAGTTTATTCCTAGCAACGCGAGATAAGGATTGTTGTCATCAGCAATATCTATTACTTCAAAGTCTGTTTGTGTGCTCACGCCTTCGATATCAATTGTTACCTCTTGCAACCTCCCCATGGGAAAAACCTTATGTTGGTTCGCCATTCGTAATTGAATAGGGGACAACTGCAACACAGGCCTACCCATGCATTCCCATGTCTTCTTTGGTAACACATTCACGTCCGAACCCAGGTCTAGGATTACCTGATCCATTTCATATTCTCCAATCTGCACCATCAATCTAATTTCTCTTCCAGTACACAATGCATGCTTCCCTAGTTTTCAGACTACGTGCAGCTCCCCTGATCCTGTGCACCTGGTGATCAACTCTTGTAGTTCTTTGACTACCTTATTGTCACACAGCAGCTTCATGCATGTCTCTAAAAAGGTAGTAAGCATAGAAGGATCCATTCCTGGCTCTAGTTGATCCTTACTACCTGAAGTAGAGGCCTCCGTGAAGCTCTTCTTAGCTTCCATAAATGTCTCCTTTACGTGTTCCAAGTCAAACTCAGGTTCCTTTGTAGGAGCCTTGCGAACCCATGTATCTTCCTCAGGCTGCTTCCCCTTATCTTCCCCTATGGTCGCGCCGCTTCTAAGCACCATATTCACATTTGGGTCTTCTTCACGCGGTTCAGACCTCATCATTTGAATATTTTGAGTCGGAGTAGGCTGAAGTACTCCTTTCTCGCGCATCTATGCGATCAACGTAGGACAATCTACTGCTTCATGATCAAATTGATTACAGTATGAACAAGATATTCTCATTGGGTTGGTACAATCACGAGCGTAGTGCCCTGGTCCTCCACAATTGTAGCAGATTAACTGTCTGCGGCCCCTTCCTGGTCCCATTCCTCCTCATCCTCGACCTCGGCCCTGAAATCCAGCGTGCGCCATCCCCGCGGCTGGGTCAAGGCGTAGTGCCCTGGTCCTCCACAATTGTAGCAGATTAACTGTCTGCGGCCCCTTCCTGGTCCCATTCCTCCTCGTCCTCGACCTCGGCCCTGAAATCTAGCGTGCGCCATCCCCGCGGCTGGGTCAAGGCCTCGCATTTCTGTCTGCATTCTATATGCTGGGGTTCGATCCATCATTAATTCGTAGTTGTGAAAAGTACGCTCATCGTGGCCCACCGACCTACAGAAATTACAAAACAACTGCTCCAGATTTTGTGTATACTTTTGTAACAAATGACAGTTATACGTCGTGTGTTTTCCTCCTATATGACAGTTTTCGCACCATAGCGCGGGTGCTGCACTTGGCCCTGCCTATGCCTCCGGTCTCAATAGCCTTGGGCCCCCTCCTGCCAAGTAGTTTGCGAATACTGGAGAGTGGTCTTTGTCATGGCCCTAGCCTTTGCATTTTATGCACCATACTTCTTCACGCGCCTCTGGTCGTGGCGGCCTATCCTGTTTCAAGCTCTACATCTCCAAGCATAGATTCTATAGTTGCGCGTGGATTTGTTGGACTCCCAACCCTGGATCCTGTATCGGTGTTTCATGCAACCTCATCGCCATTTCCAACGCTTCTACCTAGCTTGAAATCTTCTGTTGTGACAACGCCGTCCTCAAGGGTGGTGTCAAAGATGCTACAAACCATGCATAGTGCTGCACATCCATTAGCATCATATTACCCTCGTGGATCGTACTCTTTAGTCGTTGATCTAAATCCCAAGGGGTCTTGCCTGGAAGCATTGCGATCTCTTTAAATCTGATGATTGACTGCGTCTCTGATTTCGGTCGGCTAAATTCTCTGTTCAGCGCATTCTGGATCTCCGCTATTCGTGCATTTGGGTGATCACTACAGTGCTTGATATAACATGTCAACGCATGATCCTGCAGCGCACTCACCAATGTATCCTTCTTGATGTTGTCGTCTGTGACCCCTTGTGCTTCCCACACTGCTCTTACCATGAACCAAAACTGATCCAGATCCTCATTTCCTACTCCTCTGAATACGGGTAGCTTAATCACACTCACCATGTTGAACTGCAAGTTTGGTGGAGGTGGCGTAGGTGAAGATGGAAGGGATAACTACGGAATGCGTTGTCTTATCAAATTGACCGCACTTCTTGGAGAAACCCGAGCGAGCTCTTCCTTGCTCTCGCTCGAAGGTGAAATTAAAGGACTGTTTCCTAATCCCTCGGTACCTTTGTAGACCTTTCTGCTTCGCTTCGTTCCAAACATTAATGTATTCACATAACCCGCTTCTCACATAACAACATCTTAATCTAGGTATTCAGGGATTTAATGTACCTACCTCGCGATCCCTTGAGAAAACGTCGTTATGCTTTGCTATAGCTCATGGTCGTGTCTACCGCGAACTCAGTGATAAACCCTCCTATTATCCAGTCGAGCCAATGGTCCACAGCTCATGCGATCTTATCTTCTGATGCCTCTAGTCTGCGCACTAACTCCGGAGTCCACACTATCAGTTGATTGAGTTTGTACCTTCCCTAGCTGTCGGCTAACCTCGCGATCCAATCGTACAGCTCTGATGGAAAGGATGCAAAGAAGATCTCGTGGATTTCCATATACACATAGCGATCCAGCCACCTTTTCTTAGATAGTTGCAGAGTTCTGTTTTCCTATATCATGAACTCGTGAATCTTCTTATCCAACCACTCTTCAATTTCCTTCTTTGTGGGGTTCTAGTGTTCCGACATTAGACATCCCTTAGGCAGATCCCGGTCCCAGCAATGGAACCATTTGTTGGCTTGATGGGGCCTGACCTAGGTTCAGAAGTTTTTTAGCCAAACAAATCCCGAAACTACCGGCCCTTTCGGCAACAGTCCGCAGTGCGCGGACTGAGGTCTCACCCGAGGTAGTATGGGAGGGTGCTGGAACTAGGTTTCCGCACCCTAGGGATGTCTTGATGAAGTCTAGGAAGTTCACGAACCGATCCTGTGTGCTTGCACTGCTCCGCGCAGCTGTCTATCCTTCGCAACTCGTGTGACTGCTTCCGCGTAGCTCTGTAACGAGCGCGAGAGGTGTTGTCTAGATCCTTATTCTTTACTATGCTATTATTATAGATCTTAACTTAATTATGGGGGCCCAATATTCTTATTAACCATTCAATATTTATAACCAGTGCATGCAATCATAAAACCATAAAGAGATGCATAAACATAACAGGAGCATAAACACACAGTATTTCAGAATCAACTTATCTTTTATTAATCTTTTGTTCAGATACAATCCCAACTCCACCCTGCGCACTCAGCTGCAGAGCCTCTTCCTACTACTACAACCCAAGACTCGGACTTATAGACTCAGATCTAATTCCTCAATCAAAAACCCATATCATTTCTCAAAATTCAGACTTAGACTAAAACTGCCATTACACTTAGACCCTCGCTCTATTTATATAATCCCATGGTCCGCGGACCATGGGTAGGCCGACATACCATACATTATATTATATTATTTTAGCGTGGACAACCCTAGACTCTCGCGCTCCGCGCCCGCATTTTGCGGGGTCTTTACATTACATTGACCAAAATTCGGGCTACAAGTCCCAAAAACCCGCTATGGGGGGATCCACTGCCCAAAACTTGGTATTTTTTATGCTTGGTTTAAGGCCTAGGGAAACCCCTCCTTCTAGACTTGGTCCAAATATTTTAAAAACAGTGTTTTATTCCCTGTACGCTACTTTTCCCTGAGATAAAAGTGTGTACACATGGGTTAGTCAATACCTAACCCAGGTATATGTGTTAAAACACTTAAAATAAATAAATTTCCTTAATTATGGGTGGATTTCACGGTTTTTACCTGTTGATTACCTCCTATTTCCCGTGGCCCAACTGTTTCCCAACTAAAAAACTAATTGGGAGGAGTATAAATAGACTTCTATGGGAAGGCCTTAAGGAGGAGAAGAGATAGAGTTATTATACTGAGATTATCCCTGACTGAGTCTGAAGTATCCTTGTGCTTCAAGCACTTCCCCAAGTTTCAGGAAACCCTTGTTTCCTTGATTGTTGATATTCTCCCTCTTGCTTGAGATATCATGGTATTGGTTATGGAAGGAGGTTGTTGAAGACTGGGACTGGATGGATCTGGAGGACGGTTCCGCTTGGAGCTGGAAGAAGAAGACTTAGGTGAATTCTCTCTGTGTTAGTTATAGCTTTCTACAATAAAAAGAAGCATTGTCTTGTTTCCGAGATTAACTGTGTTTATGCATCAGATACTATTGTAATTCATATATGAATGTTATTTTGATGTATAACTAATCATTTTCTTATATGATATAAAGTTAGTTTCATTAAAATGCTTTATCTATATACTGCTATGTATGTTCGAATTGAATAATTTTCAGGTTTGGAGAACATCAGGAGTTGCAGAGGGTCTGAACCCTGCAAGATCTACCCGAACGAAGGACATCCAGGTATGGTCACTCTCACATAGTTTGTTTATTTAAGCATTTTGCCTGAGTTGTATGAGTGTTTCTTACTGTATTTTTATCTTTCTCTGTTGGGGTTCCAACCCAAATCCCTAGGGTACTTATTCCCGTAACCAGGACTCAGTGAATGGAAGAGAGAAACTGCCGAATTGGGAATGACTGTGGTCGGATCTGATGCAAGAGGAGATCAGGAGGAGCACTAGAGATGGTTCTACATCTAAGCATGATGATGAAGAAAATATAGCCTTAGAAAGTAAGGTGAGGAAAGCGAAAGGGAAGGCTTCCCATTCCAAATTGAGTTCTTCCCATGGAGGGAAGAAGATTGACAAATCTAAAGTGAGATGCCTTAATTGTCATGAGGTGGGCCATTATGCAACTAATTGTCCATTGAATAAATCCAAGAAGGGATCCTCGAAAGGATCATAAGGTGAGGCACTGGCCTCACAGTTTGAATTGGATTTTACCCTCATCGCATACATGGTTTCATCGATGGTGGGTTGTGTTTGGTACCTGGACAGTGGAGCCTCATTCCACATGACTGGTGATAAGAGTTTATTCAGTACCTTGGAGGAGAAAGACCTCAAGATGTGCATAGAGATGGGTGATGATGTAAAGTATCGTGTTTCAGGTGAAGGTACAGTTGTGTTTCAGAGGGAGCATGGAGCTCCTCTCACCCCGACTGATGTAAAGTATGTGCCTGGACTAAAGAAAACTTTGGTATCGGTCGCGATGTTGGAAGACAAAGGCTATGATGATCCAAAATGGATCTAACATAGACTTCTAAGTCTATGAATTCTCCTCACAGAGGAAAAATGAAAGTCATTGGATGATTTTGAAAATAGTCTCATTTCGTAGATTGTTTCATTCTGAATCCAATGCAATTGGAATGGGCCAAAACGGACTCCAGACGAAGGAGTTATTGTAAAATGAAAATTGTCTAATGTCCTTAGAAAAGGAGACAATTTCATTAATCTTCAAACTATATTGAAAATGTTGATTTTTGGTATAGGCTCACGGACCAATCCACAGCTGACACATGGCAGGCTGGGATTGGGCCACGTGGCCTTGTTTGATTGGTCGAAAAGGAAATTGGGCAATATTATATCACATCGCAAAAAGCCAAAGGGAAGACTTAACCAAAGGCATGAAGACTTGCAATGGGCCAATTGCGATGAGCATTGTTAGCTGTCGGATCAAAAGGGAACCAACGATTGAGATGCGATCGGTGATCGCAAATCGGAGAGGCAAGACCACAGGACATGGAACCAGCGATATGCCGACCGTTGATATGCCGAAACGCCGATAAGCGATATTGCGATACTCCGATAGCGCCGATCAGAGCGATCGGAGATCGGATCACATGCGATGGGGCTGATATGCCGATAAAGCAACTCACGATATGCCGATAAAGCGATCAACGATATTGATCCCATCGGGGAAAAAGGCATGGGAGGTAGACCTTTAGCCCTTACATAGCGCGATTGTGACTTGTGATAAAGCGCGGACCCGATGGGATTATAAATGCGACTGCATATAATTTGAAATCCGGATTTGCGGATTTTCTTTGTATTTCTGTATATTTGGATTTATTGGCCTTATGCTTGTGCGATTGCAATATTTCAACCAAAGGCGGACCCGATGGGATTATAAGCATGATTTCATATAATTTGAGATCCAGCTTAAAGATTCATGATGTGTTTTGCGTGTGTTTTCATGTGTATTTCCGTTATTTGGCTATTTCGGCCAGAGGAAGGCAAAGCGATCGAGTGGCCATGCCTGCCAGTTCCTTTCCATTTGTAAATGGATTCTTGTAATGAAACAGTCGGTCTTCAATGATGGAGGCGACTGTAACTGATGTATTACAAAAAGCACAGGGAGCTCAATTGACAGGGCAGCTGAAGGTTGCTGAGATTTGCTTGGAGGTCAAGCGAACCACTGATAACACAGAGAGGTAGATTTATGCTCAGGAGAAGCGCAGAGAATCCCAAGAGGCTCAGAGATGCTTGAATGCTTAGTGTAAACCCAGAGGAGGCAGTCTTCAGAGTCAAGGTGACTCAAAAGCAAGGGGTCACTTGGAGGTCAAGCGAAACCAAAAGCTCGTGAGAGCCAGAGCCAACAGCCAGAGCGAGAGCTAGAGCTAGAGCCAGAGCCAGAGTGAGAGTGAGAACTAGAGCCAGAGCCAAAGTCGAGAGCCAGAGCCAGAGCCAGAGCCAGAGAGCCAGAGCCAAGAGCCGAGAGCCAAAGAGCCAGAGCCGAGAGCTAGAGCCAAGAGCCAAGAGCCAGAGCTGAGAACCAAAGCCAGAGCCAAGAGCGGAGAGCCAAAGCCAAGAGCTAGAGCCAAGAGCCGAGAGCCAGAGTCGAGAGCCAAAGGTAGAGCAAGAGACAAAGTTGAGAGCCAGAGCCAAGAGCCGAGAGCCAGAGAGCCAAATGGCCAGGGATAAAAATGGTATTCTAAGCCCAATGGTTCAGTCGTAACCTATTGGAGTTGGGTGTGGAACTTGTAAAAGAATTCAGCCATAATCCAAAAGAGTCTAATCGAGTTGATTAGAGCTCAAGGAGACGTAGCCTAAGAGGTTTGGGTGAACTCCATATTATATTGCTGTTATGTGTGATTTCTTATTGCTGCATTGTATTTGTTGTTATATGTTTTATATCAGTTCAAGAAAATAAACTTAAAGAACTTAATAGTTAAATTACAAACACAAGCATACACCTATTTCAAGTCCTTTAATTCCACAAATTGTCAATCATAAGCATAGATCTTGGGAATATATAAGCTTTGGAGTGGGAGAGGTTCTTGTAAGTTGACCAGAAGCCTTTAGGTCTCCATTTTAGATCAGGTGGTATCAGAGCAGGAGGTTGATTAACCCCACCTTCAAAGAAGGTGATATCATAGTTAAGTTATACCAGAGCAGGTTATATCATGATGCAGGTGATATCAGATCAGGATGCTTGATTGACAGAGCAATCTATATGCTTGTTTGACTTGAAAGGTGTTCAAACAGTAGAAAGAATTGTTGTTTTATTGTTTGTAAACTGATTGTTGTTTGAGTTTGCAGAGGTGAAAGCTATTGTTAGCTAAGTCTAGGAGAGGACAAGAAGGAAGAAGGGCTGAAGGCATTCTTCTTATCCCAAAGGACCTCAAAGAAATCCTTGAAGCACAAGAGGTTTGTTGCAAAAGGTTTCTTGAATAAGCTCTTTGTTAATCTTGTTTGAAGTTCTTTTGTTCATTTTGATAATGACTACTTCTACAAGTGAGTCCTCAAATCCTTCCTTCATCACAAGATTCTTTGATGAAGACATGAAGCAAGACTTGTTCATCATGATGGATATGGTGAGAGAAATGTATGAGGATGGAAGGAAGATCATCATACTTCGAGAGCAGTTGAATTCCATGAAGGAAGAGAAGCAGTTGCTTTCTGAAAAATTGCAGGAAATGAAAAGACAACTTCATATTGCAAATATGAACCTAGAAAGGATGCATGAGTTGGAGACACAACTCCTTGTTACCAAAGAAGCCTTAGTCAAGTATCAGCTTGAAGAAGAGGTAAACAATTCCATTTTGTCTTCAATTTCCTCTAAGAATGATTATATTGGTTCTTTTGAAAAACATACCAGAGGCATAGGTTCCAAGTTAATGTCCAAGATGGGCTATGAAGGAAAAGGATTGGGAAAACATGCACAGGGTATTGTTGATCCAATAATAGTTGAGGAAAGGCCTAAGTATTTGGGTCTTGGATATGGAAAATCTTATGGAGAAAGTTCCAAAGCTTCCATGAAGACAATTGAAACAGTTCCAAGAAGAAGTTTCATTTCAAATCTTCTACCTCAAGAGTGTAAAGATTGTATTCATGGGGAATGCAATAGCTTGAAACATCACTTTCGAGAAAAAGGTGTTCATAAGCATACACTTGAACCAGAGAGTTGTGGAAACTCTGAGACCAATGAAGAGATTGATGGTGTTCCAAAGGGAGCTACTTCTTCATTCAAATCACCTCCTCATGAAGGTAATAAAGGTGAAAGAGAAAGGTATAAATATGGTTCTAATTATATCCCTTTTGATTATGTAAAGCATGATAAATTTCCATATAAGAATGGGAAAAGAATTGCATGTTCCTTTTGTGGTTTGGATAACCATAATGTTTCTAGATGTTGGAAGAGAATGGCCACATACAAGAAACTTTTGAAGGAAAGGAAGCAAGAAGCCAAAGGTCCATTGGACAAGGCAAATCATGCTATCAAGAGGATGCACATGTGTTGCACTTACTTCCATAAGCAAGGACATATTGCTGCAACATGTTGGACTCTGAATCCAACAATGCTTCCACAAAAGTTGAAGATGAAGGTGGAAAGAGAAAATGGCATGAATGGAAAGAAAGATTCCATAAATTATGTGTTTCAATATGATTCACATGTTGCTGTTGATGTGCAGACAAAAGAAGGACCTTTGAAATGGATTGTTAAGAAATGGTTAGAATTCTTATCCAATTAAGATTGCATGTCTATTGATATAATGCATCTATTTGCATTTCTTTGTTAATGGAATGCAAGTTGCAGGGTTTTACCAGAAAGGTGAATGGAAAAGTTGAGTAGGAGACTCACTTTATTGCTGCAACGTTATATTTCATTTCAACTTAAAAAGTACAATGTACTTAAGCGAAAGTTGAAGGATGAAAAGCATGCATAAGCATGATATGCATGAACACATGGATGTTAATGATTTCCTTGTATTTGAACATGTATGTGTGACTAACTTGAAGGGTTGATTGCTTTGTTTTTAAGAATGCATGTAATGTTAATGTTGACTTCAAAAAAGTTGATTTGGTCTCCAAGATGGAGATAATGATGAAGTGTTTCATCTTTGAAAAAGAGTCCTAAAGTTCTTTTTCTACATGCTTGACTTGAAGGGTAAATTGTTTTGAAGGCATGTTTTATTGGCTTGTTATCTAGTCAATCATTTGTATGCAGATGTAAGACATGGAGGTAACTCACAAGATGTGAAATCTATTTCTTTTGATGAACCAAGAGTTTAGGCCATCCAGTTGTTGTTTGTAATCCTGTTGTTGTTAATAGTTCTTGTTGACAGTATGTCAAACAAGTACAAATGTAAATTTTTGTGAAGAAGATGTAACTCCACATTGGTTTGAGCCACCTCGGATCAATGATCAAGGCAGAGAAGTTCAAACTACCTTATGTGACCTTCTCAGCAAGAGTTCTATAGGAAGTCAAGGAGGAAGACAATTCTTCCCAGGAGGAAAAGCACATCCAGGAAGGGAGTGTTCAAAGTCTTTGGTTCAGAGGCACTATGCAAGGCAAGTGTATGGAGGCTAAAAGAAGAGGGTGAGGTACTCTCATTTACTGTTCAGATCAGTATATCAGTCTTTTGGAGTCAAAAATCTTTTTAGTGGGAAGGCGTGATCCAAAATGGATCTAAAATAGACTTCTAAGTCTATGAATTCTCCTCATAGAGGAAAAATGAAAGTCATTGGATTATTTTGAAAATAGTCTCATTTCATAGATTGTTTCATTCTAAATCCAACACAATTAGAACGGGCCAAAACGGACTCCGGACGAAGGAGTTATTGTAAAATGAAAATTGTCCAATGTCCTTAGAAAAGGAGACAATTTCATTAATCTTCAAACTATATTGAAAATGTTGATTTTTGGTATAGGCTCACGGGCCAATCCATAGCTGACACATGGCAGGCCGGGATTGGGCCACGTGGCCTTGTTTGATTGGTTGAAAAGGAAATCGGGCAATATTATATCACATCGCAAAAAGCCAAAGGGAAGACTTAACCAAAGGCGTGAAGACTTGCGATGGGCCGATTGCGATGAGCATTGTCAGCCGTTGGATCAAAAGGGAATCAATGGTCGAGATGCGATTGGTGATCACAAATCGGAGAGGCAAGACTGCGGGCCATGGAACCAGCGATATGCTGACCGCCGATATGTCGAAACGCCGATAAGCGATATTGTGATACTCCGATAGCGCCGATCGGAGCGATCGGAGATCGGATCACATGCGATGGGGCCGATATGCCGATAAAGTAACTCGTGATATGACAATAAAGTGATCAGCAATATTGATCGCATCGAGGAAAAAGGCATGGGAGGTAGACCTTTGGCCCTTACGCAGCGCGATTGTGACTTACGATAAAGTGCGGACCCGATGGGATTATAAATGCGATTGCATATAATTTGAAATCTGGATTTGCGGATTTTCTTTGTATTTCTGTGTATTTGGATTTCTTGGCCTTACGCCTGTGTGATTGCGATATTGCGACCAAAGGCGGACCCGATGGGATTATAAGCACGATTTCATATAATTTGAGATCCGGCTTAAAGACTCATAATGTGTTTTGCGTGCATTTTCCTGTGTATTCCATTATTTGGCTATTTCGGCCAGAGGAAGGCAAAGCGATCAGGTGGCCATGCCCGCCGGTTCCTTTCCATTTGTAAACAGATTCTTGTAATGAAATAGTCAGGTTCTTCAATGATGGAGGTGACTGTAACTTATGTACTACAAAAAGCACAGGGAGCTCAATTGACGGGGCAATTGAAGGTTGTTGAGATTCGCTTGGAGGTCGAGCGAACCACTAATAACACAGAGAGGCAAATTTATGCTCAGGAGAAGTGCAGAGAATCCCAAGAGGCTCAAAGATGCTTGAATTTTGAGTGTAAGCCTAGAGGAGGCAGTTTGCAGAGTCGGGGTGACTCAGAAGCAGGGGGTCACTTGGAGGTCAAGCGAAACTAGAAGCTCGTGAGAGCCAGAGCCAAGAACCAGAGCTAGAGCCAAAGCCAGAGCCAAAGCTAGAGCCAGAGCCAGAGCCAAAGCCACAGCCGAGAGCCAGAGCTAGAGCCAGATCTAGAGCAGAGAGCCAGAGCCAAGAGCCGAGAGCCAGAGAGCCAGAGCTGAGAGCCAGAGAGCCAGAGCCAAGAGCCAGAGCCGAGAGCCAAGAGCCAGAGCCGAGAGCCAAAGCCAAAGCCGAGAGCCAGAGATGAGAGCCAGAGCCAAGAGCCAGAGCCAAGAGCCAAGAGCTAGAGCCGAGAGGCAGAGCCAGAGCCAAGAGCCAAGAGCCAGAGAGCTAAACGACCAGGGATAAAAATGGTATTCTAAGCCCAATGGTTCAGTCGTAACCTATTGGAGTTGAGTGTGGAACTTGTAAAAGAATTCAGCCATAATCCCAAAGAGTCTAATCGAGTTGATTAGAGCTCAAGGAGACGTAGCCCAAGAGGTTTGGGTGAACTCCATATTATATTGTTGTTATGTGTGATTGCTTATTGCTACATTGTATTTGTTGTTATATGTTTTATATCAGTTCAAGCAAATAAACTTAAAGCACTTAACAGTTAAAGTACAAACACAAGCATACACCTATTTCAAGTCCTTTAATTTCGAAAATTGTCAATCATAAGCATAGATCTTGGGAATATATAAGCTTTGGAGTGGGAGAGGTTCTTGTAAGTTAAAAAGAAGCCTTTAGGTCTCCATTTCATATCATATGACGTAGTCTTCAGTAAAGGAAAGGCGTTCATAAGACACATAGCCACAGGTCAGACCAAGAGGATTGGGATTCGAGTGAAGAATCTCTACAAGATGGAGGTAGATGACTGTGTTTCATTGAGTTCCAAAGCAGAATTGGTGCAAAGCCAAGATATTGGTGAGTTATGGCATAGAAGGTTGGGCCACTTGCATCATGGGGCCTTGAAGATAATGCAGCAGATTTCTACCGGACTTCCCAAAGGTAAAATTGAGCAAGTGGACACATGCAAAGGTTTTACCTTGGGTAAGTATGCAAAATATTCCTTTCATGATCGAGACAGTCGAGCTGAAGCAATCTTGGAGCGAGTTCATACAGATGTGTGTGGACCATTCTTGACAGCCTCCACCGCGAAACAAAGGTATTATGTGATTTTCATTGATGATTTTTCTCATAAATGCTAGATCTATTTCACATAGAAGAAGGATAAAACCTTCTCAAAGTCTTGTGAGTTCAAAGCTTTGGTTGAGAAAGAATCATGGAAGAAGATCAGGGCCTTGAGAAGCGACAATGGTGGAGAGTATGTCTCTTAAGAGTTTAAGGACTTCTGTGCAGCGGAAGGAATTAAACGGGAATTGACGGCACCTCATAACCCACAACAGAATGGGGTGGCCAAGAGGAAGAATAGAACGATGGTGGGGAAAGCTCGGGCGATGCTGCATGAACAAGGTCTACCACTTCATTTATGGGCTGGCATGCAACACAACAGTCTATTTGCAGAATAGAAGCTCGCATCGCATACTTGGGATGAAGACACCAGAAGAAGCTTTCTCTGGGAAGAGACCAGATGTGAGTCACTTCAGGATCTTTGGCTCATCGGTATTTTTCCATGTGACCAAGGATGCCCGGAAGAAACTTGAGCCGACAGCTGAGTTGGGGATACTTGTGGGGTACACTGATACACCTCACAACTATCGGGTGTACTTGCCTACCAGTCAGAGGACAGTGGTACGCAGAGATCTAAATTTTGATGAGCAGAAGGCCATGCGAGTTTCCCTTGAGAGGGAGCTCCAACTACAGGCTGTGGAGGAACTTTTGGTTCCTAAGGAGGAGGAGCTTCAGACTGATGCGGAGCAGCCACATGCAGAGGTTCCAGGAGTGGAGGCATCCACTCAAGAAGAGTCTTCTAGAGATGGGCGGAAGCGCTCAAGGGAAGCTGACAGATTATTGTCGGATGCGAGAGAGAATGTGGGAGAACCATCTTCTCAGCGCAAACAGAGGAGGTCACTTGATAGGTACACTGGATACATGGCCCTTGTTGGGGAATGTATTGAGACTGAGCCATCTTCCTTTGAGGAAGCAGTGCAGCAGCCGATTTGGGTTGATGCTATGGTGGAGGAGTATGACTCCATAGTTCGGAACAGTGTTTGGGATGTGGTTCCAAGATTGGAGAACAAGTCAGTTGTGAGTTCCTGTTGGCTTTACAAGGTAAAGCAAGCTGCTGATGGTAGTGTGGAGAAACATAAGGCAAGGTTTGTTGCCCGTGGTTTCTCACAGGTCGAGGGGATCGACTATGATGAGACTTTTTCTCCTGTAACAAGGTACTCATCTATCATATCGATGTTGGCACTATCAGCACAGATGGGTTGGAAGATCCATTAGATGGATGTGAAGACTGCATTCCTCAATGGAAATATTGAGGAAGAGGTGTACATAGAGAAGCCGGAAGGTTTTTAAACCTTTGATCATGAGTCCCATGTGTGCTGACTCAAGAGAGATTTTTACAGGCTGAAGCAAGCACCTCATGCTTGGTACACCAGGATCGACAACTACTTCACTGGGTTGGGCTTCACAAAGAGTGAAGCATATGCGAACTTGTACCACATCATGGTGGAAGGTAAGCAGTTGATCATTGTTCTTTATGTTGATGATCTGATATTGACAGGTGATGATCAATTGATCATGTCTTGCAAGGAGGACCTTGCAAGAGAGTTCGAGATGAAAGACATGGGTCTCATGCACTACTTTCTAGGCATGGAAGTGTGGTAGAAGGATGGGGAAGTGTTTGTGTCTCAAGGCAAGTATCCCAATGAGATACTCCAGAGATTCCACATAGAGAAGTGCAAGCCCATGCAGACTCCTCTAGTAGGTAACTAGATAAAGGAGGATGCTACTTCAGGAGGAGTAGTAGAAGCTACTGTGTACATGTAGCTTGTGGGTTCACTGATGTACTTAGTGAACACACGACCAGATTTGTGCTATGCGGTGAACCAGCTGAGTCAAGCTATGGTTTAGCCTACCAAGCTATTTTGGAAGGCAGTGAAGCATGTTTTGAGATACCTCAGAGGCACATCTCAGTATGGATTATGGTACAGACGGTCAGAGGGAGTGAAGCTACAGGGCTTCACAGATGCAGATTGGGCAGGGAGTCCATCAGATCGGAAGAGCACATCAGGAGGAATTTTCAACCTTGGTTCAGCTGTAGTTTCTTGGTACAACAGGAAATAGAGGTCAATTGCACTCAGCTCAGCAGAGGTTGAATACATGGCTGCAAGTCAAGCAGCATGTGAGGCCATTTGGATGCGGAAAATTCTAGTTGGTTTGTTTGATCAAAGGATGGATCCAACTGTGATCTATTGTGATAATCAGAGTTGTATCAAACTCTCTGAGAATCCAGTATTTCATGATAGGTCCAAGCATATTGACATTTGGTATCATCATCTTAGAGACTGTGTGGCGAGGAGGATCATGTTGTTGCAATATATTTCGACCGAGGAGCAAGATGTAGACATTTTGACTAAGGCATTGTCAAAGTGTAAATTCGAGTTCCATAGAGACAGGATCAAGGTGGTAGATAATCCCTTTCTTGTTGAGAGGGAGTGTTGAAAATAGCAACAAGAAATGCTAAAAATAGCATTGTTATAAATAGCATTTCAGGATATATTCCAATTTTAATTTGTCCTTGAATTAAATTGAGAATTAAAATTCGAATTTAGTCTCACCAGTCGTTTGAAAAATAATTAATTAATTCATCTTGAGTAAATTAGTTGGAGAAATTCAAACATGAAGTTTTTGTGAAGTCATGCAATAGTTATCCCTTTGATTGAGGAAGTTATCCCTTAATTAAGGAGATAAGGATGAGTTGTAATTGAGTTGTAATTAGTTAGCTCAGTTAACTGAGTTAAGTCTAGTTAAATTTGTTCCAAACAGTTGGAGGAACTAATTGTGAGTTCAGTCAGTTAATGCATGCATGCATGTAACTAGTGTTCTCCAGATAACTGAATATTCTCTCATAAATAACTCATGCATGTCAGTTCAGACAAAGACCCAGTTGAGATTAAAGGTAGGGATAGTGTACTATCAGTTGCAAGAATATTCCCATGAGGATATCTCTTGCATGCAGAAGGAATTCATTCCTTGAGGATTGCGCAATTTCTACAGAGGTTAGAGCAGTGTGTGAGGTGAGAATCACACAGGTTACAACTGGAGGACCCAGGGAAAACTGCGCAAGGAAATAGGAGGCTTGGAGGATAGAGGAGAAGGCATATGTGTTGTCTATTCTGTCTATGAGCAGCAGTGAGGGATTGTACTGAGAGTTGGATAGCTGTGAGAGCTAAAGCTTTGTGTAATCCTGAGATATTTCCACTTGTATGATAATACAGATAGTGGGGTTTTTAGCTGAGGCTTTCCCCAAAGTATTCTTCTGTGTTTCATGTGTGATTGTTTCTTCTTCTCTGTTATATGTGTTCTGTTTGATCTTGCTCAAATCGATTAAGCTTCCGCAAGTTTGATTGTAGAAGTAGATTAAGTATTTTGCTTTAGTACATTGCATAATCAGTTTAATCTACAGTGAGAATTTCTACAACACATTCCTACAACTAAGCTCACTTTCTAGTTACATTCGAAACTCTTGTCACACTTATATTTTAAGTGTCATAATGTGGTGTTTTAACTGTCCCACCTCCCTTTGTCTCTCCCCCCATATCTCTCTCTCTCTCTCTCTTTCTTCCCTCCAACTCTATCGCTATCTCCCTCCATCTCTCATTCTCTCTCTCCCCTCCATCTTTGTGCCTCCCTCCCTCTCTCTTTCCCTTCTCTCCCTATCTCTCTCCCCTCCTCTTCTCTCTCTTCCCTCCTCTCCTCTCTCCCTCACTCTCTCTCCATCTCTCCCTTGTCACTTCCTCTCTCTCTCTCCACCTCTATCTCTCTATGTCTTTGTTCTTTCCTCCCTCTCTCCCCCTCTCCAACTCCATGTCTCTCTCTCTCTCCCTCTTTCCTTCTCTCTCTTCCTTCCTCTCACTCCCACCTCCCCATCTCTGTCTCCCCCCATCACTCTTTCTCTCTCTCTCCACCCTCCAGCTTTGTCACTATCTTCCTCCCTCTCTCCACCTTCCCCTCTCTTGCTTTCACTTTGTTTGTTGACATGACTTGGATCCTTACTTAAAATGTATCTATGTTGGTTCTTACTAATAGTATTTGTATTATATAAATTTCACATCTTTAAATATAAAAGTATTCACATTTTTTATTTTATTAAGAACTTAATTTAATTTCTATGGGGATATTTTTAGTAGTCTGAGGATAGAGGGTTTAGATATATCTCAAAACTAATTATAACCTTTTTCTTTTTAGCTTCAATTAATAAAATATTATTATTAAAATTAAAATCAAATATTTTTATTGTGAAATATGTTATGGGTTTTGGGCGTGTGGTATTAATAAGTCATGGTATTTGCCCATGGTATCGTAACAAAGCCTATTTACAAGTTAATAATATCTATGGTAAAGTTGGAACTTGGGGTGAATATCCATGGTTAAGAATCATATTGTTATAAAATATTTTGATTGCTAAATAAGTCATTGTATTTTGGCATGTTGTATTGATAAGTCAAGGTTATTAGCCCATGGTATTGTAACAAAGCCTATTTACAAGTTAATAATATCCAGGACAAAGTGGGGGTGAATATCCATGATTAAGAATCTTGTTATATTGTTATAAAATATTTTGATTGTGTAATAAGTTATGTTTTTTGGGCATGTGGTATTGATAAGCCATGGTATTGTAACAAATCCTATTCACAAATTAATAGTATCCATGGTAAAGTGGGGGATGAATATCCATGGTTAAGAATTTTTTTGTATTGTTATAAAATATTTTGATTGTGAAATAAGTTGTGTTTCCGGCATGTAGTTTTGATAAAGCCATGGTATTGGTTCATGGTATTGTAACAAAGCCTAATTTTTACAAGTTAATAATATCCATGGTTAAGAATATTGTCATATTATTATAAAATATTTTGGTTATGAAATAAGTTATGGTTTTTGGGCATGCGATATTGATAAGCCATGGTATTGTAACAAATTCTATTCACAAGTTAATAACAAAATAAAAATATAACAAATTGAATTTTATTATTTTTATTACTTTAACTTTTTTTTATTAATTGACCCAACATTTAAATGTTTACACTATCCGCGATCACTTTTATTTTTTTAAATTAAGCAGTCATTTAAAATTGTTTTGTTTACATACTTACATGAAACCTACACATCTACTCTATAGTAAATTGTAGAATGCCTCTCGACATCATCAATATTAAAAGTCAATTTCCCTTTAGCATCCAATCAGAAATCCTTGGTCAAATTAATTGTACTATCAATATTAACTTAATTCCGCCAAAGTTTGAAGTTCATTCAACCATATATTTCACATGTAACTTAATTTCCGCCAAAATTCGAAGTCCGTTCCTTATCCATTATTCAAGGAGAAATTTTTATTATTAACTAACTATCCACTATTCCCAGAAAAAGGGGTTTGAAGGACGATAATTCCACGCGGTCTAAGAACCATGGCCGCCTCCAACACTCATAGCTACGTCTGAAGTACAGAAACTAAAATGACTTATTCGCAAAATGAATTTCCTCACCGACCATTGACTCATGTTAAGGATAATAAAATTGAGTTCAAATTCGAAACTTCACATCATTGCAACTACAATAATTCCACTCGTGAGCTCCACCAGTATCGATGTGACTCAAGCAACCGAAATGACCACATCTGAGATGTGGATTTCAAAAGTAATTTTCCGCAAATGATTTTGGAAATGATAATGATTTTGCAAACAAGTAGATGATGAAGAACAACACGTTCCCTAGTATGGTCTCCAATTTGTTATAGCAGACTAATCCTTCTTGCGGACAAGAAGAATCTCCCTAGATTTCCAAAAAAACCTACTAACAAAAAACAAAAAAATTGCTACCTTTCCTTAGCTTATAACTAAAACTTGCAACATGTAGTATGTGAAGAATCACTTACCTATTAGTGAAGTGCTTGTAGAAGTCCTTTCAGTTCTTTCCACAACCATAATTTATTCAATGCCTTCGACACTTCCCCAATTCTTTCTGAAACTTCTCCATGACGCTCCAAAAGAGATTTGAATAGGAAAAAACATTCAAAAGGATCAAAGCATGTCGCATATAAAATCAAAGGTAAATGAAGTTCCTAAATGAACATACATCATATAGTTGAATCAATAATCAATTATAAACCATGCAAGTGATCAAGGAATCTCACAAATAACATCAAAATAGATGCAATTAGGAAATAACAATTGCTTTGTATTGAACTCAAAGGAGAACAAACCTACAATCTGGTTGCCTTGATGTCACAAGCCTCTTCCAATGGTCTCTAATCTTCTCCTTGAATGACAAGTCTTCTAGCCCTATTTTAGCAGCATAGGTTTACCTTCAGTGGTCCTCCCTAACCCTCCGGTCTGTGTTTGATTTATAGGCCAAGAGGAGGAGGTTTGAGATCCTCAAAAGGTGGGATTAGGGCTCCATAAAGAGATGGAATTAGCTCCATGAACATAGGGATAAAACATGAGTAAGCATCAACTCGAAGCTTTTAGTTGGGAAATATTCACTCAACAAAGCTTCTAGAATATACATTTTTATCTTTACTTCTGTTGAGTCATGTGTGACGTTTAAAGTGGAAGACAGAGTGCAAATTTGCGCCGACTATAATGGTCAAATCTACGTATGCGGAAACGCTAGCTAGGGAACCGCGCAGGTATTCAAAAATAGGTTTTTGGACCATGTATTCTATAATTCTCATTATCTTTAGGATTGTTTAGCTTCTAACCTTCAAGGGGAATGCTTTGGAACACTTTGATGGATAGGAAAATATCTGGATTGATGGTCATTTGCCTAATGGTGACAAAATGACATGTAACATACACTTGAATTTTAGAGCCTACTAAGGATCTTACAATATGTCATTCTATGGTCACTTCATTGTCGATTGATGTTGTGCTAAGCACTTAAGTCTTCTTCCTTGTTTCTAGCTGTCAAAGTCACTTGCTCACACATGCTCAATCCTTGGTGAATTCATAAGCGGTATTCCTTTATGCAAGCTCGAACAGGAATAATGCAGTCTATCAAGATAGTTCTTGTGTAATGTTAAACCTATGTTGAAATTCAGCGCACACTTTCCATTGACAACTTCCCTCATTCTCATTGCAATTATACTTCTATTTCGGTGATTTTTCCCAACTGTCCCTTTTGCACACCTTTTCCTTCACAAGTGTCACTTTCACTTTCATGATTGTCTCTTTTGCTTGTTTTCACTTTGAAAATTTGTGTTTTCATGTTAGTTTCTTTAGTTAGTGTCGCTTCTAACTATTTTCACTCTTGCATGTGTCGCAACTTTGCACATCACTAGAGTTTGTTATAGCGCACTCTTCTGCATTTAATGATCATACATATCATAAGAATATGCACTATAAACATTCCTACAACTAAGCTCACTTTCTGGTTACAATCGAAACTTTTGTCACACTTATATTTTAAGTGTCGCAATGTGTTGTTTTAACTGTCGCACTTAGAAATAAGTGTCATTTTGTTGTTTATTCAAGGTGTGATTGATGTTTCTAAGTCACGTGCATTCCCGTAGATTGTATTTGTGGCTTCCATGTATGTGATCTATGTTTGAGTCTTGTTCAAATACATTTCCCCTTCTTACTTTACTAATCCCACACTTAACCATTTTGGAGTGCTTTTCGATCCTACTTCCCAGTGCAGGTTATGAAGGCATTTCCCCTTTTATAGGTGATTAGAAAAACCTATTCATGAGCCCCATTGATGATACCTCTTCCTCCTAGACTTATGCGCTAAGTCTTTCTGAAGGTTAGCTCCTTTGGTTTCATATTCAGAACCTTCAAAGCATAGTCACTTAAGCCTTCTCGCTTATACTGACTCACTACACTAATTTTTTATCACCTATGCCTTGCATAGTGCATAAAGCACCTATAGCTGAAAACAAGGACCTATTTCATCCTCTTGTAAAAACAAACTACTCAATGCAAAGGCCCTCCTCCCTTCACAATGCAGTGAGAACCTTCATGGGCAAAGTAACCTAACTTTATGCTACCTACCTCAATGAACTACACAATCTACTCTTACAGATAACCAATGTTGGAGAAAATTGCACTAGCATAAGACACATAGCATAGTTCTAGCAGATAATGAACCTCTATCAAGTCAAACTGTACTAGTCCCAAGCCCGCCTTTTGCTCTTAGCGTATAAGTGAAATTTAAGGAAATAATGACTCAACCCTTAGCCATTAAACTCCCCCTATGCACTAGCATAAGGCTAAGATCACATTGCTAATGAAGATTCAGCCACTGTTGACTCAGATTGTGCTGGTATAGAGACCTGCCCTTAAGCCCAGCGTGTGGTGTAGTAACAGTGCTTAGTCTTGCTCCCACTATTTACTGTGGTCCCTCTCTGCACCCAAGAATTGTCTTATCTTTCTTCCTTAGTGCATGGCACAACCTTAGACCTCAATGAAAACTCCTCTCAGTAATTTTCAAGTCAAACTGCGCTCTCACTGTCTCTTACTCCTTTGAGCCTAATGCATGGTGCAGTCTTAGTCATCAAGCTCATCACATTGTTCCTTGTCATTTCCCACTGCACTAGACCTTGAAGAGCCTCTCGTCATAGTGCATGAAACATTTCTAATGAAAAATGGTGTTCTCCTAAGCCACTGTTGAGTTCAACTACACCCTCCTTATTAAGTGCTTCCTTCTTAGTCCTTTCACAAACCTATCATAAGCAACTTCTTCCATGAGCTAGGGAGAGATAGGATAGATGATTTCAAGACAAATTTTTCATTGTCATGAGTGATCTTCATTGGTAGGTGGACCACCTAAACAAGTCAAGGTGATTCTCAAGGAAGATGTCAAGGAGAAGAAGTGAAGAAGCACTTTCATAGAAGAAGCACAAATAAGAACCATCATGAAGACATGAAGTAGATCCTCGACCAAGACAAAATGGAGACATTTCATGATGACTCAAAGGATTTCAATTCTAATCCATGATCCTTTGAAGGGAAAAAATGGAGTACAGATCAAATCTATCATAAATAAGTCAAAGACATAGCAACAAGAAGAACAACTTGGCATTACCACCTCATCATGAAGTCCATGTCATCATTTCCAAGTTGTGGCTTATACAAGTTTTTTCACAATGTCATGTGTGTCCATGTATATTGCCACATTGTCTGTGGATGTAATGATGTAATTACTAAAGGGGAAAATGAAAAAATGTAATAAGTGGATGTCCAAGAGTCATATGTCATATGAAAATTCGCATGTTGACAAATGAGTTAAATAGAAGTTCAAAATTCATTTAGGAACTCAAAAATCATAGGAGATATGAAAGGTCATTCCTCTTATTATAAAAGAAACCTCATAACTCAAGCAAAGGGCTTTTGGAGGCTTAGGATTTGGAGAGCCAGTCTTGGCTTATCTAATTTGGCATAGGAGAGAAAATTATTTTTTGGAGAAGAAAGAAGTGACTTAATGCTCCACTATTGGAACTAGTGTCTCATCATTGTAACTGTGTACTTGGATCTTTCACTTAATAATTGAAGCTTATTGAACCAACACATTTTCATGCATGTATCGTGAATATTGTAAGACTATTCTTTGGGTGTTTATGATATATGGTGTAATCATATGTACTGAAGAAATTGGACTACTTCATTAGCTTTGGTGGTTATCTTGTTGAAGATGTGTTGTATTTTCTTTAATGATTGTTTTTGTCTATGTGAGCTAATTCTCTAGATAAATAATGAATCTTTTGTTGCTCTCATGTCTCTATCTTAGGTTAGTACTATTACTTCCTTCTAGAGACTCACTCATGTCTCCCCTCTTGTGAAAGTCTCTTTTTACACATTGCAATTAGTGTTTCACAATGTAAACTTACTTATTTGTTCAAAGGTTATGTGCCGGTGAGCTATTAAGTTCCTCTGATATATATATATATATATATATATATATATATATATATATATATATGATATTCCTAGTTGTAAATTAGAACATCATTATAACCCCACAATATATATATATATATATATATATATAGATATGAATGATATTCCTAGTCGTAAATTAGAACACAATTATAACCCCACAATAAAAAAAACCATTAGTCATTAACATAGGTCTCATTCATGAGACAATGATATGATGATGGAGTAGTTTGTTGCATATGAGGAAGTAATGAGGTGACGAAGAAGATTGTTATATATGAGCGATGAATAAGGTTCATTACTTATTTATGGAAAATTTATAGTAAAAATATGTGATCATCATGGAAATTATTTAGGTAAATGAGAGTTTAATATACCTTCGACAAGAAGAGAAACACAGTAATTACACAACCTTGAGAGAGCTCTTCATATGGATTTGTTATCATGGATGGGATGAATCCAATACTTCATTTGAATATTATAAATATTAGATGTACGCTAATATTGGTTTCCTGGACCGTATAAATATTAGATGCATGTTATCGGTTTCCTAAACCATATAAATATCAAAAGTATGTGCTTTTTATCGGATTTTTCGTAATGTTCACACAAGTTTACAGTGAAAGAATAGGTAACGAAACAATGAAACTTGCAATTATTCCAGCCTAGTTCCATCTTAACCCAGATCTATCAAGTGTCGAGAGGGATCCAACCTCTCGAGGTGCAAACCTTTTTTCTGAATGCAAAAATTGAGGAAAGGTTTGCACCTCGAGATATTTGATCCCTCTTGGCACTTGATAGATCAAGGTTAATATGGATCTAGGATGATTATATAATACTATAAATATCTATACTTGTATCTATGTGTCTCTTTCCTATTCTCTCTCTCTATAACACCCCCCAAAAATACACACTCTCTCTCCATCTCTCTCTTTATCTCTTCCCCTTCTCTCCTTATCTCTCTTCCCTCCCACTCTCCTCTCTCCTTCGCTCTCTCTCCATTGCTCCCTTATCACTCCCTCTCTCCCCCCCTCCAACTCCATCTCTCCGTTTCTCTCCCACTTCTCTTTCTCTCTCCCCCCATCACTCTCTCTCCCTCTCTTCCCTCCAACTCTATCATTATCTCCCTCGCTCTCCCCTTCTCTCCGTACCCTCCATCTCTGTGCCTCCCTCTCTCTCTCTTTCCCTTCTTTCCCTATCTCTCTCCCCTCCTCTTCTCTTTCTTCCCTCCTCTCCTCTCTCCCTCACTCTCTCTCCATCTCTCCCTTGTCACTTCCTCTCTCTCTCTCTCCACCTCTATCTCTCTATTTCTTAGTTCTTTCCTCCCTCTCTCGCCCCTCCAACTCCATGTCTCTGTCTCTCTCCCCTACTCTCTCTCTTCTTTCCTCTCTCTCCCACCACCCCATCTCCGTCTCCCCCCATCAGTCTCTCTCTCTCTCTCTCCACCATCCAGCTTTGTCACTATCTCCCTCCCTCTCTCCGCCTCACCCTCTCTTGCCTTCACTTTGTTTGTTGTCATGACTTGGATCCTTACTTAAAATGTATCTATGTTGGTTCTTACTAATAGTATTTGTATTATATAAATTTCACATCTTTAAATATAAAAGTATTCTCATTTTTTATTTTATTAAAAATTTAATTTAATTTCCATGGGTATATTTTTAGTAGTCGTGAGGATAAAGGGTCTAGATATATCTCAAAATTAATTATAACCTTTTTCCTTTTAACTTCAATTAAAAATATATTATAAAATTAAATTAAAATAAAATAATTTTATTGTGAAATAAGTTATGGGTTTTGGGCATTTGGTATTAATAAGTCATGCTATTAGCCTATGGTATTGTAACAAAGCTTATTTACAAGTTAATAATATACATGATAAAGTTGGGGTGAATATCCATGGTTAAGAATCATATTGTTATAAAAGATTTTGATTGTTAAATAAGTCATCGTATTTTGGCATGTGGTATTGATATGTCGTGGTATTATCCCATGGTAATGTAACAAAGCATATTTACAAGTTAATAATATACATGATAAAGTTGGGGTGAATATCCATGGTTAAGAATCATATCGCTATAAAATATTTTGATTGTTAAATAACTCATTGTACTTTGGCATGTGGTATTGATAAGTCAAGGTATTAGCCCATGGTATTGTAACAAAGCCTATTTACAAGTTAATAATATCTAGGACAAAGTGGGGGGTGAATATCCATGATTAAGAATCTTGTTATAATGTTATAAAATATTTTGATTGTGAAATAAGTTATGTTTTTTGGGCATGTGTTATTGATAAGCCATGGTATTGACCCATGGTATTGTAACAAAGCCTATTTACAAATTAATAGTATCCATGGTAAAGTGGGAATGATTATCCATGGTTAAGAATTTTTTGTATTGTTATAAAATATTTTGATTGTGAAATAAGTTATTGTTTTTGGGCATGTGATTTTGATAAGCCAATGTATTGGTCCATGGTATTGTAGCAAAGCCTAATTTTTACAAGTTAATAATATCCATGGTAAAGTGGAGGTGAATATCCATGGTTAAAAATATTGTCATAATGTTATAAAATATTTTGGTTATGAAATAAGCCATGGTATTGGCCCATGGTATTGTAACAAAGTCTATTCACAAGCTGAAAACAAAATCAAAATATAAAAAAATTGAATTTTATTATTTATATTACTTTAACTTTTTGTTATTAATTGACCCAACATTTAAATGTTTGCACTATCCACAATCACTTTTTTTTTTTTAATTAAGGCGATATTTAAAATTATTTACATAATTACATTAAACCTACACATCTACTCTATATACTAAGTTGTAAAATTGTTTACATATTTACATTACCCCTAGACATCTACTCTATAATAAACTTTCCAATATTCAAACCCGGTCCATTAGTCAACGAAATATAATTTAACCTACCATGAAAATTGAATAATAAGGTTGAATATTAGCCGGCTGTACACTATTTGCCGAAAAAGGGGTTTGAAGGACGATAATTCCACGCCGTCTAACAACCATGGCCACCTCGTCGCCGACCATTGAGTCATGTTAAGAATAATAAAATTGAGTTCCAATTCGAAAATTCACATCATTGCAACTACATACATACGTTATTTGCAGCACAATAATCCCACGCGCGCTAAAAAGTATCGCGACTCAAGAGCTCCACCCGCCGACCATTGAGTCATGTTAAGAATAATAAAATTCGAAACTTCACATCATTGCAACTACATACATACGTTATTTGCAGCACAATAATTCCACGCGCTCTAAAAAGTATCGCGATTCGCGAGCTCCACCAGCAACCAACCGAAATGACCGCATCCCGAGATGCTGATTTCAAAAGTAATTTCCTGCAAATGAGTTTTGGAAATGACAACGAGTCTGCATTTTCTAATTAATTTGCTGGCAACCAAACTTTAGCTCATGATAATGAATTATATTTCGCTCTGTATATAAAATTTTACATGTGAAATACTTAAATAGTTTGAATTATATTTCTTAATTTGTATATACAATTTTACTTATCAAATACTTAGATAGTTTCAATTATATTTTTCTCTATGGTATATATAATTTTATTTATCAAATATTTAAAATATTATTTATTTATTTAATGTTTTTTTGGTCAAGAATAAAGGTTTGTATATTAAGAGGTTTCATTTTTCTCAACGTAATATATTAGCCATTAAGATGGATCTAAATTGGTTTTAGGTGTGCACTATAACACAAAATTTGTTAAACATCTTTGTAATATAGTCATTTATTTTAATTTTAAGTTTTCTAGGATAATTTAGTTTGTTAAGATGATAAAGAGTGTTAATAACTTGAATGATGAAAAATGATGTTGTATAACTATTTTAAGTTTTGGAGTTTTTGGTTGGATTTTGACTAAATCATTTTTGGTCATATCATGATTTTTTGTTGTTTAAAATGTGTTTTTTAATACATAAATGGCGTTAGCACCCCAAAAACCCATTGGGAAATCAGATGGTGGAAAGTCCTCTTAAACTTGTGATATCAAGAAATTTCTGTCATATTTTCAGGTAAATTTGAGCAAAAAATATGCTCTTAAGACCTCCAAACCATAGAACTATTAGACTACAACATGAAAAATTATGAAATAAAATATTTGATTGTGAATTGAAAATGTAACAATGTTAAATGATAGAAAATGTGAAAAATGGGGTAACTAGAGAAAATATTGTCTTGAGAAATCCACACATTACTAAAATTCAAGCATATCAAACCATATTCCTCCAACCAATACATTGAAAAGTTAATGTGCTTTGTGAGGACCTAGAAATGTTTCATTTTTTACTTCATATTATCCATATTTATCTTCTGTTTTACAAAACGTGAAGCCTATGTCAATACAATTTCATGATTTTTTGGGTGTTAACTTGACAAGTAAGTCTAATTTACTCATTATTAAAAGTTACATAGGGTAATCTTTAATTTTCTTAAAAATTACTCCATTTATAACATTCTTAAATGTCTATTATCTTTCTAATCACATGCCGATTGTCATGGAGTGTCCATACTTATTATCATGTACCTACATTATTCTCCCTACACTAGTGAAGGCATCGGTGGTTTGGTCAAAGAGAAGGATTGTTGGAGAAGGAGTGCTATTCACGGGTTAACTGGCATAGTAGGCGATCTTCAATCTGTAGCTTCGGACATCGAATGGATATTTCTTGATCTCCTCTGCTTCGACATCCACATGCTTGAAATTATGTATCTTGTATAACCCAATCCGAAACGGAAGAGCGGGCCAAGCTGCCTTCTTCTTCTAGTGCTACCTAGCTGACAATCATGTCGAGATGTGGTATGATACTTCTTGCATGACTATCTTGTCCAAGGTAAACTTTGGTAGAACCTGCGGAGGCTTCTCCGCGTTATACATCCATATGAAGGCGTCGGATGGTGAGGCATACCAATCTGCTATATTGATTAGTGCCTCCATTGCTGCCTTTGACATGCAAGGTGGATCTTATTCAAATATCATTTTGTACGTTGGGGTGAAAAAATGATCGGACAGTTGTGTGATAACTCCTCTTAAGCTGCATTCGGACAACCTTTTACAATAAGTGTTCACAGAGGTTTCCGCCGATGTCCATGCCCACTTCAAGCCCAGGAACTCCTTACAGGCATAGATTGCATCCAAGATGTAAGCGGACATATAGATTTCTGCTTGCTGACCTTTGGTTGGTTGTCGATCTCTTGTTACATATTCCTTCAGCCTGTGAGCCAACTTGTCAGACCAGTTGCATGCTTTTCCTTCACTTGCCAGTTGGTCCAATGCGATCACCAAACTCTGCGGTAAGGTCTTCGTGCTCTATTGGCCATACAAGTGACATGCAAAGATGACCAAGTATTGATACACCTTCTGCAATATCTTCATCTTGTAAATCTGGTTGGGTGTCATCCTGAATTTGGCCGACTCCTTTACCCAGTTCTTCAAGATATCTCTAGAGTTGGCATTGCTACTAGGTATGCTAAAGGGTGTTTCCATGGTGATAGTGGGCTTCGACATATGGTACATCTGTTCATAATCCTATGCCCTGAGGGTATGAATATTCGTCCCACTGACACTACTCGATGTCATCGTCTCAAGATCAGTGTGTGAGACGATCCAATGTATCATAGCCGTGCATGGGAACACCAGATACCTGCATGCAATCTGGTACAAGCCGGACTTGTGAATGTTCACATAGACTTGGCAGTCTTCGAGGTCTTCCCCAAATGTTCCTGCAAATACATCATTGACCTCTTGCCATTTCAGTTTGATGTCCTTGTCTACAATCAGCTTGGTGTCTTCATAGATCGGCAAACTTGTAGACAATTGCTCAATTGTTGCTCCAGTTGCGCTTCCGCTAGTGTCCTTTGTTCCTGCTCTCTTGGAGGCCATTGATCCTAAACTACTAAGAGGCAGATGAACACCTGTTAGATCTGGAGACATTGTGACATGCATGGCAAGAGATCTATCAGCTAAGACCAAAGAAAATTTGAGGAACAACATGCAACATACCTGGGGATCGACTGGCAAGGATTGCATAATTTTTCCTGGGAGGCCAAGAGACTGGCTGTCGGAAATGTGCAAAAGGAAGTCTAGACTGCTGGGAGGCTGGCAGGATTGGGCAATGCGCAATCCAAACTAGCATGCTGGGTGCTGAGATTTCGCAATGCACAATTTCAGCTGGCAAGGGTTGAAGGCCCAGTGACTGCATTGTGCAATTCTTAGGGCCAACAGTCACTGCCTCTCAGAATTGCGTAATGCAAGACTGGAGGATAGTCACTGGGAAGAAATGCACATTTTGTGGGAGGAAGGTAGAGCCTTCCCTCTCAGGATTGTGCAACGTTGTCTTGGTGAGGCAGAGTCTGGGCCAAGGCTACCTAGACCCGCTGACGAGCAACTAAAAGAAAATGTGAATGTGAATGCATGGCGATACTGAGTGTCAGTAAGAGTGAATGATCGTGCATGCAAATAGTGAATGAGAGATTCAAAAAACAGAACAACATGCATGTGTGTGAAGCGAGTCGCCGAATCGACGACTATTCGTGGAAAACAGTGTCATGCATTCGACAGTAATGAGATGCTAACGAAAACTAAAATGGTGCTAGTACAAGATAATATGCATATAAACAACAACAAGCGTTCATAGAAATCAAACAGACAACATTCACACAAGCCAAAACACAAAAAGCAACATCAATGCTGCAAAGGACAAGTTAAGTGGATTTACCTGTAAATAGTTGAGTTGGATGTGTCGAAGACTCGTGGATGTGTTGTGGGATGTCAAAGCTCTAAGATCGATGTGAACAAGTGAGCTTTGAAGTGCCAAATAAATAAGTTTAATGCTCATGACGCGCATGCCACAAATCTAGGAAAAAAATTGACACTTGGAGGAAAGATTCTAAAACGATCTTTGCATGTAACCTCCAGCTGCTAAAAATAGCTCCCTAAAATCTAGGGATGCCTTTTGCATGTTGCTTTTTGCTATTTTAGGAAAAAGCAGGCCATGCATGTAAGTCAAGATTTCTCGGTCCCAAGTGGAATCGGTCAACCTGATGGCACATGCAACAACCTGCGTGACTGAGGGTAACTTTTGCACAGTTTCTGGGAGGAAGCTAGGCTGGTTTCCTAGAGGGATTACGCAATTTTTGGGCTGAGCAACTGACTGCTGCCCAGGATTGCGCAATTTATGGGTTGAGCAGTCCCGTTGGGTCAGATTGAGCAGTCCTGCTGGGTCAAATTGCACAGATTTTCCAGGTAAGGTTGACAGGCAGAATTGCACAATTCCTGAGGCCAATAAGCTTCCAATCAGGATTACGCAATTTCTGGAGGGAAGGTTCGTTCCCCTCGAGAATTGTGCAATTTCTTGAGGGAGTTGTTTAGCCTGTAGCTGGACCAAGTTCGGGGAAACAACCTCTGAGGGAAATGCAACAAGCTATCATGCACAGCCTGTCATGCTACTAGAAAACCACTGAAGCTTGTGTACTTGATAGTGCAAGACATGTTGTTGAGGATGGTTGGTAGGGAGGCTCCAAAACGAAGCTAAGGATAAATTTTTGAGGGTGGTTGTAGGTGCTACAATAGGTAAAGAGAGAGTCGTTTCAATTTTTCAAAGAAAATTCAAAAACTCCTAATTTCACCATATCCCTTTTCATGAATGAAAAATTTTAGTTTCGAATGACCCAAATGCAGAAATTAACCTTTAATATTTCAATTCGCCAAATAACTCAAAAACCATGAAACATTCCTTTAACATACAATCACTCAAAATTTTCGAAATACTTAAGGATGCCAATCAAATCCTTAAAATGAATTTCTTCAAATGAATGCTATGAATTTAATGTTGTCTAAAGTACAATTTTGAAAAACTTCAACACTTAAAAAAGAATAGCTTTTCGTTTCAAGTTCAACAAAAGAAGCATTTTCATAAAAAATACTTATTCTCGAAAAAACACTACTTTTCATTAACAAAATAATATTTCAGAAATAGGTAAAATAAACACTAAATATGATTTATTTGAGAGAAGAAAGACAAGAAGACATAAAATCAAGAACAACTAGTCCTTCTTTTGATAGATCTATAAAACATCAGATGAAGCTTTTACCCTAATTCATGAAAACAATAAATTTTCAAGAAGACTCTTTCACAACACTCAATTGAACTGACAAAGACTTTACGAAGGTGTAAACAAGTGTAATCAAGCATAAAAAACAAAAGTTAATGGACTTAATGAGAGGAAAAATCAAATTTTCAAACATTTCAGGTATGTGTGTAGGAATACAGTTTGATCCAGTGTGCATACGCATTGTTTCTAAAGGCTCACTTTGTAGATATATGCTCTATTTCTAAAGATAAAATGCGTAGTCTCAGAAAATTTTAGAAAAAATAAAAATGAAACCAAACAATTCACAAAATACAAACTTTTAATATCTTTCAGGCACTCAAACAAGGCTATGAGAAAAGGTTCAAAATTCAAAACAAGTAGATGGTGAAGAACAACATGTTCCCTAGCATGGTCTCCAATTTTTTATAGAAGACTAATGCTTCTTGCGAACAAGAAGAATCTCCCTAGATTTCCAAGAAAACCTACTAACAAACAACAAAAGAATTGCTACCTTTCCTTAGCTTATAACTAAAACTTGAAACATGTAGTATGTGAAGAATCACTTACCTATTAGTGAAGTACTTGTAGAATTCCTTTCAATTCTTTCCACAACCATAATTTCTTCAATGCCTTAGACACTTTCCCAATTCTTTCCAAAACTTCTCCACGATGCTCCAAAAGAGATCTAAATAGACAAAAACATTCAAAAGAATCAAAGCATGTTGCATATAAAATCAAAGGTAAACGAAGTTCCTAAATGAACATACATCATATAGTTGAATCAATAATCAATTATAAACCATGCGAGTGATCAAGGAATCTCACAAATAACATCAAAATAGATGCAATTAGGAAATAACAATTGCTTTGTATTGAATTCAAAGGAGAACAAACTTACAATCTGGTTGCCTTGATGTCACAAGCCTCTTCCAATGGTCTCCAATCTTTTCCTTGAATGACAAGTCATCTAGACCTATTTCAACAACATAGGTTTACCTTCAGTGGTCCTCCCTAACCCTCTGGTCTGTGTTTGATTTATAGGCCAAGAGGAGGAGGTTTGAGATCCTCAAAAGGTGGGATTAGGGCTCCATAAAGAGATGGAATTAGCTCCATGAACATAGGGATCAAACATGAGTAAGCATCAACTTGAAGCTTTCAGTTGGGAAATATTCACTCAACAAAGATTCTAGAATATACCTTTTTATTTTTACTTCTGTTGAGTCATGTGTGAAGTTCACAGTGGAAGACAAAGCGCAAATTTGCACTCACTTTAATGGTCAAATCAACGTATGCGAAAAAGATAGCTAGGGAACCACACAGGTATTCAAAAATAGGTTTTTGGACCATGTAATTTATAATTGTCATTCTCTTTAGGATTGTTTAGCTTCTAATTGTCAAGGGGAATGCTTTGGAACACTTTGATGGATAGCAAAAGATCTGGATTGATGGTCATTAGCATAATGGTTACAAAATGACGTGTAACATACAATTGAATTTTAGAGCCTACTAAGGATCTTAGAATATGTCATTCTATGGTCACTTCATTGTCTAATGATGTTGTGCTAAGTGCTTAAGTCTTCTTCCTGGTTTCTAACTGTCAAAGTCACTTGTTCACACATGCTCAATCCTTGGTGAATTCATAAGTGTTATTCCTTTATGCAAGCTCGAACAAGAATAATGCAGTCTATCAAGATAGTTATTGTGTAATGTTAAACCTATGTTGAAATTCAGTGCACACTTTCCATTGACAACTTCCCTCATTCTCGTTGCAATTATACTTATTTTTCGGTGATTTTTCCCAACTCCCTCTTTTGTACACTTTTTCCTTGACAAGTGTCGCTTTCACTCTCATGATTGTCTCTTGTGCTTGTTTTCACTTTAAAAATTTGTGTTTTCATGTTATCTTCACTTTGACACGTGTCTCTTTCAATTTCCTTAGCTTTTGCAACTATCGTTTTCGCATTTTCTTACTATCGCTAGTGTCGCTTCTAACTATTTTCACTCCTGCATGTGTCACAACTTTGCACATCACTAGAGTTAGTTATAGCATACTCTTCTACATTAAATGACCATACATATCATAAGAATATGCACTATACACATTCCTACAACTAAGCTCACTTTCTAGTTACAGTCGAAACTTTTGTCACACTTCTATTTTAAGTGTTTCAATGTGGTGTTTTAATTGTTGCACTTAGAAATAATTGTCATTTTGCTGTTTATTCAAGGTGTGATTGATTTTGACGAACCCTCTGCTTTTCCCTGCATTGTATTGATGGCTTCCATGTGTGTGATCCATGTTTGAGTCTTGTTCAAATACTTTTCCCCTTCTTACTTTACTAATCCCACACTTAGCCATTTTGGAGTGCTTCTCGATCCTACTTCCCAGTGCAGGTTATGAAGGCATTCCCCCTTTTTATAGGTGATGAGAAAAACCTATTCATGAGCCCCATTGATGATACCTCTTCCTCTTATACTTATGCACTATGTCTTTCTGAAGGTCGGCGCCTTTGGTTTCACATTCAGAACCTTCAAAGCATATTCACTTAAGCCTTCTCGCTTATACTGACTCACTACACTCATTTTTAATCACCTCTGCCTTGCATAGTTCATAAAGCACCTACATTTGAAAACAAGGACCTATTTCATCCTCTTGTAAAAACAATCTGCTCAATGCATAGGCCCTCCTCCCTTCACAATGCAGTGAGAACCCTCATGGGAAAAGTAACCTAACTTTATGCTACCTACCTCAATGAACTACACAATCTCCTCTTACAGATAACCAATGTTTGAGAAAACTGCGCTAGCATAAGACACAGAGCATAGTTCTAGCAGATAATGAGCCTCTGTCAATTCAAACTGTACTAGTCCCAAGCCCGCCTTTTGCTCTTAGCCTAAAAGTGAAATTTAAGGAAATAATGACTCAGCCCTTGGCCATTAAACTCCCCCTATACACTAGCATAAGGCTAAGATCACATTGCTAATGAAGATCCAACCACTGTTGAGTCAGATTGTGTTGGTATAGAGACCTGCCCTTAAGCCCAGTGTGTGGCGTAGTAACAGTGCTTAGTCTTGCTCCCACTATTTACTGTGGTCCCTCTCTGCACCCAAGAATTGTCTAGTCTTGCTTCCTTAGTGCGTGGCACAACCTTAGACCTCGGTGAAAACTCCTCTCAGTAATTTTCAAGTCAAATTGTGCTCTCACTGTCTCTTACTCCTTTGAGCCTAATGCATGGTGCAGTCTTAGTCATCAAGCTCATCACATTGTTCCTTGTCATTTCCCACTGCACTAGACCTTGAAGAGCCTCTCGTCATAGTGCATGAAATATTTCTAGTGAACAACGGTGTTATCCTAAGCCACTGTTGAGTTCAACTACACCCTCCTCATTAAGTGCTTCCTTCTTATTCCTTTCACAAACCTATCACAAGCAACTTCTTCCATGAGCTAGGGAGAGATAGGATAGATGATTTCAAGACTAATTTTTCATTGTCATGAGTGATCTTCATTGGTAGGTGTACCACCTATACAAGTCAAGGTGATTCTTAAAGAAGATGTCAAGGAGAAGAAGTGAAGAAGCACTTTCATAGAAGAAGCACAAATAAGAACCATTATGAAGACATGAAGTAGATCCTCGACCAAGACAGAATGGAGACATTTCATGATGATTCAAAGGATTTCAATGCTAATCCATGATCCTTTGGAGGGTGAAAATGGAGTGCATATCATATCTATCATAAAGAAGTCAAAGACATAGTAACAAGGAGAACAACTTGGCATTGCCACCTCATCATGAAGTCCATGTCATCATTTCCAAGTTGTGCCTTATACAAGTTTCATCACAGTGTCATGTGTGTCCATGTATCTTACCACATCATCCGTGGATGTAATGATGTAATTACTAAAGGGGAAAATGAAAAAAAATGTGTGGAAGTCCAAGAGTCATATGTGTAATATGAAAATTCACATGTTGACAAATGAGTTAAATAGAAGTTCAAAATTCATTTAGGAACTCAAAAATCATAGGAGATATGAAAGGTCATTCTTCTTATTATAAAAGAAACCTCATAACTCAAGCAAAGGACTTTTGGAGGCTTAGGATTTGGAGAGCTAGTCTTGGCTTCTCTAACTTGGCATAGGAGAGAAAACTATTCTTTGGAGAAGAAAGAAGTGACTTAATGCTCCACTATTGGAACTAGTGTCTCATCAATGTAACGATGTACTTGGATCTTTCACTTAATAATTGAAGCTTATTGAGCCAATACATTTTCATGCATGTATCGTGAATATTGTAAGACTATTCTTTGGGTGTTTACGATATATGGTGTAATCATATGTACTGAAGAAATTGAACTACTTCATTAGCTTTGGTGGTTATCTTGTTGAAGATGTGTTGTATTTTCTTTAATGATCGTTGTGTCTATGTGAGCTAATTCTCTAGATAACTAATGAATCTTTTGTTTCTCTCATGTCTCTATCTTAGGTTAGTACTATTACTTCCTTCTAGAGACTTACTCATGTCTCCCCTCTTGTGAAAGTTTCTTTTTACACATTGCAATTAGTATTTCACAATGTCAACTTACTTATTTGTTCAAAGGTTACGTGCTGGTGAGCTATTAAGTTCCTCTGATATATATATATATATATATATATATATATATATATATTCCGAGTCGTAAATTAGAACATAATTATAACCCCACAATAAAAAACCATTAGTCATTAACATAGGTCTCATTCATGAGACAATGATATGATGATGGAGTAGTTTGTTGCATATGAGGAAACAATAAGGCGATGAAGAAGATTGTTACATATGAAAGATGAATAAGGTTCATTACTTATATATGGAAAATTTATAATAATAATATGTGATCATCATGGAAATTATTTAGGTTAATGAGAGTTTAATATACCTTCAACAAGAAGAGAAACACAGAAATTACACACCTTAAGAGAGCTCTTCATATGGATTTGTTATCATGGATGGGATGACTCCAATACTTCATCTGAATATTATAAATATTAGATGTATGTTAAGATTGGTTTCCTGGACCGTATAAATATTAGATGTATGTCACTGGTTTCCTGAACTGTATAAATATCAAAAGTATGTGCTTCTTATTGGATTTTTTGTTGATGTTCACTCAAGTTTATAGTGAGAGAATAGGTAACGAAACAATGAAACTTGTAATTATACTAGCCTAGATCCATCTTAACCCAGATCTATCAAGAGTCGAGAGGGATCCAACTTCATGAGGTGCAAACCTCTTTTTTGAGTGCAAAAATTGAGGAAAGGTTTTCACCTTGAGAGATTTGATCCCTCTTGGCACTTGATAGATTAGGGTTTAGATTGATCTAGGATGATTATATAATACAATAAATATCTATATGTGTATCTATGTGTCTCTTTCTTATTCCCTCTCTCTATAACACCTCCCAAAAATACACACTCTCTCTTCATCTCTCTCTCTCCCTCTCTTCCCTCCCACTCTCCTCTCTGCTTCACTCTCTCTTCATCTGTCCCTTATCACTCCCTCTGTCCCCTCCCCCAACTCCATCTCTCTCTTGAGTCTTCTCTCTCCCTTTCTCTCCCACCTCGCTTTCTCTCCCCCCCCCCCACTATCTCTCTCTCTCTCTCTCTCTCTCTCTCTCTCTCTTCCCTCCAACTCTATCACTATCTCCCTCCCTCTCCCCTTCTCTCTCTCCCCTCCATCTCTATGCCTCCCTCCCTCTCTCTCTTTCCCTTCTCTCCCTATCTCTCTCCCCTCCTCTTCTCTCTCTTCCCTCCTCTCCTCTCTCCCTCACTCTCTCTCCATCTCTCCCTTGTCACTTCTGTTCTCTCTCTCCACCTCTATCTCTCTATGTCTTAGTTCTTTCCTCCCTCTTTCCCCCCCTCCAACTCCATGTCTCTCTCTCCCTCTCCCTCTCTCCTTCTCTCTCTCCTCTACTCTCTCTCTTCCTTCCTCTCTCTCCCACCTCCCCATCTCCATCTCCCCCCATCACTCTCTCTCTCTCTCTCTCTCTCTCTCTCTATCCACCCTTGAGCTTTGTCACTATCTACCTCCCTCTCTCTTGCCTTCACTTTGTTTGTTGTCATGACTTGGATCCTTAAAATGTATCTATGTTGGTTCTTACTAATAGTATTTGTATTATATAAATTTCACATCTTTAAATATAAAAGTATTCTCTTTTTTTATTTTATTAAAAATTTAATCTAATTTCTATGGGGATATTTTTAGTAGTCGTGAGGATAGAGGGTTTAGATATATCTAAAAACTAATTATAACCTTTTTCCTTTTAGCTTCAATTAAAAAAATATTATAAAATTAAATTAAAATAAAATATTTTTATTGTGAAATAAGTTACGGGTTTTGGGCACGTGATATTAATAAGTCATACTTTTGGCCCATGGTATTGTAGCAAAGCCTATTTACAAGTTAATAATATACATGATAAAGTTGGGGTGAATATCCATGGTTAAGAATCATATCGCTATAAAATATTTTGATTGTTAAATAACTCATTGTATTTTGACATGTGGTATTGATAAGTCAAGGTATTAGCCCATGGTATTGTAACAAAGCCTATTTACAAGTTAATAATATCCAGGACAAAGTGGGGGGCGAATATCCATGATTAAGAATCTTGTTATAATGTTATAAAATATTTTGATGTGAAATAAGTTATGTTTTTTGGGCATGTGGTATTGATAAGCCATGCTATTGACCCATGGTATTGTAACAAGGCCTATTTACAAATTAATAGTATCCATGGTAAAGTGGGAATGATTATCCATGGTTAAGAATTTTTGTATTGTTAAAAAATATTTTGATTGTGAAATAAGTTATGTTTTTCGGGCATGTGATTTTGATAAGCCAATGTATTGGTCCATGGTATTGTAGCAAAGCCTAATTTTTACAAGTTAATAATATCCATGGTAAAGTGGAGGTGGATATCCATGGTTAAGAATATTGTCATAATGTTATAAAATATTTTGGTTATGAAATAAGCCATGGTATTGGCCCATGGTATTGTAACAAAGTCTATTCACAAGCTGAAAACAAAATCAAAATATAAAAAAATTGAATTTTATTATTTTTATTACTTTAACTTTTTGTTATTAATTGACCCAACATTTAAATGTTTGCACTATCCACAATCACTTTTTTTTTTTAAAATTAAAACGATATTTAAAATTGTTTACATAATTACATTAAGCCTATACTAAGTTGTAAAATTATTTACATATCCCCTGGGCATCTACTCTAGAGTAAGCTGTCCAAAATTCAAACCCTGTCCATTATTCAACGAAAAATATTTTAGCCTGCCATGAAAATTGAATAATAAAGTTGAATATTAGCCAACTGTACACTCTTTTGCCGAAAAAGGGGTTTGAAAAAAAAGGGTTTGAAGGACGATAATTCCACGCCGTCTAACAACCATGGCCACCTCGTCGCCGGCCATTGAGTCATGTTAAGAATAATAAAATTGAGTTCGAATTCGAAACTTCACATCATTGCAACTACATACGTTATTTGCAGCACAATAATTCCACGCGCTCTAAAAAGTATCACGACTCGCCAGCTCCACCAACCGAAATGACCGCATCCGGAGATGCGGATTTCAAAAGTAATTTCCTGGAAATGAGTTTTGGAAATGACAATGAGTCTGCGTTTTCTAATTAATTTGCTGGCAACCAAACTTTAGCTCATGATAATGAATTATATTTCGCTCTCTGTGTACAAAATTTTACTTGTGAAATACTTAAATGTTTGAATTATATTTCATAATTTGTATATACAATTTTACTTATCAAATACTTTGATAGTTTGAATTATATTTCTCTCCATGGTATATACGGTTTTATTTATTAAATATTTAAAATATTATTTATTTATTTTTTTAGGTTAAGAATAAAGGTTTGTATATTAAAAAATTTAATCTTTCTCAACGCAATATATTAGGGGTTAAGATGGATCTAAGCTGGTTTTAGGTGTGCACTATAACACAAAATTTGTTAAACATCTTTGTAATATAGTTATTTTATTTTAATTTTAAATTTTCTAGGGTAACTCAATTTGTTAAGAAGATAAAGAGGGTTAATAACTTGAATGATAAAAAATGATGTTGTATAACTATTTTAAGTTTTGGAGTTTTTGGTTGGATTTTGACTAAATCATTTTTTGTCATATTATGATTTTTTATGGTTTAAAATGTGTTTTTAAATACATAAATGGACTTAGCACCCCAAAAAGCCATAGGGCAATCAGATTGTGCAAAGTCCTTCAAACTTGTGATTTCAAGAAATTTCTGTTTTGAGCAAAAAAATATGCGGAGAAAACCTCCAAACCGTAGAACTATTAGACTACGACATGAAAAAATATGAAATAAAATTTTTGATTGCGAATTGACAATGTAACAATGTTAAATGATAGAAAATGTGAAAAAGGGTGTAACTAGAGAAAATATCGTCTTGAGAAATCCACACATGGCTAAAATTCAAGCATATTAAACCATATTCCTCCAACCAATACATTGAAAAGTTAATGTGCTTTGTGAGGACCTGGAAATGTTTCATTTTTGACTTCATATTATCCCTATCTATCCTCTGTTTTAAAAAACGTGAAGCCTATGTCTATAGAATTTCATGATTTTTTGGGTGTTAACTTGAGAAGTAAGTCTAAGTTACTCATTATTAAAAGTTACATAGGGTAATCTTTAATTTCTTAAAAATTACTCCATTTATAGCATTCTTAAAAGTTTATTATCGTTTCTAATCACATGCCAATTGTCATGTAGTCTCCATACTTATTATCATGTACCTACACTATTCTCCCTACACTAGGGAAGGCATTAGTGATTTGGTCAAAGAGAAGGATTGTTGGAGAAGGAGCACTAGTCACGAGTTAACTGGCATAGTAGGCAATCTTCAGAGATTTTTTAGGTACGAGGATAGTGGAATATGTGTGCTCACTTCCCTCCAAAATTTAAAAGAAGACCCAGACTTGAAGCAACAATATTCTTAAAGATAACCCTTTCATTGGATAAACTAGATTCGAGATTGAGGGGATGTTGTACCAGAACACCAGGGATAGTCATTTGCTGAGTTTTCTTTTCTTAGATGAAGGGCTTTGTCGCAGCCTCATAAATGATAGTTCTATATAATGCAAATCTATAGACATATCTAGGTTAACAATACCCTTATACATTGTTTATGTATTGTTAGTTCTTTGAGGGATTTCTCCAGATCAACCAGGTCAAAGCCTTTGATCTCCATATGTAAGACTGATTTTCAAGTAAAAGATAATAATGATGCCAAGTTCTATCTCATTTGCAACTATATTATGTTTATGATTCATCATATATTGTGATTTAACCTTTCTTTAAGACGGTGCAAGCTAGTTGGTATGGGCCCAACCAAACTAGCTCATCACTCCTCCAGGAGCTAAGTGTGGTGTGATTGCCTTGATTTGTTTTTGGCATGTATTGATTTGTCAATGTTATGGTTTTTATTTTACTTCAATTTTAATGAATGCTCTGTTTCATTCTGAAATTAAATGGTTGTGTTATATCACTTTTAAATCTTGAATGAGTGACCATAGATCTGGGCAATGTTCGATGAATGCATGAGGGATATGCTCTATTGTTATTCAGTGATGTAAGCGTAAGCACATTTCTTGGAAAAAGTGTTGTGATATATTCTCATTTTGAGCATAAATTGAAGTACAAGGAGAGCTTTCAGGGAGAATAATGTTTCGTTACAAGTGTAGGTAGATTCTTTTACTCAGTATTTTTTTTGTAAATCGTTGCAAGTGTAGGAAGAACTCCTGTATTGGGGTATGTTTGTCTTTGTTTGTAAGTTGTTGCAAAAACAAAGTCATGTCTCATGTTTATTTATAAGACTAGTGTGAGTGTAGACAAACCATTTGAGAGCATTCATTTTATTCTAACATTGAGGCATTTGTAAACAATTGAAAAGGTGATCCAAAAGAAGATAAACCACGGTTTTGTAAGACTATAGGGTCATTTTGAGTTTATTTCATCGAAGCTCTTGAGTCATCTAGTCTCAAGAGCTAAGAAATCTTATTACTTCGACAAATTGTGTTTAAAAAAAAATCATAGGCCAAGGTCATTAATTTTTTTGTTCAGTGTTTTGTAGTGTGATTTTCATTCGATTTAGTATGCATTCCTCACATTAAGCATACAATATAGTATTTACAGTCTCTATTCTAGACTCATTGCATAAATATATGATAAACTTGTTTCTTACACTGGAATACTTGTAGCACAAAGCAAGTAAGTTGGATTTGTTTATCTATATATATATATATATATATATATATATATATATATATATATATATAATGATTTGGTTTATTTATGCACATAGCTTGTAACATTTTCATCGTTAAACAATTTGTGTGCCTAGACTATTCAGATTGTTGTTGAGCACAAGGAGAGGGATTGAATTATTACAATTGCACATATGATATTCTTGTTATTATTTCTGTAGTATTTACAATTTTATTTTTTGCATAAACAGGGTTGGGAAATCTGAACATCTTTGAGTTTGACTTAAAAAGGAGAGGAACATAGTGTGTCTCCTTTATGAGATTGAATGCATCGATTGATCCACATTTATAGAAATCATATTTTAAAATAGAGGTTAAATAAACAACTTTAAATTTGGATTTGGTGAATCTGGTTGAGAGAATTTGATTGGCATTGGTTGTACCTGCATTATGTGTAATTTTTTAAATTCTTGAAATCAAAGTGATAAATGGTTTGGGGAGTGAAGGTAAGATCTGAGTTGATTTATTTAATAAGGTTTCCAATAGTACATGAAGTTAGTTTGGTGATTATTTACTAAATTTGGAATCTGAAGTTTGTGATTAAGCTAGAAGGAGTGATCTCTCAGAGTTGTTGGATCTCTTAGGATTAATTGTTTTGTACCTCGAAGTATACGACCCCCTAGTTTGACAATTAAGTGTTGAGGTTTGTAGTAGATATACCTAGCACCCAACATGCGCTATCCATTCCTTTATCATTTCGGTTTCTATGAAATTTTCTTGTTTTCTTGCATAAAAGAGTTAAAAACTAACCAAGATTTGAGATAAGTTGCATGAAAAACAAAAATCATAGAGAAAAGGTACACAAAGACAATGTTGAAAACTAAAGGAAGAAAATAGATTACGTTGGGTTCCACCAAATTTTTAGGATGTGCGGATGTTGCTCCACACCTATAAATTTTAACAATCATCAAAGGAGATATGGATAATCCTGCATGAAACTTTGTAATATAGGATTAGAAATCACCAAGTGGTTAGCATAATGGGATATTATCCCCTTTACCTAGTTTCAAATCCCATGGGGGGACATCTTTGGCTTGTCATGATAAGGATTCCCTACCCTCGTGGAGTCTCATCTCTTGTTAAGTCATAAATTTCATGTCTTGAAGATGGACCCAACTGGTAGTTTCGACACGTCAACTGAAACTCTCAAATATGTGGAACTTCCTCCATTGATCAATAATCATGTCCTGATTATGGATCCACTAGTGGGTCCAAAACGTCAACTGAAACTCTCAAATCTATAGATATTCCTCCATTAATCAACAATCCAACCAAAAAAACCTAAAAACTATAAGTCATGAATTCCTAGTATCTTTGGCTTACGGGTTGTTGGATATACTCTTACTGTTGTAATGGAAACCACTAGGTTTGATCTTGAGTCTCGCCTATATTACTCCAACAAGTTACCGATTCTCCACAATAATAATAATCAACATCTACACTAAAATCAATGCACGCTATTAATCTATTTACCTTGAAATTAATGTAGATCATCATTTTAGTTATATCATATCAGAAATGAACATATTCACTAAAAATGCTTGTAGTGTAAAAAATCAAATAGGATTAGAAATCAACATCTATCCTGAATTCATTGTATACCATTAATCTATTTACTTTGAATTAATGCAAATCTTTCATCTAGTTACATTAGATTAGAAATTAACATATACATTGAAATCAATGTACCTAGTGCAATTAATCAAATAGGATTAGAAATCAATATATACATTGAAATCAATACATTAGTGCAATCAACCCAATAAGATTATCAATTAAAATTTATAATAAAACCAATGCATTTATTTTACCCCTTTACCGGGTGCAAGCCCCGGAAGTGATGATTGACGCTATGTGATTCATTTCGCTAGTTTCAATCCCACTTCTTCACCCCTGTGAGCATCACCTAATGCAATGAGTGCTAAGTGAACTATTCAAAAATCATGAGAAATTAGTTAGTTACGACTACCTATCATGGAAATGGTCATACGTGAATGACTTACTTAACGCAGTTGAATCCAAAAATGATATCTAAAGCCAAAAATAATAATGTCAACACAATCTAAACTCTAGTTAGGACCTTACATATGCCTTTACCCCTTTAATTTAATAAAAATTTCAATAATTTTTTGTATCTTGTTTTTTATAATTTTGAGACTTTGATGGCTTTCTAAATCCAACTTATTTTACCTTTTGTAAAACCCTTACTTCCTTTTCCTCCATTGTTAGCCATATGTGGATCGCTAAAGATTGATCTAGATTATGGCAAATTTTGTTAAGATGGATGTAAACACATTTAGTAAAAAATTAACATCTGTGATGAAACCAATGTACACTATTAATCTATTTACTTTGAAATTAACATTCATCATCCATCTAGTTACATCAAATAATAAATTATGACGTACACTGAAATCAATGCACACTATTAATCAATTTACTTTGAAATTAAAGTAGATCATCCATCTGAAGAAATTAACATCTACATTGAAATCAATGCATTGATTTCAAATAGAATTATAAATTAACATGGATAGTTCCTTTTCCCTTCTAAATTGGTGAACATTTCAATAGTTTTTTGGCATTTTGTTTTTAAACTAAATTTGAGACACCAAGGTCTCAACTTAGGGTTTTAGCTACTTGAAATTTGACATATAAGAGCTATTAAAATTTTCCATTTTTAATTAATCCAAAGCTATATTAGATTAGATTTTGTGCATTTTTAATAATACCTAAATTATTTAATTACACTTATATTATATGTGAAGTTTGTAGATTATTGTACATGGAAATGTCTTATAAAAGAAAATTTTCCAAATATTTAGACATTGTAATAACATATATGATCACTCTAAATAACTATAAAACAATAAGTAATAATTTTAATTTAAAAATAAAAACCTTTATAAAATACATAATTTATTTTAATTTTGCATCTACCAAACACAATTAAAAATACATATGAAAACATGCCATATGTGAAAATGTAAGAAAAAAATAACCCATAAAAAAAATTGACAATAAATAAGTGAAGCAATGCTTAAAGATATTTAAATAAAGAAAAATATTCAATGTTTCACCTGCAATCGAAATGTGTAAATATCTCCGCAATAATGCTTCAATAGAATATTTCTACAATAGTTTCATCACAAAGTAATATGATCCAATGGAATATAAGTTTATTAATGCTTCAACAAAATATTTCTGCAATAGTTTTAATGCAAAGTGATATGATTCAATGGAATATAAGTTTACTTTTTTCCTCTATAAAGTAATTTTTTACAAATATATAGATATGCCCAATTTTTTTGTAATGGAATAATTGTTTATAATACAAAAGTATTCAATTTTATCTAGGTCTTTCGGCAGGAAAAAAGTAATTTTATCTAAGCTTTTGGAAAGAATGAGTGCATTAAAAAAACATAATCTCTAATTTTTTTTTTTATAAATCCATTTTAGTTCGGACAAACGCAATTGGTGATCTTAACTAAAACGAATTTAACAACCAATAATAATGACAATAAATGAAAATGACAGGTTTGATAAAAATAATTAATATAAATAGCTTAACTTTTTTAACGCAAAAATATATTACTCAATTTCATTACACAAACATTTACAATATGTGGAAACATATAAATTTTTACTATATAATACATGACAATACGAGTATAAAGTAACATTAGCACAATCACATTAATAAATGTAGTTGATATACGCGAATAGACGTATATCAATCACATGCAAAATCGTATTAGTAAATATGGTTGAAATGTGTCAATAGATATTAATGGTATAGATTTAATATTGATATTAATATCAATATTAATAAATATATAATAATAATACTAATACTAATAATAATAGTGTTATTATTTTTATTATTATTAAATAATCCATAGGTTTTAATATGTAGGGTTTATAATACATATCCTTTGATTTTATTAATCTCTTATTATTATTATTAAGATGAGGTTATTAATTAATATTAATATTATTGTTAATTATAATTAATTAATTAATAATAATAAAGCCAATGGATTAATATTATAAACCCTAGGGATTATAAACTCAACATATTAATATTATAAACCCAAGGAATTAATAAACTTAAGGGATTAATAACACCTAATTTTGTAATGTTGAGAGGCAACATTGGATTGATTTTTGTACCATTCAAACGTCACAATACAAAACCCTCTTGGAGCATCACAATGTGACGTTGAAAATTTGTAATGTAATGTAAGTTTCCAACAATGATTGTCATCTTGCTTGTCAAATTGTAACAAAGTTTGTCATAATGCGACATTGGATAGATTTCTTCACCATTCATGTGTCACAACATTAAACCATAATGTTATAAACGCAAGGGATTAATATTCTAAACCCAAGGGATTAATATTATAAAGCCAAGGAATTAATAAACCCTAATTTTGTAATGTTGAGAAGCGACATTGAATAAATTGCAATGTAATGTAACATTGCGACAATGAGTCTTAGATTGATTGTCATCATGCAACAATGTTTGTCATAATGCAATGTTAGATTGATTTTTGTACCATGCAACATCACAATACAAAACCCTTTTTTACTGTCCCAATGTGACATTGAAAAATTTCAATGTAATGTAAGTTTCGAATAATAATTGTCACGTTTCTTTTCACATTGTGACAATGTTTGTGATAATGCAACATTGGATAGATTCCTTCACCATTCAAATGTCACAACATTAAAACTTAATGTTATTTTAAACCTAAGGGATTAGTAAACCCAAGGGACTAATACTATAAACCATAGGGATTAAAAACCCAAGGGATTAATATTATAAACCTAAGGGATTAATATTATAAAACCAATGTGTTTATAAACCCTAATTTTGTAATGTTGAGAGGTGACATTAAATAAATTGTGATGCAATGTAACATTGCAACAACATTAAACCCTAATGTTATTATAAACCCAAGGAATTAGTAAACCCATGGGATTAATATTATAAACCCTAGGGATTAAATACCTGAGGGATTAATATTATAAACCCTAGGAATTTTAATCCCAAGGGATTAATATTATAAACCTAAGTAATTAATAAACCCAAGGGATTAATAAACCCTATTTTTTTAATGTTGAGAGGTAACATTGAATAAATTGCAATGTAATGTAACATTACGTCAGTGAGTATCAAATCAATTGTCTTCTTGCAACAATGTTTGTCACAGTGCGACGTTGTATTGATTTATGTACCATGCAAACATCACAATACAAAGCCCTATTATAGTGTGGAAATGTGACGTTGAAATATCTAAAATGTAATGTAAGGTTCCAACAATGATTGTCATATTGCTTGTCATATTGTAACAATGTTTGTCACAATGCGACATTGGATAGATTTCTGCAGCATTCAAACGTCACAACATTAGACCCTAATGTTATTATAAACCCAAGGAATTGGTAAACCGAAGGGATTAGTATTATAAGCTCTAGGTATTAAAAACCCAAGGGATTAATATTATAAACCCAACGGATTAATAAACCCTAATTTTGTAATGTTGAGAGGCGACATTGAATAAATTGCAATGTAATGTAAGATTGCGACAATGAGTACATATTAATTGTCATCTTTCAACAATGTTTGTCACGATGTGACATTGGATTGATTTTTGTACCATGTAAACATCACAATACAAAGCCCTATTATAGTGTCGCTATGTGACGTTGAAATATCTGCAATTTAATGTAAAGTTCCAACAATTATGGTCATATTACTTGTCACATTGCGACAATGTTTGTCACAATACAATGTTGCATACATTTTTGCACCATTTAAACGTCACAACATCAAGCCCTAATGTTATAATAAATATTATAAACCTTAACAATATAAAACCAATATTATAAACGCTAACATTAAACCCAATATTAAAACCATAATATTAAAAGCCCTATTTAAGCCAACATTAGAAACCCGAATGTTCTAATGCGATAATGCAACCCAAGGAATTTCATATTGGGTTTAATAAACCCAATATGAAACCCAATACTAGAAGCCCTAATTTTAAACACTAATTTTGTAACGTTAATAGGGGAAAGTTAATAAATTGTAATGTAATGTAACATTGTGACAACGAGTATCAAATTGATTGTTATCTTGTGATAATGTTTGTCACAAAGATTGAACATGGTAGTCATGTTAAATATTGTTGACTATGATGCTCATGTTGACTATAGTTGACCATGTCAACAAAAGTCAACCATATTTAACATGTGTTAATGTATAAATATTTTAAACCCTAAAATAATTAACCACATTTTCTTTTATTTCTTGTCACATTGTGACAATGTTTGTCATATTGCGACGTTGGATAGATTTCTTCACCATTAAAATGTCTCAACATTAAATCCTAATGTTATTATGAACCCAACGGATTAGTGAAATGAAGGGACTAATATTATAAACCCTAGGGATTAAAAACCCAATTGATTAATATTATAAACCATAGCGATTAATAAACCCTAATTTTCTAATATTAAGAGGCCACCTTGGAGCACGGTTGAGTATGATTGATTTTCATATTGAACCATGGTTGACCATGATTGATTTTCATATTTAGACAATATTTGTCACAATGTGACATTGGACCATGGTTGACCATGATTATAAACCCAAGTGATCAATATTATAAACCCAAGGGATCAATATTATAGACCCGAGGGATTAATACTAAAAACCCAAGGGATTGTAAACCCAAGGGATTAATATTATAAATCGAAGATATATAAACCCTAAGATAACCTAAAATAAACATGGTTGACCATGGTTTACCATAGTTGATTTTCATATTGACACAATCTTTGTCACAATGTAACATTGGACCATCATTGACCATGCGTGACCATGGTTGTCACAATGTGACGTTGGATCATGAGACAATATTTGTCACAATGTGACCATCATTATGACCATGGTCGACCATGATCGATTTTCATATTGAAACAATCTTTCTCACAATGCGACATTAGACCATGGTTGACAATAAACCCAAGGGATTGATATTATAAACCCAATAGATTAGTATTAAACCCAAGGTATATAGACAATATTAATTATTAATAAATAATAATAATTAATTAACTATAAACTTAATTAATATTAATTAAATTGACTTAATTATTAACTTAATTAATATTAATTTACCCTATTAATTATTAATTTTACTTAATTATAAATAATTAGCTAATTATGTTTTCCCTAAACCATAAAAACCAATTGTGAAATTGCTTCTAAGGAAAACACCACAATAAAGATCCACAAACAAAATCTAGTAAGGACAAAAGAAAATAACCACAGCAGAGGAATTCAGAGACAAAACTAATTACTAAACCTGGTTTCAGTGAGAATGAGATGGACACTTCACAAAATGAGTATTAGTAACTTTTTTCAATGCATGAGACATCAAGGAGAAAGGCTTCTCATAAATGATTGAGCATGGGGATTGAAATCTCTCTTAGATAGGTGACTTGAAGTGCTAACCTATATATGCTATTATTACAATAGTATGTTGTGTTATAATAATATTGCAACTCATTTGCAAAAATCCATTACCATGGAAAGTCCAAAGCTAACATTCGTAATCCATATATCCCCTTATACAAAGTGGCATCTACTCTCTCCCGTAGTGACCTTACAACCCTATCACCTAATGAAATGTGAACTATAATCATTAATTATTAAAAATATTTAAAACTTTTTTCTTTATAGTAAAAAATCCAAATGTATATAATAATGGAAATCATATATATTAAAAATAAATTAAATAACTAAAATAAAATATTATATTATATTTAATTATATATAAAGTTTATTTTTAAAAAATTATATATAACAAACCATTAAAATCAAAATAACAAGAAAAAACATAAATTAACAAATAAACCAAAAAAGTCATATGCACGACTTGAATACTTTTGACTTTAGTATTTTAGTGTCAGAGGAGAAAGGAGTTTTTTTAATCGAAGTTATAAATGTGATTAGTTGTTTCTTTTACTTGAAGACAAAATTTTATATTTAAGACAAAAACGGTTGGAGACAAAATTTTATATTTAAGACAATGACCACTTAAGACATTGACAATTAAGATAAAGTCATTTAAGACAGCTAAGAATTAAGACAAAACCATATCAACTTAAGAAAATATTATCTAACACAAAATTGACTTTGACAGTGTGCCTTAAGTCTTCTAGCTTGCAGGCTATTATTGTCTCACACCTATATCGAGGCTGCTATTTCACTTACCATCCACATTATCTTATATAAACACAATGATTTGTTGAGCTCATCGTTTTGTGGGGGTAGCCGACTCTGAAGAACATGACAACTTTTCCTAGCAAGATTTCTCGAACATCAATTTCTCTTCTATCCCTTCAATCTCTGCTAGTACAATTAAATACAACTTGTTTGTCATTGCATTCAGGAAGTTTGCAAAGACATTCCACGAGTGGATAGGGGATAATTATATTTTTAATTTTTGAAAATAAATATTCAAACTACATGAAATTTAATCATACCAATTTTTTTCTTTTATATTATATTTTTTCTTTTTCATTAATCCTTTTTAATTAAATATAAAATTAAAATGTGCGGATTTTATTCATTTTTTAATTAATTGTAAAATTAAAATATAGCATTTTGAAAAATTAGATTATTTTTAACTAATTTCTATGTATTTCATTTAACATATATTTATTTGAAAATATATATTAAAAATTACATAAATTTGAGAGATTAAAGATAATTTGATTTGAAAACAGTTGACAATATACATATCACGTTCTAAAAATATAATAAATAAGTAGATAATCTATTTTTTGGTTGGCCTAACTCACGGGGTTTGAACTTTAAATCTCATGCTTTTACATAATACTTCATTATAAGGTGATTGTCAATTGAGTTACACTCCATGAGCTAAAATTATTTATTTTTTTAAATATGTGAGTATTGTTAAAAAAAATTGTAAAGCTTGGCAGGATCATCCATTTTCTATTATATATATAAGGAAAATTTACACCACACAGTTTTATCAGGTGGCCTCAACTCGCCCCGAGGGGAAACCGATTCTGTTGGCCACGGGTCAGCATTATACGCCATCCAAAAACAAAATTTCTTTAGTCTTTCTAGCAAGGCTAGGTAAGTCTCAGTCTCATGTCCAAATACTATATAACTATAACAACTGACAAAAACAATAGAAAAATTGAACGCTACCCGCAAAAAAAAAAAAACTAAGCATAATGAAGCTAATCTTTCTTGGCATTCTTCTCCTCAGAGTCTGAGGCTATAGGAGAAGGATCTTCAACAGTTTCCTCTGGCATTCCATACAACTCCACGATGCAAGGGATGTGACGGTCAATATGATCCATCCTGACGTCCTATTTGTGCAACTGAAATAGGATTTTCTCCATGTCTTTTCTATAATTGGGCAGGCCCTGCAATGTGACTGCCATCCCCACAGAAATTTGTTCCATCGCTTTTCCAAGCAGACTTTTCATCACAAAGTACAAGTACATGGTGTGTTTGAATTGCGTAATTCTACCTCGTGTATTCCCTGGGTCAGGAACCATCATCCTCCAGTCTTCTATCTCCTCATGCGATTCCCTTTCCTATTTTATCTCAGCTTCCCAGTGGTCAATAAGCTTACAGATACCTTCATTTGTTTCATCCCTATAAGTCGTGGTTTCTTCTGTTATGAGGTGCTCAGCAGGGTTGCAGCCCCTGTGGCCTTTCATCGTGCTCGGTCTCTTAGCTTCACGGGGGGCCAGGCCCCTACTGCCACGACCATGCCCTCTTTTTGCTCGAGCCATGCTCTGTTCTTTGATGCCCTATAGATAATCAAACACCATTAGATTCATCATTCCCTTCGTATCATCCCGACGCGACTGCTCATGCCTTGCTTCTCTACCCTGCTTGGCCTACGGCCGGTTGAGGCATCCCTATGCCCACAAGTGGCCAAGGAAATTGGGTTTCAAGCATGGCTCCATAAGCACTTCCCCGTGCCCCTCCCCCTTTCCATGGTGCAGTTGCTTGTAATCCCCATGCAGATGGAGCCAGGCCTTCAAGCCCATCTGGAGCCTAGCTTTGCAATTTTTTTCATAGCTGTATGCCACTCCCTTAGCCAACAATTGCTTGCCAAGGTTGCACTTGCCCCTCTATCCCTTATGCCACCCTGGGTCCCTAACTGCAACCTTGCTACCATGCATATGAAAATGCCAGGGTTTTCTCAGCGAATTGTTGACATTGCTAATGTCCCGACCCCTTGCTCGCGGCTCTATCTTACCTCTCCCAACACCACTCAGCCCCCCAGACATGACATGCCTGTTATCCCCGATACCCCTGGTCTGAGCGAACAGGTAGGGGCCTGTATCTTGGCTCGACCCAGTATTATCCATGTCGTGGCCAAGACTTTGGCTTAAAAGCAGTATAAATAAAACAGAGAGTTGGGCCATGGCCCTCCCTTTCCTCCCCTTGTTTCTCCCTGACAGTGCTAAGCCCCATTGGAATGACCCCTTGCCTCTCCCTTCCCCCCAGCGAAACCCCCACCAGCGCATGTAATTGCTGCAAGAACCCAACCAGAGCATATAAATTATACAGGAGAGAGATCAGACAACATACTAGAGAGTCATCACTAACTTGCAGATAAGGTTCCTCTGCCTCTCTTCCGCTTTGAATTGCCTTCCTTCTCCACTGCGAATTTCTCCTGCCTGGCACGTCGAATGCAATTCCCATCTCCACCACCCTTCCTTATTCCTCCCTCTACCACCTTGCCAGCCCACTGCCCATGCATTCATGGCTAAGGACACCGCATCCCCTGCCTTAAGTATGGGGGGGGCGACGGTAATTAACACCCTGGTACTAACCATGTCACCTCAAGGCCTGTTGCCTCTGACACCCTCTCTCATCTTGATCGGGAGCTTGAATTTCCTGGTTCTGACTCTCCTGGCTCTGCCTGAGATCTTGTTCCAAGATTGCCTCCAAGGTTTCAAAGGTTGTGTCCCTTGGTCGAACTGGCCATTGTTTTTCCATCCGATCCTGCTGATGGTTACACCCCTAGTTAGCCAGGAAATTGGCCCCCTTGTTTCCATCTCTCCAGACATGTTTGACCTGAATGTAGTCAAATTTGGGGATGATTTCTCCTATCTCCTGGATTAGTCTTGCAGTTCTCCAACTCTGGCTAAGTTTGTCCCACTTAGTGCCATTATTTAATTTTTCCACTGTATTGATTACCAAGCTTGAGTCCCCTTCCACTTCCAGTTTTTTGTACCCCATTCTAAAAGCTATTAAGAGGCCATGTCAAACTGTAGCAAGCTCTGCCTCATTGTTGCTGGAAATCCCACAACTTTCGGCATAGATGAGCTGGTTGTTGGCTTGAGAGTCTCTAAAGAGTCCCACAAGGCCTGTCTCTCCCAGGTTACCTTTGGAGGCCCCATCGAAGTTGAGTTTTATGAACCCTTCTTCCGGAGGGGTAAAATTGGACCCAGAGCTCATGCCCATGTTGCTTGTCTTCCATGCTTTGCTGTCGATCATCCTCGATGCTAGGTTTAACTTTTGTAATATTCGACCTTCTTGGGGCGACATTTTCTAGTCCTCTTTGTGCCATGGTTCTACCAAGATTTTTTCCCTTATGTTCTAGACAATACCTTCCCATAATTTTTCCTGCGAGGTTGTTTTGTGCTTGAAAATTCTGTGGTTTCTCTCCTTCCATATGGCCCATAGGGTGAATCCAAGGCCTAGGTTCCAAGCCCTATTTACTACCGGGCTGGAATAGATGTGGGTTCGCCATAATAGGATTGTTCATTTGATATTGTTTTGGTCTCTGTCCATCCTTTCAAAAACTCTTTGTATTTGTCTCCATTTCTACTCTGCAAATGGAGAGTCGTTGAGGATATGTTCCATGTCTTCCCCGTTTTGGAGACATAGCCCATAGAGGGAGGGCCCCTGGAAGCCTCTATTCTGTAACTGATCCCAGTTCAATATGCATCCTTTGCTGACCATCTAGAGGAAGTGGGTTACCTTTGGCCACTATCTCCCATTCTAGATCTTTTTCCATATGTTATCCTATTCTTCCTGTCCCTATCGGGCCTAGATATCGCAGGCTTCACTTATGGTGAAGGCTCCCTTGGTGGTGTAGCCCCATCTCAAAATGTCTGGGTCTTGACGAATCAATATCTGCCTTGTCCTTAGTTCTTTATCTAAGTTGTCCCATTGATCTGTGTCGATCGCCTGTTCCCAGTCCTCTCTAGTCTTCCATCTTTGCTAGCTTTTCTCACCCTGTTCTTCCTTCCAATACTATTTCACCACCTACATGTTGCTATCCCAGGTCTGCTAATATATTTCCTTGATTTCCTATTTTTCCCCCATTTTCCCTCTTTGCTGCCATGATTTCGTCCAGAAGCGAGTTGTTTTTCCATTGTGGACCTCCCAGAGGGCATGTTGTTGGATAAGGTGCCTATTTTGGGCTTCCAAATTCCAAATCGCAGAACCCTTGGGTGGGTCTTGATGTCTGAGGATATCCTCAGTTCTCATGGGCATGTTATACTTGCGAGTCCATATCAGCTCCCCTGCTCATCCATCTCCACCATAGTTTGGCTCCCATGGTTTGGTTCAGGAGGTATGGGTCTCTGAGTCCTAATCCACCTTCCTCTTTCCTCTTAACTAGGCCCTGCCATGACACCAATGCCCATTTCCTAGTCTGCTGGGCTCCTCCCCATAGGAATTTTTTTAAAATGTCTACCATCTTGGTGCATGCTCCTTTTGGGGCTGCCATTCTAGATAGTTGGTATATAGGGATCGACTGGAGAACTTCTTTGAGGAGAACTATTCTGCCCGCAATATTTAGAGATCTAAAGGTCCAACACTTGAGTTTGTTCTGTAACTTTTGGAGTATGTTTTTCCAATAGTTATTTCTTAGAGGGTTATGTGAGAGCGGCATACCCAAGGATTTGGATGGCAAGTTGCCAAAGCTAAACCCAAGGATTTTGGCGAGGTAACTCTTAACATTTCCTTGGGTGTTGAAAAAGAAAATGTAGGATTTGTCATTATTGATCTTGGTTCCCGAGGCTTCCATGAAGGTGTTAAGGATATATCTTATGCTCTGGGCTTCCCTCACGGTGGCTTGACAAAAGAACATAATGTCATCCACGAATTGCTGGTGGGTGATTGGCATGTCATTTCCCCATATTCTTAGTCCTTGGAGCTAGGAGGTGTGGACCTCCTGCTTTATATACCGGCTGATCCCATCCGCTGCTAGGATGAGCAAGAAGGGTGAGATTGGGTCCCCCTGTCACAACCCTCGGGATGGGTTGAAGGTTGTAGTGGGGGTTCCATTTAGTAAGATGGAAAAGACCGGAGAGGATATCATGGCTAAGATCCAGTTGATCCATCTTTGGGCAAAGCCATAGGCTTTGAGAGCACTCGAAAGATATCCCCAGCTAAGTCTGTCATAAGCTTTGGATAGATCCAGTTTTATCATCATGCCCGAGAGCTTTTGAGACTTAAGGGAGTGGACTACCTCCTGGGATGAAATAAAGCCATCGAGGATTTGGCGACCTTCTACAAAGCCTGTTTGTTCCAGAGAAATGAGACTAGGAAGAAGGGGTTTCAGGTGTTTGACAATGAGGGTGGCGATGATCTTGTAGATGACATTACACAGGGCAATTGGCCGAAACCCTTGGGGATCCTCAGACTTAGAAGACTTAGGAATCAAAGCAATAAAAGTAGAGTTGAGGCTTGGACATACCTTTTGAGTGCATCTTGATTCCTCTACGACCTCCACGATGTCCTGTCCCATGAATGGCCAGGTGGCTTGGTAGAACTCAACAGTGAATCTGTCTGGGCCAGGGGCTTTATTCTTTGGCATCCCTTTTACTATTTCTTCTACTTCTTCTTTGGAAATAGCTCGCATCAGGGCCATATTCTAGTCATTCGTTATCAGGTTGGGGATGTGCTACGTGATTCTTTGGATGGCTTCCGTTCTATTGTCAGCATTCTCCGTGAGCAGGTCTTTGAAATGGTTGACCAGAAGTCCTTCCATTTCTTCATGTTGTATTTTGCGTTGTCCTTCTGCATCTTTAAGAGAGTAAATGCAATTATGTTGTCGGTGATGCACCATAGCTTTATGGAAGAATCTTGTGTTTCGTTCTCCTTCCCGCAACCACTGAACCCACGATTTTTTCTTCCACATGATTTCCTCCTGTTGTCTTCTTTCCTCTATCTGGTTGATCAATAATCCTTCTTCCCGCACCAGGTCTTCTGACCTTCCATCTTGTATCATTTTTTGTTGGATGGTTGCCATACGCTTACTGAGTTCAATTTGATCTTTGAGGATATGACCGAACTCCTCCTTATTCCACTTTTTGAGCCTCTTTTTTAGTTCTTTGAGCTTCAGTTGGAAGGTATGCATCCTATTCCTGCCCTGTTGAACACTTTGTGTCCACCATTCCTCCATTTTTTCTAGAATATCAGGGTTCCTGAGCCAAAAAGATTCAAACTTGAATGGTCTGTTCTTCGGTCAATCTTTTAGATCCACTTCCAGGAAGACTGACCAGTGGTTTGACTCCATACATGGGAGTATCACTGATTCTATGAAGATTTCTTTACTTATCAGTTGTTCTGAGATTAGGAACCTATCTAGGCAGCATGCTATTTGGTGCACCCCTCCTCTTGTGTTATTCCAGGTATGAATCCCATTGATTGTGTCTATATCCACTAGGCATAAATTAGTAATGGTTTCATTGAAGGCTTCCATATCTGAATCTTCTCTTCTCATTCCTCCCCTTTTTCCCCCTAGGGTGGTGATCATATTGAAATCCCCCCTACTACCCATAGATCATCTGGGTATAAATTTCTCAGGTCGCTCAACTTTTGAAGGAAGGCTCCTCTTTCTCCTGGGAGATGCGGTCCATACACCCCTGACAGAAGAACCCATTCACTAGATCCTAGAGTCCGGAATTTACCTGTGAGAATTCGTGGTGTACTTACCCAGTCTTCGAACAACACTTCTGCCAGATTCCAAAGGATCACCAATCCTCCTGCACTCCCATTTGCATCCTGGGCCATGACTTGGTATTCTGGCTTGAAGTTTTCCATTATTTCTTTTAGCTTTCTTTCATTGATTTTAGTTTCCTGTACTATCATAATGCTTGGCTTATCCTTTTTCAGTCTCTCCTTAAGGTACCTTTGTTTGCCTCTGCTATTGAGGCCTCTAATATTCCAAGTTATAATAATCATTTTAACAGTTTTATCGGTTGGTGGAACACCTCCGACAATGGCACTACTCTTCTTGAGTTCACTAGTAATGCCCGAACATTTGTATGGATTCATTCATTTGTATCCTGCCTCTTTTTTCTCCCCATTTTCCTTGTATTCTCATCTCTTGTCCTTGATTTTCTTGGGCCCCTAAATTTTCAGGTTGGCACCTCTCTAAACCCTTCTCCTTCTGCCTTCGCCATCGAGTCACCATCCATTTCCTCCATTGAATGATTGACTGTCTAGTTAAGGGGGCATGCCTGAAACAGGTGGCTATATTCATGGCATCTGCGACACCGGAACGAGATGTGCTCGTAGTCAATTGGTTGTGACCATACCTCATTGTGATACTCCAGCTCTATGTAATCTGGAAGTGGCTCTGTTATATTCATATAGGCACAAAGTCCAGCGTATGAGGTATATCGGCCTTTCCTTGTCGAGTTTGCTACCTTCACAAAAGTGTCGATCGAGTTTCCTTACCTTCTAGTATCTTTGGATCCTAGAAGTCCATTGGTAGCCCAAATAGCCAAACCCATATTGGGGAAGCCAGAAGTTTCTCCTGGTCAGGGTTGTAGCATTCTTCCCAATGCCTGATGAAGAGGCCGACATTGTTAAAGAAGTATGGTCCATCTTCGAATATCCTCTCTTTGTCTTCCAGATTTGAGAAGATCACTGTGAAGAATCCTTTCGCCCCCAATTTGAGATCTGTGTGCCCTTTTGGCTGCCATCGTTGTTGGATCCATTTTATCAATTCTTTCTCTGTCGGCCATGCCCCTATAAATTTGCAGATGAGGGCATGGTCCTTCATGTACCTTCTATATTCTTCCAACTTATTATTCGGGATGACGAATCTGGGTTTTTTTGTAGCTCTTGGCAGACACCTTCCACCCAATCCTGCCTGCCATTTGGCTCCCAAAACTAGGATCCCTTTACCTTTTCCCCCATTCCCACCTGTGGCACCGTATTGGCTTGATTTGCCTGCTGCAACATTCCTGTAGGAGGGGATCTCTCCCCCCCTGTCGTACCACTCATCACTATCTCAACTACCGTCTCAGTCAGGATGTAGGCCTCCATTTGGTTTTTGTTGTTGCAGTTTTGTCAGGGCAGGGTCGTGGAACCCTGAAACCCTAACCTCCCATGCTCCTAGCTCTCTCTGTCATTACTCTCTTCCTTTTTTTGATGTGAATATTATTAAATTACTTTAACTAAAACTTTGATATAAATTTGCAAAAAATTATATATATATATATATATATATATATATATATATATATATCTATATATATATATATATATATATATATATATATATATATATATATATTTTTCAAAACTATACATAAGGAAATCCAAAAAGAAAAAATATAGATTCATCAATATATGCATTTGAAACCTTCTTTTTTTTTATTTCTAAATGAAAAATCAGAAATTTGATTCTTGATGATGATGATGATGGTTAACGTCCACTGAGACCAAATTGGTCTATCGGACCTATAATTTCTTAATTTCTAATTGCCTGGCTCCTCGTCTTTCTTGGCGAGATTGGTGATGTAGCTTTCTTTTTCTTCTCTATGGTCTTCCAACTTTCTTTATCTTGCATCTCCTTCATCTCTTCTGGTTCTTGGGACATTGGTGTCTTAGCTTCGCGATCTATTGTGTTCGTCCTTTTGGAGATAGTTGGAGAAGAAATTTGGTCTAGGAGATCTACTTTGCTGTTAAATGAAGATTTATTTTGCGCGTTATTCGAAACCTTGCATATGTCTTATAATCACATCTCAATTTTATTTTCTCTATTGAGAAAATATATAAAAGAGATAAATAACAATAATTTAATTATTTCTTAGATAATATTTTAGTATTTAAATTTTTCTTATTGTAAAAAAACTTTCTACTAATATTGTCAAAAAATATATATACAAAATGCAGTTCAATATATTTTGATATTAATTTATTGTCAGGTATTAAGATTTTGACAAATATTTTCATCTAGTAATTAGAAAACCATGAATGCATTATTAAAAAACCAAGTAATATTAGTAATTTATATCATTTCAAACTAGGGAATAATGACTATGTGATTTATCTTCCTCATTTAATATAGATATATATAAATAAATTATGAAGGAGGTTGAAAGAGTACCTCTAGCATAAACTTTAATTTAACCTAAAAACCCATTGTCATGCCTCTATAGTCATCGACATTGGAGGATTACTTAGTGCACCCAGATGGCCCATCACTATAGGTTTGTGGTGCATAATAACTCATTTTAGCTCATCGATTTTCTCAATCTGCAACTATGTGATTTCATACTACACCTCACTTTTTATATTTCACGATTATTAAAATTCATAAATTTAACACTTATTGAAGTATGTAGATAATCGTTCCATACAATTATGCCTTAACATAACCAATATGAAAATGATGTGAATGAAAGTAATCTTATAGAATCAACAACCCAACTGGCCTAATGGTTGTTAAATATTCAAATGTGTTATAACCAAGTGAACTCTAGTCTCGTATAGCAATTTAAAAATTATAAGAGCACACAATTCATACAAACCTATCCCCAAATTTCCTATTTGATTTAGTTCCATCGATCACAACTTTTTCATAGATCAAAATTGTTTCACTTGGTAGAAATAGTAAGTACTCTCGTACGCATGCAATGTATGAAGAGTTAAGTTAAGTGAAGGAAAACAAGTTAAGTCTAATATTAGAAGTCAAATGAGTCAGAGTTAAAAGTTACTGTCTTCTCAAGAAAAGCTAAGTTAAGGAAAATAAAATTGTTGATTTATGTTAAAGTGAAGTTAGAAACGTTTAGTTAAAACATCAAATCATAGTTTACATGAGGAAAAGAAAGTTAGATTTCGCATGATTCCATATTTGGAAAGTATAGTCCTTATATACTCATGGTTGGGTCATTGTGTTGTAACATAAATGCTTTTGATAAGTTATATATTTATAAAAGAGGGTATAAAAATAGAAAACAAAAAGAATAGAATAAATGAATGAAAATATGAAAATTGTTGAAAAAATATGAAATGAACCCCATGAAAAGAAAAACAAGTGTACAAGTGAGAAAGCTCAAAGTCCACTAAAAATTTGTGTTTGATCATGATCATATAGTATAGCCATGATCAAACATGTTTAAATTTGTGTTTTAAATAAGTGATCAAGTCTTATAAAATCCACCTTGTCTCATCCTGCATGACTCTCCTAGCTACTCTGCTACTGTTTTTAATTGCAGGTATTGTTTTCAAATTTCGCAACCCCCACTATTTCCAGCACCTGTCAATGTCAGAAATTTAGAGCCTGCTACCCTTAAAAGAGATTCATTTCTTATCCAGGTATCTGTTCAAGCCAAAGCTCTATCCTCTGTTATCTTTTCCTTTTCAAATTCCTCAAACATGGCACCAAAGGGAAAGGGCCAATCCTCTAGTAGTAAATCAAAGAGTGAGGATAACCCTAAAACCTCTACTACCCTAGACCTTGACCATATGCCATTAGCAAACCAATATTTTAAGATTTCCGATACCGAGTGTGAATTCGACCTATTCGAATTACATCACTGGTTGAAGAAAAACTACCTAGACCAACAAGATGAGATTAACCTTTGGGAATCCTTGTTGCCTATGTTCATTTTCCCACAGACACATTATTTCCCTGATTTGGTCATGTGGTATCAATCCAGATACAATCGACTACAAAGAACCATTGTGGCCTAGAATGAAGACATTCTAATCTCAATTGCACCTGAAACCATAAACCAAATGTTGCTTATTCCTTAAAATGAATCCCTTTCTGTAGCTATTCTTATGGACTTGTATCATAAGCTCACCTTTCCTTAGAGAGCCTGGATTTTCGATATTTTCCTTCTAGAAGACTCTCAACTTCCTTGGAAAAATCCCCCCTTATCTAGCTTCTATGTTCCCAGAGAAAGCCAAATAGATCATTGTTTTAGTTTCTTTCCTTTTAGGTTATCCATCACACTAGTGGGTATATGAGCCTATTCTAGGATTTCTGTCTATTTTCTCTAATGAAAACAAGCTAGCATTCATGTTCAATTTTAGTCAATTCCTGGCCGATAATATGCAGGATCAAATGATGAAGATTACTACAAAAGGCATGTTTAATTATGCATCTGTATTAGTCTATATGTTTATTTTTCAGCAGGGAGATAAGTTTCCCATAACTCTACATAAATAATATGATCAAGGCATTAGCCAATCAATGATAAAGTGGACTTCATTAGTTAGGAAAAGCTCAACAGAGTTTAAATTTGCAGACTTCATAGATAGTTTTTTTTCATACAATTGCAGGGCTTCTTAGCAGTCAGAGTGAGCCAAGGACCAGTTCAGAGATTAAAAGGGTTTTTCACCTGAGTGAGCAGACAAAAATTGGAGTCTGGTATTTATACAAGAATTATACAGAGATAAGGGTATATGGATGTGATTTGGCTCCCTACAAGTTTCCTAAATATGTTCCAATGAGGATTTTCACTCTGGAATATATAAGGTAGATGATCAATATCGATGAAATCCATTTTGTCTTAGGTAAAAGAAAATCACAATTCAAGATCAAGACTCAAGTGGGACCATTCATATGTAATACCACAACAACGGGAGATGAGGCAGACTCAATCCTCAAGCAATTCAATTTTCAGCCCAATTTCACCTGGTCATATGATCCATTCAACATAATTTCTAATTTAAGGGTGAAACTCAAAACCAAACCTTATAATCATACCCGAAGACCAAAGATCGAGAAGTTTATGAATCAAGACTAGTGGGAGGAAAATACATTACAAGAAGTAGAAGAGAAAATTTTGTCTACAGTCACCCTCCACACTCCATTACCTCAAGATAAATAGGGAAAAAGGCAAAGGGAAGAAACTTCATCTCCAGCATGTACATAAATAAGTGCTCAAGAATTCATCATTCAACAGAAAAAGAAGAAGACACATCTCAAATATGTCACCATTCAGAAGTAAGAAGAACAACAAACTATTGTTATGAGTGGTTTACAATTTTCCACAGGGTCAAAGGAACTTTTCTCTGAAACCCCATCTTCCTTGGCCTCATTGTTATGAAACCAACTCACAAAAGATAGAAAAGATAGATCAACACCTTAGAAATAAGCCTCTTTGAGGGGGGAACCTCCTTTACATTACACAAATGAACAATTCTTAGATGATTCAAATGACAAAACCTTCTTTCTATATATAGGAGTTAAGGGGTCACAATATAACCAAAGATGACCTAACAATAATAATATAAAGGCACAAAAATAATGATAGTGGGATTCTATGGGGCACAATAATAACAATATGGGGACAATAGGGGCACAACAATAACAATAAGGGATACAACGACAAAAGTAATGGGGGAATCACTAGTATTATAGGGACCTAACATGCCCCTCTCCTTCAGAAAAGTGTTTTCCTCAACACTTGAGTAGTTTTGGATGCTTATATATAAAATTCTCATCCTCCCATGTGGAATCTTCAATGGGTAAGTTCTTCCACTTGATGAGATACTCTGAAATTGATCGATTTTGTAGATGTCAAGTTCTTGTTTCTTTGACTACTTCAGGTTCCAATATGATTTTTCCTTCCTCATCAAGTTCTAGCAATATTGTTTGAACTGGAAGCTTGTCATCTATAACCTTCTTTAATCATGAAACATGGAAAACTAGGTGCACTCGGGAAGCTGCAGGAAGCTCCAAATTGTATGCCATAGTACCTATCTTTTGCAACACCTTGTACAAACCATAATACTTTGGTGATAATTTACTATCCTTCTTAGATTGCTTGAGGAAAATTTTTTTATATGGTTGTAACTGTAGGAATACCCAATCACCTACATCAAAACTTATTTCGCTACGATGTTGATCTGCCTGCTGTTTCATTCTATTCTACGCCAAGGTGAGGTTATCCTTTAAGAGTTGGAGAACTTGTTGCTGATGCTCGATGTGATCTTCCACTGCTTGAATATTAGATTTTTCTCTTAAATATGATGTGATGGATGGTGTATGATATCCATAAAGTGCCATAAATGGGGTCATTTTTGTTGCAGTATGGAAGGAAGTGTTATACCACCATTCTGTTAAGCCCCTATACTACTAGTGTAACCCCTTATTGTTATTAGTACAACCCCCTTATTATATCGCTGTACCCACGTAGTCCCCATATTGTTATTATTGTGCCCCATAGAAGCCCACTATTATTATTATTGTGCCCTTACATTATTATTGTTATGTCGGCTCTAATTATATTATGACCCCTTGGACTCCTATATATAGAAAGGAGGTCTTGTCATTTGTATCATCCAAGAATTGTTCATTTGTGTAATCTAAAGGAGGTTGCCTCTCGAATAGGCTGAATTATAAGGCGTTGTTCTATCTTTTCTATCTTTTTGTGAGCTGGTTTCATAACATTTGGTATCAGAGCTTTGGATTCTAGGGTTTCGCTGCACCAAACAGGTCATTGTGGTATTTGTGCTATAACTTTTTTTTCTGAGACGTTTCAAATGCTAAAAAAAAAAACCTGTTTGGGTTATAATTGTTCTGAAGCTTGGGTCCGAATTTCAAAGCTTTTTGCGCTATATTCGAGGAGATATGATCTGAGGAAGTTGGCCTTTTTGAAGACTCCTGAATTACATTCCAAATAGGTGACCTGGGGAAAATCATCATAACTTTTGTTTTGGGCATTAGATTGAAATTTCGTAAGAAATTAAAGAAAGAGGACAGACTGTAGTTTCCGGCATATATTTTTCAGATCCTAAGGTTAACACAGTGACATGTGGAACTTCATACAAGTTTGCTCTTCTGAAATGGTATATACTCAGGTCATCTTGGGAGATTGTGCATAACTCTTTCTTTGAGAATCTAAATTCAATCAGATTGGTAGCATTGGAAAGAGGACATAGAAGGCTATGACAGGTCGCAATTTCAGAACTGGAAGAACCAAAATTACAGAGTTATAGTCGTTTCAATATCGAGCTCCTAAAATCAAGAAAAGGCGATATGAGGAAGTTTGATGGCAAGGATCCAGTAAATTGGATACTTCAGATGAAGCAATATTTTCATCTACATGGTGTACCACTATTACAAAAGGTATGTATTTCATCTTCATATTTAGAACCAGATCAATTTTTATGGTATAAAGGGCTTTGTTCTCATAAACAACTTGTTACGTGGTCAATTTTCACGGAGGAAATGATAGCACATTATGAGGATACAAAGAACAACACCTTCCTTAGAGCAACACCACAATAATTGGAAGAAAAAAGAAAAAAAGGGCTTTGTTACAATTGTGATAGAAAATGCACTAAAGGTCATAAGTGCGCTGAGAAGAAATTATTTTACATAGAGTATGAAGAGGAGGAAGAAAAGGATCAAGAAACATCAAATGAAGAGGATATGTGCCAGGACCCAACCCCAGAGAAAGAAGAAATGAATCCGACCATATCTTGTAAAGCATTGGTAAGAATTACCACTCCTCAAACTCTCAAGATAGAAGGACATATCAAGAAGAAAAAGGTTCAAGAGGTGAAAGATCACATAGAGAAAGAAGAAATGAATCCAACCATATCTTGTAATGCATTGGTCAAAATTACCACTCCTCAAACTATCAAGATAGAAGGACATATCAAGAAGAAAAATGTTCAAGAAGTGAAAGATCACATCGAGCATCAAGAAATGAATCCGACCATATCTTGTAAAGCATTGGAATAAATTACCACTCCCCAAACCCTCAAGATAGAAGGACATATTAAGAAGAAGAAGGTTCAAACAGTGAAATATCAGGAAGAAAATTATCAAGAAACATTAAAAGAAAAGGATACTCACCAGGAACCAACCCCAGTGAAAGAAGAAATGAATCCGACCATATCTTGTAATGCATTTGTCGGAATTACCATTCCTCAAACTGTAAAGATAGAAGGACATATCAAGAAGAAAAAGGTAATAGTGTTGATTGATTCGGGTAGTACCCATAATTTTATTAATTGTAAGATAGCCAAGGACTTGAATTTCTTCCTAGATCCAGCACCAAAGTGTCAAGTGACGGTTGTAAGTGGAGGAACCATAAATTGCTCTGGAAAGTGCCATAATATCAAGCTATCCATGGGAGAATATGTATTGAATAGCCCAATGTTTTCCGTTCCAATGGGTGGTGCTGATGTTGTACTAGGAGTCCAATGGCTACAATCCTTGGGTACAATAGCTTTTAATTTTCAAGAACGTTTTATGAAATTTTCTTCGGAAGGAAAGGAAGTTGAATTAAGGGGTATCACAAGGAAACCAGGAAAGTTAATCAACTATGACAGAATGACAAAGCTTCTAAAGAAATAACAACGATGCGTAATTGCATAATTATGTTCGCTAATTGTTTGCACATCGAAATCATGTATTTCTCCAGATCTCCAAAAAGTCTTGGAAAATCATCCCAAGGTATTTGAGACTCCCAAAGGTCTCCCATGTATTCGTGATCATGAGCATGCTATTCATTTTATTCCAGGATGTGTTCCTCCAAACGTCAAGCCCTATAGATATCCATATGCCCAAAGAAGTGAAATTGAACATATGGTTGAAGAAATGGTACAATTGTCCAACCAAATTTGATAAACAAAGGAAGGTATGAATGGAAGAATGGCGAAGAAGGGTGGGAACTCATTTAAAAGTTTCCGAATATCCCAGTTCCAACAATATTGCCAGAACTTGACAAGGAAGGAAAAAGCATATTGGAACCTAAAGCATTTACAGAACCGAGAAGTCGATAGCTACGAAATCGATCAATTTCAAAGCATCTCATCAAGTGGAAGAACTTACTTGTTGAAGATTTCACATGGAAGGACAAGAATTTTATACAGAAGCATCAAGAACTACTCAAGCGTTGAGGACAACACTTTTTGAAGGAGAGGGGCATGTTAGGCCCCTATACTACTAGTGTAACCCCTTATTGTTATTAGTACAACCCCCTTATTATATGGTTGTACCCATGTAGTCTCAATATTGTTATTATTGTGCCCCATAGAAGCCCACTATTGTTATTATTGTGCCCCATAGAAGCCCACTATTGTTATTATTGTAACCTTACATTATTATTGTTATGTCGGCTTTGATTATATTATGACCCCTTAGACTCCTATATATAGAAAGGAGGTCTTGTCATTTGTATCATCCAAGAATTGTTCATTTGTGTAATCTAAAGGAGGTTTCCCCCTCAAAGAGGCTGAATTATAAGGTGTTGTTCTATCTTTTCTATCTTTTTGTGAGCTAGTTTCATAACACATTCAGCTAGAGGAAACCATTTGACCCAGTGTGTCTGTTTATCAGATACAAAGCAACCAAGATATCCTTCCAAACATTTGTTTACTATCTCAGTTTGCCAATCAGATTGAGGATCATAAGATGAGCTATGAGCTAACTGAGTACCAAGACAAGAAAATAGTTTTGTCCAAAAATTTCCAGTGAAAATGGGATCTCTATCGCTTACAATAATCTTTGGGTTTCCATGTAGCTTTTGAATTGTTTCCATAAATGCAGTAGAAATTATACTCGCTTTAAATGGATGAGATAATGCACAAAAGTGTGCATACTTGGTAAGTATGTCAACTACCACCATGATAACACTCTTTCCTTCAGACTTGGGTAAACCTGTGATAAAATCCATTGAAACCTTATCCCAACATTGGCTTGAAATGGATAAAGGTTGTAATAGTCCTAGGGTCTTAAGTGTTTCAACTTTATTTTGTTGGCAAACCAAACATTCCGCCACAAACTTTTGAATATCCGATTTAAGGCCATCCCAAAAAAAATCCTTCTTAACTCTGTGGTAGGTTTTTAGAAATCCTAAGTGCCTTCCTAAGCGAGAGGTGTGCAATTCCCTAAGAATATTTTGTTTGAGTTGTAAATTCTTACATAGGTATAACCGATCCTTGTACCATAACGAATCATTTTTCCAGCTAAATGTATCAGATGTATTGGGATTTTGTTGTATATTTTGAATGAGTGCCCACACTTCCTTGTCATTCTTCCATTCATCCCTTGCTTCGTTTATCCAATTTGGTTGGATAATAGAAATGGCGAAAAAAAATGCTTCCACATCCTCATCCTTTCTTGAGAGTGCATCCGCCACAACATTTTGATTCCCGTTTTTGTAGATGATTTCAAAGTCATAACCCAACATCTTTGTGAGCCATTTTTGCTACTCTTCTGAAGATAATCTTTGTTATAAAAGTTATTTAAGACTATCATGATCTATTTTTACCTTGAAGTGTCTTCCCATTAGGTAGGGTCGCCATTTATTAAGTGCATGTAGTATTGCCAACATTTCCTTTTCATAAATATCTTTGTGTAAATACTTTCCTTTGATTAGAAGAATTTCGAAAGCAATGGGTCTTTCTTCTTGCATTAAAACAACACCAATTCCATTTCCTGAGGCATCACATTCCACAATAAAGGTTTTTGTGAAGTCCGGTGTAGCTAAGACTAGTGCTTGGCACATTGCCTCTTTAAGATATCCAAAGGCTTTCATTGCTTCTAGAGTCCATAAAAATGCATCTTTCTTCAATAATGTTGTTAAAGGTGCTGCTATTCTCCCATAATTCTTAACAAACTTGTGAAAATACCCTGTCAACCCGAGAAATCCTCGTATATGCTTTATGGATGTGGGGATTTTCCATTCCTTAATGGTTTTAATTTTTCTAGCGTCTACCTTAACACCTTCATGAGATACAATATGACCCAGATATTCCACCTCTTGTACTCCAAAGAAACATTTAGAGATTTTTGCATATAATTGTTTCTCCTCCAATAGTTTGAGCACCATGTCAACATGTTGGACATGATCCTTCCAATACTTGATGTAGATTAGTATATCATCAAAAGATACTAACACAAATTTTCTAAGGAAGGGTTTGAAAATGGAATTCATCAAACCTTGAAATGTAGAAGGTGCATTAGTAAGGCCAAAAGGCATGACCAAAAATTCATAATGACCCTCATGAGTTCTAAATGTTATTTTTGGAATGTCTTCAGTCTTCATTCTAATTTGATGATATCCTGAATGAAGATCCAACTTGGTGAAGTAAATTGATCCATGCAATTCATCCAATAATTCATCAATGACAGGAATGGGAAATTTATCTTTAATAGTAAGCTTGTTGAGCTCCATATAATCTAGACACGTGTGCCATGATTCATCCTTCTTGTGAACCAATACTACTGGAGCAGAGAAAGAACTTTGACTAGGTTGAATTATACCAGCCTCTAGCATTTCAACAACCATACATTAAATTTCACTCTTTTGGACATAGGGATATCTGTAAGGCCTGATATTTGGAGGAACACTTCTTGGAATCAAATTAATAGCATGATCATGATCACGAATAGGTGGGAGGCCTTTGGGAGTCTCAAATATCTTGGAATGATTATCCAAGACTTTTTGGAGATCTGAAGAAATGGATGATTTCGATGTGGGAACCTCTAGTGAACATAATTGTGCAATTATGCCTCATTGTTCTTTCTTTAGAAGCTTTGTCATTCCATTAGAGCTGATTATCTTTCTCGGTTTCCTTGCGATACCCCTTAATTCAACTTCCTTTCCTTCTAAAGAGAATTTCATGAAAAGTTCTTCAAAATTAAAGGCTATTATACCCAAGGAATTTAGCCATTGGACTCCTAGTACAACATGAGCACCACCCATCGAAATGGAAATCATTGGGCTATTCAATACATATTCTCCCATGGATAGCTTGATATTATGGCACTTTCCTGAGCAATTTATGGTTCCTCCACTTGCAACCATCACTTGACACTCTGGTGTTGGATATAGGAAGAAATTCAATTCCTTGGCTATCTTACAATGAATAAAATTATGGGTACTTCCTGAATCAATCAACAGTATTACCTTATTCTTGTTGATATGCCCTTCTATCTTGATAGTTTGAGGAGTGGTAATTCCAACCAATGCATTACAAGATATGGTCAGATTCATTTCTTCTTTTTCTAGGGTTTGTTCCTGGTGTATATCCTCTTCTTTTGACGTTTCTTATTCCTTTTTTTCCTCCTCTTCGCAATCTATGTAAAATAATTTCCTCTTGGCACACTTATGACCTTTAGTGTATTTTCTATCACAACTATAACAAAGCCCTTTTGCTCTTTTTTCTTTCAATTGTTGTGGCGTCAACCTTGTAGGTTGTGGATGGCTAGGGACAACAACACTTCCATCTTTATGATTGTGAGTGATAGGCTTCCTTGTTGCCATAATTTTGCTTTCCAAGAAATACAAGGAAACAACACTTACTTCCTTAAGAGCCTCAATGAAACTAATTGGGATGAAGGTCCTGTCAATGGCAGGATGCTGAAACACTATTTTGAATATCACCCATGAGTGGAGCCCGAGGTTCCTTTGTATATATGCAGATGTACATATCATTTTCTGTTTAGATTGTAAAAATGCAGTTTTTTCAAGTTCTCGACTGACCAGCAAAAGGTAGATAGAATCAGAGGACTACCAAGAAGAGAAGCACACAATTTGGCACTTCAAAGCAGCAAACTTCAAGAATGATATGGGCAGCCATGGACCAAGGCAATCTGACCTGCTGTTCTTGGTCTTTCAGGAGAAAAACCATCCCCATGTGGAGCCACTGTTAGCTACCTATACCAATAGGTTTCATATTTCATGATTGGCTATGGAAGGTCCAAATATGCTCTGCTTTGATGATTCAAAGATCACATATTTCCTAGAAAGTCTGATCTGTGCTAATAGCTTGGTATGGACTCAAAGTTTTGATGGATGGTCCAAAAGTCTAATCTGGATCATTCCATGGTTTAAATTTGCAGTTGTAGAATAGAGAAAGGAGTCTGTCCAAACTGTTCAATCTTGGCAGACAAGTAGTTCAGGTAGAGAAGAAAAGGCTCCCAACAGCTTAATCTGGGACCTTGGAAGAGATAAGGGTAGAAGTAGATAGAAAAAACAAAGAAAAAGCCAAAGAAAAGAAAAGGCAAGTAAGGGTTTGCAAGTCCAAGTGCACCCTCCAAGGAGAAATAAAAAATGCTAGGTAAGTAGCTGGGTAAGTAGTTGGGGTTGCAGAAAGGTTATCTTTACCATTGCACATATGTTAACTGTGTTTACCAGAGTAAAGTCAATTAATTGACAAGGTGTTCACCTCCATCAAGTTACAGCAAGGAGCATGACTAACCTCCCTCCTTCCCCCTTCCAGTTTATTACTAACATCCCTTCATCAGCTGAGATTCATGGAAGAAGATCATGGTTTCATGGTGGTTCTTGTTCATTCAAAAGCCACATTTCTTGTCTAAAAATCTTTTCATTTTGATCTACTCTCTAAACTAAGTAAGCTTCAAATAAGCTTAGTGGTTTCCCCTCCATTTACCCCTTCATCCATATTAACTCCAACATTACTATGTAAATCCCCTACAGTACCTTTTCCCCTACTAGTATCTAACACCATGGTGTATAAACCCCAAATTTTGTATAAATATCCCTCCCCTTGGTATTATAGCCAATAAATTCTGTGTCAGGGATCAAATGGCATCTGGCCACTTTGATGAACCTAGCCCTAAACCCCTCCCCTCTTCTGAAGTCATTTAGCCCCTTGGAAAACTTCATCTGCCAAAAGAAGCCTCATAACTCACCTTGTTTTACCTATACCCCTTCATTTGCAAAGCTAACCCCTAAATACCCACTTTGTTCTTATCCAAAGTATCGGGCTTGCATTGCTGTGCATGGAAAACCTTTGTTCTAGTCCCCTTTATCCATAAACCCCTTCGCAAATTACCAAAGTCCAAAACCCACCGTTGGCATTTATCCTAAGTATCAGCGCGCAATTTTGATTGGTTAAAATACATTGAAAACCTTGTAAAAACCCACATTCGAAGGTTTCCGCCCGTATGCATATCCCCCGAGCACATTAATACCCCGCCCATCGTCGGATCAGATCCAAGAGATCCGACGGTCCATATCAATATCGGAGCAGTCCCCGCGGCGGACATTTAGCGCCCGAGAAAGTGACGTTGCGTCACGTCACGGCGCGGCCACGCGTCGCTCATTGAGGACTCTCGGAGCAAGCTCTGACAATAGCGGGGCCGTACCCTAACCGCCCCGAGAGACCGTGGCGGCTATCCTCAACCGTAACCGTCACGGCCCTAACCGCCAAGTTATTGTCCCACGTCATGCCCACGTCACTTCCACCCCGCCATCGCATCAGTCCTTTGTCCGCCCCTCCGCCGACGTGGCTGCCACCGCACCATCCCCCATGGACCAACAGTATCCCGCCACGTCACCTGATGACGTCAGCTGACGTCATCCGACCTTGACCCCACCAATGACGTCATGCTGACGTCATCACAAAATAGCGCCAAATTTGCAAAAAGTCCATATTTAGCCAAAAAACGCAATTTTTTGTACTTTTCGCTCATTCTGCTACTGTTTCCGTTGCATGCTGTTTACGTTCTGAACTCCGCCAACCTGCTCAATCAGCCAAGGAGACCTCAAGAGTACCTGTCCTGCACGCATACGCGTCTTCCGCTCGCTGTTTACCAGGTATTCTTCATCATTTTCCTTCGTACCCCTGCAGTTGTCTATAAAATCGCACAGGAAGCTTAAAAGGACATTAAAACTCATAATTCACCAGTGAATTTCCTCTACAGACCTCTGTTTTCAATCAACACCTCGAAAAACACCAGCCGAGCCTTGTTTGCCCTCATTATGACAAATAAGCAATATTCTGCTCGCGCATTCGCGAAAGACTCATTTACACTGAATTCACCTGCTAAGGAAGACAAAGTGAGACCAGACAGTAGTCCTTTTCCTAATTTAAACAGTATTTCAATTGCTGTTGCATCAATTCCCCCCCTGGTATCTGAGACTCAAACTGTCATTATAAAAATCACTTCTGTGCTGTGCTGCTCCCTTCAAGCAGTTCACTTACAGTTTACAAGCTTAAAGAAGACCATGGACACTCCCATTGCTCTGAACATCAAGCCTCTCAATGCCCCTCACCAGGAATTAGAATGGAAAGCCCTGGGAGATATGGATTATCAAATGCTAGACTGGTTTCCATTGGGCTCCAAATATAATATTCAGATGCTGAATGAGTTGAAAGCCCAGCACCTTAGTGGAGCAGACATCTTGGGGATTTGGGACTCAAACTTGCCCATCTACAACCTCCTCCAAGTAAATCCTATGCCAGAGTTGGTCTACAGATGCCAGGAGTGCTATGACCCAAGCCAAAGAGCTGTCATTAGCCCTACAGGCTCAGTCCTGTTCTATATCACCCCAGAGAGTATAAATGAGATGCTGCACCTCCATACTGCAAAGCTATTGACCCCCCTCCACATGCAGAACTTGATAAAGAAGGGGAGCAAGTTGTCAAATGACCAACTCATCAAAATCAACCAGCTGTTTGTAAAACCAGGCTCTGAAGCCATCAGAACTCCTCCTATTTGATATCACTACTTGAATGAATTGGGCAGGATGTTAGTGGATTTGATCAGCTATGTCCTAGGGTTCAAGGGACTGGAGGATGTGGATGAAATCATAATGGCAATGCTGTCTTTATTCTCTCCTGGTAAGCCCCCAGCTGTACATTATGATTATGCTACATACATTGCAGATAAGATCCATGACCAGTTTATGAATTTGAAGAGGGAAAGACTGTTCAGGTATACCTCATACATATACCACCTATTCTTGTTTTATCAGTCAGCCAGCTTCTCTATTCCCTTGAAACAAGTCAATGCCCAGGGAAATCCAAGGTCAGTTGTGTTTTGGACCTCTGTCTTTCATTGTGCCTCTGTATCACCTTACACATACTCCGAGTTCATTGACTTATTCATTCATCCAGCCATGACAGTATTGCATGGTGTTCCTCCTCCAAGGCTAACTGATGAAATGAGGAGAATTCTCCACCTGAACAAAACCTACAGCATTGGTAATTGGTACCTCTACCAAAACCACACAGTCATCAGAATATATGGCTGTGAGTTGAAGCCTTTTAGGTTGCCAAGGTATGTCCCCATGAGGCTTTTTGCCTTAGAATATTTCAGGCAGTTTGGGAATGCCGATTACCTCCACTTTCAAAGCAAGAACAAGAAGTCACAGTTAAAGGTAAGGAGCCAGCTGGGTCCTTTCCTATACAACAGAAAAGAGGAGGGGTGGAAAGAGGCAAACAGTATCCTAGGGGCCCTCAGACTGCAAACTAGATTTGAATGGATACCCTATGACCCCAATCACTTTGTCTCCCTCAGGAGGATAAAATACAAATTGGGTAGCTATTCACACGTAAGGCAGCCTGAGATTGAGCAACATGCCAATGCATTAAGCTGGGAAGAAGGTACCCTAGAAGAGGAAATTACTAATGAAGAGCTGCTAGAGAGAGAGGCTAGAAATATTCAAAAGGAAGCTGACTTAGAAACTTGTGGACAGGTTCCCCTCTCATACAAAAAACAACTTGGAGCAGCTACTTCATCATCAACAACACAGCAGCAAGCTGCCGGGAACACGGCACAGACAGCCAGCAAAGGCAAAGAAAAGCAGGTGGAACAGCCACCTCCCTTAACAGAAGAGCAAGTGGAAACATTGCTGCAGCAACAAGAAGAGATGGAGCAGCAGGGAGAAGGGCAGCAGCAAGAAGAGGAGCAACAAAACAAACAGCAGCCCTTGCAGCAAGAAAAAGGGATTGATGCTCCAAGTTCCACTGAGCAACAGGCTCAAAATATAGTGCCTCCAAGGCCAGAGACCACCTTTGATGCCTCGGTCCTCCAAACCCCACAAAAGGAGGACTTAACCAGAAAAAGGGACAGAGATACTCCCCTGACTTCATCCATCAACCCGGGAGAGAAAAGACAAAGATTGAATGACTTTCCAGAGGATGACATAGCAATAAGGCAAGCAATGGGCATGGGCCCACCCAGCAGAGAAGTTTCAGCTAGTTCCTTCCAGCATGAACAGGACAGAGCTATAGGAGGAGAGGTCAGCTCCTCCAGCCAGCAAAAAGAAGGACAAGTAAGCATCAAACAGCAATTTATAGACATCAAAAGGAGGAGTGACCCCATCAAAGTACAGCTTTACAATCATCTGTTAAATATGGCTCCTTCCAACCAGCAAAGACTCATGTCTGCCTTTGATGTAAGTGAAGGAAAAATGATCATGAGTCACTTTATGCCCACAGCACTGCAGCCTCAATCTTCCTCAGATTACCTCAGGACCAACCTGGAGGTCATGGCCAAAGACATACACCCAATGGACAAAATTGAACTGCACAAACAGACTGGTGAGATGGTGTATGCCTCCTTGGCAGATGAAACGTTGGAGAATTACAAACTAAAAAGCAGCCTTAATAATACAGCCTCTCAACTGGAGTTGGAAAGGGCATCATCCCAGGCAAAGGACAACAGAATCAGGTCCTTAGAAGATATCATTATTGAGATGGGACATGATCCCAAGGATATTAAGGGTATCCAACAAATATTGAAGTTGAGAGATGCAGACATGACAGCATTGAGGAGGAAAATCAAACTCCCAGCCACAATCCACCCTCAAACAGATGAGATTGCTCAACAAAGGCTTGAAAAAGATGCCACAGATCTGATGATATCTCTCTATAAGCAGCTTATCCAAATGCAAGAACAACTAGGAGAGTCAGAGGCTGCAAAGGCAGCACTACAGGCAGCATTGAAGCAAAGAGAAGAAGGGCAAACCTCCCAGCCTCCTCCTGAAATCATCAATCTTGAGGAAACTTCTCCGACAACTGTCCCTCCTCCTCTGCAAACAGGGCCTACAGCACCAACTACATCGACAGCTGCACCAACAACAGAGGAGACTCATAGTCTGGATATGCAGAAGCTCCGAAATGAAATCCAAGTCCTAGAAGCTCAAATGTTAGAGCTCAATTCAGCCAAAGAATCCTTGGCTAAAGTAAATGAGAGATATGATAAGAGCAAGCAGAATGAAGCTGCAAAGGAACGAGAAATAAAAGCTCTAAAGAAGAGGATAACTGAGCTTGAGAAGGAGCTCACATTAGAAAAGGTGACAGCAGAGCTAAAAGCAGTCCTTTGGGGCAATATTGGCCGGTCCATCACAAATCAGTGGCAGTATATTGAGACTATGGATGAACAATCAGTACTCATTGTAAAGGCAAACAAGGAAATACACAGAGCTAGAGCTAGCCTTGGCAACATGCCTGATGCTGCTACTAGAATGATAAATATATTAAATAACAAGACAAGCTCTCAATTGGCCACAATGGGAATTGTTCATAGAACTGAGACCATCTCAATGGTTAAAAGGGTCCTGACACTACGAAACCTGATTGGAACATTGGAAAGAAGAACCCAGGATATGCAGACTGAAATCAACAAGTTCATGGACAGATTTCAGGCATTAGAGAACAGAGGCCTCCCCAGCATATTAAGCAGTGTAGGTAGACTGCTTACCCTAGAAAACTACACCAAGAGGGTTGATGCCTATGCTGCAGCACAAATTGCAAGACAGCCCAGTACTTCAACAGAAACAGGACCAGCATCAGGGCAAACTTTATATGATAGGGTGGACAACCTGTTTTTCATTATGAATGAGATCGACCATCTGTTTGATGCACCTCCAAATTTTTTCAAGTATACAGAGGCAGATGAAACCATAGAGGCAATTGTGAAGCACCAATTGCCCCCACCAGAAGTCTGGAAGAATTTGACACACATAATATTGTCAAGCCAAAACCTGTAATATCAATTTTCAGTTTACAAAAAATCATACACAGGCAGAATTTTGATAGCTAAGCATACAGAGCAAAGATGGAAGGACTGAGCCAACTCAGCAAAGATATCGGCCAACAAAGCAGAAATTGCAAACCACAGGTGGCAAGGCCGAGAAGATACAGCGTAGCAAGAAATGAAGACACACTATTCAGCATTAAAACAGAGCGGCTCAACCGACTCAGTGACCTCCAAAGGTCAAATCATCCTCTGACAGACATAAAGAGCATTTATGCTGCATTCAAAGTTGCAATAACTTCTTTTCCTACTTTCTGTACGCATTTATGAAGATATTTTCTCTCTCAGATGACTCAATGCCTGAGATATTTTGTATAAGCACTACTATAAAGTCCCCTTCGCATGAGTTTGCAAGGGTTGTTGTTGATTTCTCAAAAAGAAATTCTTATGCTGTAATCCTCTCAGAAGTGCAATAAAGAAAGTGATGGAATTTCTCGGATTTCTGAGGTGTTGAATGCGTTTCTGGTGTCTGTTGATAACTGCTGGATTCCTGTGTATTACATAATACAATAAGTATCTGTAACTCTCTCTGTTATGTGTTTTCATTCACCAATATCCATATATGTTTCTATTGTTTGAGTATTTAACAACAAAGAAAAAGAATAACTCCAGGATTTATTCAAGAAATACCCTGAGTTCAATCTGTGTTGTTAATAAATGTTTTCTTCAGGTGTAATCTACATAAAGTGTAATTCTTAAATGCTGCACTTTCAGAATACCCCTTTCACAGTGGCCTTTGTCGCAGGAATTCAAGTTTTGCTCCTGTGCAATGTGCTACACTTTCACCTCACCAGTTTAATAGAAAATTCTTAAATGCTTTCTATTGGCTGACATGTTTCACCACTCAAAATTAACTTTGCTTTTATGTAATACACAATAGGCCCTGCAGTTAGAACACCACCAATCCTGCACTTCTAAGCATTTCACAACTCCAGACTCCATTGCCCAATGGTATTTCACTACTTAAACACTATATCATAAGACTTGAAAGAGATCCTTCAACCAAAACATAAACCAAACCCTGAGCATAATAGCTAGCCTAAAACACCATCATAACAGAGATAAATCATAAAGAGAGAGCCCTCTCTGATTACAGTTTGGCTAGAAACTGTGATCCAAAGATTGGTTAGTGGTTACCCCGGCCGTATTCCCTTGGGAGTCATAGGGAACAACCTGGGTGTTAACAGTTGTAACGTATGGGAACAAAATAAAATGGAGGCATTCTTTGGCATATCTCTAAGGAATATAGGAAGTCCATTCAAGGTCATAATGATGTGGTCACTTGATAAATATAGTTCGAGACTTTAGTAGTGAAGTATTCTTGTACATGAGGCCAAGGGCCTTGAAAAAGTTGAAAAGGTTCACCCTAGACAACCTTATCATCATTTTTCAGAGGTATGAAAGCTAGGGTAAGAGACCTAATTTAAGCCAAGGGTATTAGATGAAGAGCTTGCAAAGAAATTTTAAGATCTGTAATCACCTTTTTGAGAGGACGAATTGAATTTCAGTAGGGTAGAAATAATCATTTTAGCCAAGAAACACCTAGTAGAAGAAACTAGGCCAACTTGTGTTGAAGGCCTTATAAGTCTATTCTAAAAGCATATACAATAAATATGAGAAACCCTAACTAGAATTTAGAATGAAAAATATTTAGTAGTCTAGAAGCATCCCTCCAGCCAATGAAGAAGATTCTTTGAATACAAGATAAAACCACAAATTGAAAAATAATTTTAATTCTAGCTTCAAGACTTTATTGTGAATATGAGAAGCCCTAGTGTGAGGGATGATCTTCATAAGTACCTATTCCATATGAAGGATCTTTTCAATTATTGATTGAAGCAATATGTTATAATGGAGTTTTGGCGTTTCCCTTAAAGGCAGTGTTGATGGGAAGATCGTGGCAGTAACAATGCCTTAGAGAGTGAGATCAAGAAGAAGGCTTTGAAACAACCTCCAATGACTATGGAAGACAAAGGTATGTATTCCTTAAGGTAATTAGATTTCTAAGTATAGTATTTGTAAAGGGCCTGCATAAAATGTACTAGGTTTTTTATGCATATTTAATTCTAGGGTTTGTATGCTTCATCTTGTTGAAGGTTTCTGGTTTCTAGGGATTGAAAACCCTAGATGGTGCTTCGATTAGAAAAACCCTAATTATGTGGAAACCATAATCCTGTTCTGATTGTTCCCTCATTGAAACCCTAACTCTTTAATTTTAGGGTTTGTGGATAATCTAGGGTATATGGTAATCTTGAGCAAGGGTGGACTTGAAATCTAGGATACGACATAAAAACCCTAGGGATGATCTTTCTACGAGAAATATCAAAATAATTTAGGTTTTGTGTCTAATAATCCTAGGAGAATATTCTCTTTGAAAATCATGAAACCATATGTCATTATCATTCTCTTGAATTTTTATTTTTCTTATTCATACTTGTCGGTGAATAATGTTGGTACGTAATGAAGGAAGTAGAATGGGAAGGATGGGGTATCAAAGCAGTCCCTGTGCTTGTTAATAATAAGCATGATGGAGGGATGGAATTAAAATGACCCTAAAGGAACTAATGACTAAAGTATTAGCATGCATCTTGATCTAGTATGACATCATAGGTAGAAGCATGTGATAGCATCATATTTAAAGTCTACTTGTTTGAATTGCTTGGAATCATCTAGTCCTTTGAAGAATGAAAATATGTGGGACCATTCTGCATAAGTTTTCATCCATACATTGTCTAACATTATGTCATAGGAAGTCATTTTTCTAAGGTGGATCATCATGATCATGTAAGATTCATCATCTTGGAAGCCTCTTGAAAGAAGCATTATGACAAGACTAGTATATGAAAAGGATGAAGGAATGAAATTGGTCAAGTTGAAGGCTCATTGTGAAATACATATAGCTAGATGATTGTGTGAAAGATTAGGAATTCATGTTTAAAAGTAACCATTGGGAAGGATTCAGATAATCCTAGAAGAAAGGTTAGTCACATACATAACGAACCTTTCAATTGATTATATCTAAGTATATGAATTTGACTTACTCTAGAATGGATAGAACGTTAAGAATTTCTCACTAGAATATATTTACTAATGATCAACATCAAGTACAATCTCTAAAAGAAACTTGGTAATCAAGTTCGATGCTTGGGAACCCTAATGCATGAAGGAATATTCATGTGGTGATGGACCTTGAAGATGTTGATGAGGAGAATGTAGTCACGATAAGGTAAGTCTATTGTTATAATTATTTTTGGTTATCTCATTAACATATTGTTTTGCTACCTAGAAGGATGTTGCAGATGTACATAATGACAGTTGAGGTAAGTTTGATTATAAGAAAAATGTTGAGGGAAAGCTCAACATGTGGTACTTGGAAACTATGAAGACAAGATGTACTCATCTTGGGTTTGGAAGGTATCAGTGTGAGAAGATAAATTGAATGTCAAAGTCCATACTACAAGAAGGAATTTCACTTTGACAAGGAAGCTATGGTCAACTCAAGTTTTAGGAAGGCTCAATAGAATTCCTTCATTAAAGACAAAATTAAAGTGATGTGCAAGATGGATGACCTAGAACATGCCATAAGATTGAAGAATATGGCTATGTGACACCTCGAAAGAAATCAGGCTCGATATGATGAGATGCGAAGAAAAGAGGGAGCCAGACAGTTATGAAGAATTGACAGTTGATATTCTTATGAAGACAAGCTAGAAATCATGTGGATATGACTTCTCAATTAGAAAGGAATTCGGGAATTTCCTATAGATTTAAGAGGAAGTGAAGAATTCTTCTTGTATAGAAGTAAGGATCTATTCTCAATTTAAAAATAGGGATATCCTCTCTAGTTGAGGGGGAGTGATGTTGGACATAACATGTACTTATTTGCTTCATGTGTCAAGCACTTGACTAGGACTAATATCCATAAGCCTAAGTGAAGGCCTTGGAGAGAAGATGGTAGAGGATTGGATAAGAATTTGTGGTTTCCTTGAGGATAGAACATCCAAGAAAGGAAATAAACCAACACTCTTTGAGGATGTGATAGGTATCCAAGATAAGAGTGAGCGAAGAGGACCAATATTCTTTTAGGATTTAGGGCCAAGAATCCAAGAAAATAATAGTCCTAAAAGGACATGCCTTTTGAACATATGGATGGTGTATGTGCCTTGTATAGGTAGTGTAGTATCACATGTAAAGTCTTCCAACATAATGCTCTTGAATGAAGTAGAGCTTGTCTAGTTATACCTCAAAGACAATGTTGGTTGATCATAATGTTGATGCTTACAGATGGCTTATCAATCCAACTCTTCTTATGAGAACTTTTCAAAGGGAGTATTGTTCTTGTATCGTTTGGACAATTATGAATACCTCCCTAGTTGTGAGGGAGTGTTGAAGACTGAAACTAGTTTCGGTCTTCATAATTGGCATTTGACTCATGTCTTGATGTAATTCATATGTATTGATCAGAAGAAGATAGAAAAATGTAAGAGAAAAAAAATATGGGGTTCATGCTTATGTCTTTGGTCTCTAGGTCAAGTATCCATTGAATGCTTCTAGGTTTTTGTCATGAGTCATGGTCATTGTAATATTGTAAAAGACCCATTTGGACACTTTTATCAAAGGAAGAAATATTTGTATTATATTTCGAAGTGTCTAGAAGGGCTCCCTAGACCAAGTTGGCCAACCAAGAAGATGTTAGCCTAAAGAGGGCTATTCAATACTCTTGGAAGGATATAAAAGGATAGAACCTCAACCTCATTAGACACACATGAAGCACACAAATCATGGATCTGATCTGCGACTAGGAGAAGAAGTGTGAAGTTCTCAAGTGGCTAAAAAATCCTAGCGAAGCAAGGAAGCAAGTCTTAAAGGTTTCAAAATTTTGATCTTTTTTGTGATCTACAATGCACATGTGCGAGAAGTCTAGGGTTTCTGGGCTTACCTCAAGATCAAAGTTTTAAGAAGGTGTTGTGGCTTGTCTTAGAGGTTGAAAGGGTTAGAAGAGCCTAGTTCATGGAAGATTTTTGTCTCGCTCTCCTTGTGGTATTGTCTGGTTGACTCAGTCTTAATAGGAACCTTGGTTTGGTCTTTGGTATTGGAAGTATCCTTTGAATTGATTTTATTAGAAGATAAGTTCTTGCGGGTTTCCCCTTGGAGAGGTTTTTCCCTGGCTTGGAGCCTATATCTTGTGTTCATGTAATCTTTATTTTTTTTGGCATTTATTTGATGATGAGAACATAAGCATGGATAACAAGAAGAAGAAATTAATGGCACAAGGAAAATATAAATTGAAACACTGCCCTAATCAATTTTACAAAAATCCGAAGCCATCAACTAGCTCAAAGAGCTTCGCTGGCCCAAAAAAAAAGGTTCACAACATAAGAACTCAAGGACATTGACTTATGTTTAACATTAATTGTGTCGGCTATCAATGGTTAGAAATGTTCCCATGAATATGACCATTCAGATAGCGAGAAATACGTAGTGATCCGGACTGAATTGGTAGCTATGAAGTTGTATCAAAAGGACGAGGAAACAAATAGATCTTTAGTTATTACAGATAACACTAAAGGATGGGTTGATAAATATAAGCGAGGGGAAAAAATAAAAATCCATGTCTCACCCTGGTATATGATATCAGGAAAAGAAAGATTGTAATCTAACTATTTTTAGTTTATCAATGTAATTTTTTTTTAATTACACTAAAGGTGTCTCTTTTTGTGTAGAAATTCCCACTGTAGATCACCTAATAATGTAATATACTAAAGAAAAATACTTGATCTACTTCTACAATCAATTCAACGAAACCTTAATCAATTTGAGCAACATCAATAAGAACACATATAAATGATATGGAGAAATCAATCACATAACACAGAAGATATAACCAGGGGAAAGCACCAGCCTAAAACCCCATCTTTGTATTATCATACAAGTGGAAATATAGCCAGTATTACAAAAAGAATCAGCTCAAAAGCTATCCTGCTCTCTCTGCAATACCTCTGCTGCTCATAGATAGTTAAAGGCCTCTATCTAACCTATGGTCTACCCTCCAAGCCTCCTATTTATTTGTGCAATTTTGATTAGGGTCCAGTGTAGCCACTTGTGTGAATTGGCCTCTGATCCAACTACGCAGTCCTGAAGGAGATAAATCCTCATCATGGATGAGCTTCCTTTATAGGAAAAATATTCATCCAACTGATTTTACATTGTCCCTTCTCTGATCTCAACTGGGTCTCTGTCTGAACTGACATGCATGAGTTATTCATGAGAGAATCTTATCTTAAGTTATCTGAAGTACAACAGTTATGTGCTAGCATGCATTAACTAATTGAACTTACTTAATTTAAACAAACTGTTTAAATCATATATAACTGGACTTGACTCAGTTAACTGAGCCAACTAATTACTACTCAAATTAGAACTCATCCTTATATCTTTAACTAATGGATAAATTCCTCAATTAATAGATAAACTGTTGCATGTCCTCACATAGAATTCATGTCTGATTTTTCACAACTAATTAACTCATGGAGAATTAATTAATTTATTTTCAAACAACTGTTAAGTTCAAATTCGAATTTTACTTCCTATTTTTAGTCTAGGGACTGACTAATATAGGAATCCATCCTGAACTGCTAAAAATAGAATGCCATTTTTAGCACTTCCATTTTTCATTCCCTATTGCCAATCCAGCACTGGTACCCAAACTACTATTTTTAGTAGTTCTATTTTTAACACTTCTATTTTTAGCATTTCTTGTTGCCATTTTTCAACATTTTGAAATTGGTTAGGCTAGGCATTTGTCTACCCTTTTCATTTCTGTTTGACACTTGTCCATCTGTTTTTTTTCCCATTAAGTGATATTTATTCAAAATTTTATTAGAATCCTTGTTATCATCGCCACTAAGTGTGAACTTTACCAGGGTAAAGGATCTTCAAGTACAATATTCCCACAGAATTAAACCCATATATCTTCAAAGAGTATGAGTTTGGGATCACAACAGTGTTGGAACTCTACTCATGCGTGACAAACTATGGATTTGGGCTACTGTATAATAGCTCCCTAGGAGACGGCTAGTTCCACATGGATACATACATGCTGGAGATCATATTTCACGAGAGGATCAAACAATACAACTGATTCACTCCAGACCCTACCATGGTCAAGGCCATGTTTGTGCCCTACAATGTTGGCTTCGATGCTCTCAGATATCTATATCCACAAGCAGAATCAGATTCAGAGTCTAGACCCCTCAATCACTGGAATTGTGTAGGCTCAACATTTTTCCCAATTAACCAGATTGTGGGAAAAATGATCCGAAAATTGTCCTCGAAAATGCAGAAAGATTGTTATCGATTTTCGATTATGTGTACTTATTTTCCATGTGCTTCGATAATAAACCGATGATTAAGTACATTATTATCCGCAGATCACGTTGAAAATAATTAAATAAGTCCTTTACAAATATGGTATGTAGAGACCAAGCTGAATGTGGTAACTCTCGGTTTATATCCTTGTAAATTTCTTCTGCTTTAGTTGCTACATTTTCCATAAATAATTCCTCGGTTGAAAACATCTCTATTGTTTGGGCCATCACCATTTTCCTTTATTTGACACTTATCAAAGCCATTAATCATGATGTTTGATTCGTTTTGTGGGATTTGGCTCATATTGTTGTCACCATCCCCTCTAATGTTGGTTGGTTCAACCGTGCATTTTTCTTAACCGCCCCCAGACTAGTAATGTATCTATAATGTTTTATCAACCCAGTAATCATGTCAGTAAAATGTTTCTCTAAACTCCTTGAGAGTGAGATATCAACACCACCTCTTACATTTTTAAGTTCTGATTTTCTCACTATTTCATCTGATTTCGTATGCAACTGATCGTCCTGAAAAATCAGTCCCTCTATCCTCTTCTCTAGCTAACTTTTCATTTTGTTCTATTAATTAATCCTTCGGGATAGTTATTGTATAATATGTAATTAGTTTTACATTTCATTTTTACGGTTAATAAGTTACCGAGACACACCTGTCTTGTACCTAGATTTCAAATGTATAAATAAGTAATTTTATTATTAATATGATGCTCTTTCATTGTGGAGTCTATTTGGTCTTGTACAGTGGTGTCAGAGCCCCGGTTGAGTTTTTTCTAAACTCCATGTATTTGAAGTCTATGGTGTAAAGGAGACATAGAGCATGAAGGTTGCGAGGATAGTTGATTGCAGAAGGTTAGCTTAGTGGGACACCCAAACTATTGACTCTTTGTATTTTTTATAACTTTCCATCATAATGAAAGACGATTGGAGAAATTTAGTGGTATAATTTCTTTTTTTTTAACATATCCTTGGAAGTTAGAATACATGTTGGAGTTTTGAGTACTTGTTGTTCTCAATAAAAATTGCCAATATTGAGTCGAATACCAATAATTGTTGGATTGTTGGCTAAAATTTTAAGTTCCATGTATCCAAGGGCCATTTCTTGTTTCAATTTGGGAGGCTTTGTTTGCATTTATTGCATCAAAGGGGAGTTTACTTACAGTAAAATTTCTACGGTAAACAAGAGTTTAATCACAGTAAAATTTGTGAAGGATAGTATTTGCATTTACTACAGTAAACAAGAGTTTAATCACAGTAAAATTTCCGAAGGATAGTATTTGCATTTATGACAGTAAACATGAGTTTAATCACAGTAAAATTTGTGAAGGACCAAAGTTTAATCATAACAAAATTTCTGAAGGATAATATTTACATTTATTGCAATATTCTGGTGATTAGAAATACATATTTTTTTAAGATGCCATTGATAAAATAAAATATTTGGAGGCTATGAACCTAGCTATTTTCTAGGCTATTTTTGAAACTTACCATTAAAACACAAAGCCAACTTTGTTTGAAACAAGAGGAGAAACGAATTTATATATTTTCAGAAGTATTGCATATATTTTGTATTTGAAAGGATTTGAAAAATATTTGGCTTCATAACAATTATGACTTCAATAGTTTCCATAGTTGGAGTTGTTCTTAATGGAAAGGAAAATTATCAAGAGTGATTTAGAAAGCTTAAAAGTGCCCTTGTTTTTAACGATTTGTGGGAAGTTTGTCAAGGAAATAAGGATAGTGAAGGAAAATAAATTGCACCAGAGCCGCCTGATAATGAGAAGCAGCATACAATTTGGGAGACAAAATACTAAAAGGAATATGCATTAATAACCGCATCGGTGATCGAAGAGCTAAGCCAGTATATTGTTTCCTATGATACTGCATTCGAAGTTTTAAAGAAGTTGAAAGAACAATATGATTCGAACTCAGAAGTCGAAATTATTCAGTTGTTTTTAAAGTTGTTTAATTTCGAGATGAAGGATAATGATCCTTTGAAGAGTGCCTCTGAAATAAAATCTATTTTTCATGATATAGAGGCAACTTGAATTAAAGTAGTTTTCCAGCTTACAACTTTTATAAAATTCCTTCACCTTGTCTATTCACACTATTTGGATTCTCTCCACTAGCACCTTGTCTATTCACACTATTTGGATTCTCTCCACTAGCACCTTGTCTATTCACACTATTTGGATTCTCTCCAAGCTAGTGGGTAGTTAAAAGACATTATATTTGATAAACTAGTAAGAAAAAAAGCTAAGAGAGAAAAGGCCTTTGGGAAGAAAGAGACTCCACCTAACTCTAATGTAGAAACTTTGTGTCTTACACAAAAGGATCAGAAGTCTCATGCTGAAACTTCTAGAGGTGATAAAAGTAGTAGAGGTCATGGTACGATAAATTATAGAGGCAGGGGGGGGGGGAATAATCAGGGAGACATGCAAAAAAATGATAGACAACAAAGGAATTTTAATGGTAGACCAGCTATCAAATGTTTTAGATGTGGTAAAATTGGTCATAATGTTACTAATTGTAAAATCCCTCGGGAGAAAGTCAATGAAAGGAGATAACAATTGAATGAAAAGAAAGATCAGCCACCACCATATAAGGGAAAATCATCAGAGTTTGCACATTACATTGTTGCTCACTGTAATTTTAATATTAGTGATGTTTTCAACACTACATTTTCTTCATGGCGAGATATTTTTATTTTGGATTCAGGAGCCACTTGTCATGTCACATTTAGGCGAGATTTTTTTGAAACATTCAGTGATGATATTGATGGTGTTATTTACTTTGCTGACAAGTCTCAAATTAAACCATCTGGAATTGGGTCTATTCGTTTGAAGATACTGAATCCTGTAGATTATGTTATATCGGAAGTACTTTATATTCCACAGTTTTAGGGAAATTTGATGTCTCTTATCCATATTCGGTAGCAATGGAATTCTATTCATATATTTGACGACATCATCAAGATAAGAAGAGCATCTGATCATGAAGTTATTATGAATGGTATGGAAGAAGGTGTACTTTTAAATTTAAATGGTACTTCATCTACTAATTCTTGTGAAAGTTCTATTTTTTTGGCACAACAAAGTAATATCATGTCTCCTAGCTTGTTGTGGCATGCTCGATTTGGTCACATCAATTATGGAAACATCAGAATTATGAAAAAGAGAGGCATTAAAGTTCTTCCTACAGTTCCAAGAAATATTACAACTTGTGATGCTTGTATTCTAGGAAAGCATTGTAAACAACATTTTCATAGTTCTTCTTCTAGATCTTCACGAAAATTAGGTCTCATACATTCATATTTATGTGGACCTATTCTTGTTGAAATTGCAAATGGAAATAGATATGTGCTAACATTTATTGATGATTACTCGAGAATGTGTTGGGTGTATTTATTGAAAGATAAGTCACAAGTGTTTGAAGTTTTTAAAACTTTTCATTTGATTATTAAAAATGAAATATAGGAATTCTCAGAACTGATAACGGTGGCGAGTATACTTCTCATGCCTTTGAACAATATTTGAAGGACAATGGAATCAAACATCAAACTATTATACCTTATAATCCACAACAAAATGGTGTTGTAGAACGTATGAATAGAACTTTTCTTGATATGGTTAGATCTATGATGTTCTTTAAGAATGTTAAGTTGATGTTTTGGGGAGAAGTAGTACTTTGTGCATCTTATATTCAAAATCGTTTTCCTTCTTTTGTCATCAATAATAAATCTCCTTATGAAATGTGGTATAATCGGCTTCATGTTGTTCAACATTTTAGAGTCTTTGGTTCTCTATGCTATGCATTAATTCCTAAACATCAACGCAATAAGTGCTAGGAGTCACAAAGGTATTTTCTTGGGATATTCTGCTACCTCCAAAGAATATAGGTTGTATGATGAAGAAAATAAAAAAAAATCATTCTTTCCAGAGATGTTATTTACCTTGAATCTTATAAGGATAATTCCAATGTTGATAGGCAACTGGGTCATTTAGAGAAATTTTCATCTAAGAAGTTCTATTTTGAATCTGATAATGATGTTCCACACACTGAAGGGGGGGTTCCCATTCTGGATCAGTATGTGATTTTTACATATTTAACTCATGAGGATGTTTTTGTTGAAGAAAACTTGGAGGATAATGTTGTTTTTGCAGGGTCAAATAGTGTTCCTGAAGAACCTATACTTCAGGATGAACAACCATCACAACCACTTCAACAACCTTTATGAAGATCTACACGTGCTCAAAAAGTTCCAAGAAAGTATGATGATTTTGAAACAGGAATGTCTTCTAAAGGTGATTCATGTAATGTTTCTCATGACTGTGAATTCAATCATTGTACAATTAGAAAACCTAGTTGTTTTGAACAAGTTGCTAATTGTGATGAATGGAAGGATGAAATGCAAAAGGAATATGATGCACTTATTAAGAATGGAACTTGGAGGTTAGTGGATCCTCTTGCAGGTGTCAAACCAATTGGTTTCAAATGTGTGTATAAGATCAAATACAAATAAGATGGTTCGCTTGATAAATACAAGGCAAGACTTGTAGCAAAAGGCTACGCTCAAAAGGAAGGTATTGACTACACAGAGAAATTTTCTCCTAGAACAAAATGGGGCACAATTAGAACTTTTTGTTCTCTTGCAACTCAGAATAGCTAGAAGATACACCATATGGATGTTAAAACAACCTTTTTGAATGGATATTTGAAGGAGGATGTTTGTATGTTTCAGCTCGAAGATTTTTCTACCAAAGGCAAAGAGAAAAGGGTATGTAAGTTAGTGAACGATTTGTATGGACTAAAACAAGCATCTCGTGCATGGTATGAAAAGTTAACTAAAAACCTTCTCAAGTTGAATTATAAGTTATTTGATCTGGATGATGCAACTCTTTTTGTTAAGAAAATTTGAAAGTTAGATGTATATTTAGTTGTGTATGTAGATGATTTGATGATCACAAGAAACAATGATGACTATGTAGCGTCCATTAAAAGAGAATTATTGAAATTTTTTGACATGACAAATTTGGGTTTATTACATTATTATTTATGGATTGAAGTTGATCATAAACCCAAATATATTTTCATTTCTCAGAAAAAAGTATATTGTACAACTATTGGATAGATTTGGGATGTAAGATTGTAATCCTATCACTACTCCTATGGAGTAGAATTTGAAGCTTACTTCCACTAAAGGAAGTATATTTGAATATCCAACAAAGTACAGGAAACTTGTTAGAAGTTTGCATTTTCTAACTACTAGTCGTCCTAACATAGCTTTTGTTGTAGGAATACTTTCCAGGTTCATGCATAAGCCATGTGAAGGGAATTGGAATGCAGCAAAGTGAGTGCTCAAGTATTTGAAAGGCACTCGAACATATGACATCAAATATTCTAAAGTTGCATATCCCATCTCACCGGCTATTTAGATTCTGATTTTGATGGAGATAAGGAGAATGGAGTCTCTACTTCTGGTTACTTGATGAGTCTTGGATCAACATCCATTAGTTGAAGATCACACAAGAAATCTGTTCTTGTTGATTCTACCACTGAAGCCGAATATGTTGCAGAAGCTCAAGCTACAAAAGAAATCATTTGGCTTCGAAAAATACTTGAAGACTTGTAGGAGAAACAAAAGGCTTCAACTCCATTACTCGTTGACAACTCTTTTGCAATTTAGCTGGCAAAGAATCCCAAGTTTCATTATTGAAGCAAGCATATTAACACCAAATATCACTTGATTCGGCATTATGTAGAGGAAAAATTTACTCATCTAACACATTTCCCTACTTCAGAGCAGATCACAGACATATTTACAAAGCCACTGGGATGTGAAAAGTTTGAAAAGTTCATAATGTTACTCGGCATGTCAGATGTTCCTTCGAATTAAGGGGGGAATGTTAACTAATCCTTCAAGATTGTTATTATATAATATGTAATTAGTTTTACATTCCATTTTTACAACTAATAAGTTACTGAGACACAACTGTCTCGTACCTAGATTTCACATGTATAAATAAGTAATTTTATCATCATTAAGATGCTCTTTCATTGTGTAGTTTATTTGGGCTTGTACATCTTCTCTTGCAGAATTTTTTCTATTATTTGAGATTTTAGACGTATAGGGTTTGTGTGCATGCAATAATTCTTCTTCTTCATTAATATGAAACACACCTCCTAGAGAAACGTCGTTAAGTGGATCAACAACCACTTCCTCTACACATTCTATTATTTTCTTGGGGCGATGCTCAGTACATCCTCAGAAGCACTTGCACGACATTTTCTTATCCGGAGGATTTTCTCTTTAAAGCCATCAATTTCTCTAAAATTTGTACTAAGGCTTTGGAAAAATCTACTTGTAGAGTGAAAGAAGGTTTTGTTTATTTATATTAGTATCCAATAGTTTCGATATCTAAAGACGCCACATTGAGAAACAAGTCAACCATTGTGCATAACTATCACATGGCGAATATCTTGCATTCTCTAGTGTCCTACTATGATGTTGAATGCAAACTTCTAGCTCAACAAATAACGAACTTACAGATTGTCATTGAACTTACAAATTATCATTGAGCTGCTCATTTGATTCACAATGAACAAGTCAAAAGAATTATTGGCAGTAACACATGTTGGAGAGGACTTCCTTTGAGAAATTCCTCTGGAGTAATGGTAAATATATTTTACAACGAGGGGCTCTAAGAATGATTTCTTCAATTGAGATATCTATATATAAAAACTAATATGCTCACCCTTGACACAAGCTTTGAATGCCATTCCTATCTCTCGAAGAATTAATTATTTAACTTTTTTTATGGACCTAAAGCATTCTTAATATTATTATGTCTATTGTACATTTTGGAATATTCTAGAGATTTACTTTGGAATATTATATTTTGGAATATGGTATAAATAGAAGCCAAATCAATATCAACTATTTGAATTTCTTCATGTATGTCATTCAAACACTCTTAACATCCTTATATGAACTGCATATTTTAGAATATTCTAAAAATCTGAAAGATGTAACGAAATCAATTATTTTATTTTGCTTATATAATAGTTTAATTTTCTCAAATGTGAAAAAAATGTAAAGAAATAAATATGACGATGGTTCTCCTTGTTGTTAATTGACAACTTAATTATGATAAGTTTTGTCATTTTCAAAGAAAATAAATAAATAGAGTGAGTTCCTTCTTAAGCATAAGGTTAAAGTGCAATTGGATGTAGTATTTGATTTCATGCATAGGACTAAAGAAGGATGCTACTTGAAAGCACATGATCTCATTGTTATTGCCTTAAGAATGACAAGGACGGACAAATTGTCTTTTAGTTTTGGAATAAGATCAAACATTGTGTTTGATTAACTAAAATCTAATCTTCCTTAAACAAAAGAAAACAAAAATAGATTAATATAATCCAAAATCTAAAAGCACACGGAAATAACCAATCTACCCTATATAAATTATGGTAAGAAGTGGGAATGTATGGAGTGACTTGATTTGTTATGAAACCAACTCACAAAAAGATAGAAAAAGAAAGATCAACACCTTAGAAATCAGCCTCTTCGAGGGGGCAAACTTCTTTAAATTACAAAAATGAACAATTCTTGGATGATACAAATGACAAAACCTCCTTTCTATATATAGGAGTTTAAGGGGTCACAATATAATCAAAGTTGACATAACAATAATAATATAAGGGCACAACAAATAACAATAGTGGGCTTCTATGGGGCACAATAATAACAATACGAGGACAATAGGGGCACAACAATAACAATAAAGGCTACAATGGCAATAGCAATGGGGGAATCACTAGTATTATAGGGACTTAACATGCCCCTCTCCTTCGAAAAAGTGTTGTTCTCTGTGTGGATTTAACTTCACTTTCATGACCCTGGTGAGTCAAAATAAGGTGGCATTTGGATAAATTATGAACTATGGTTGACCATGTGGAACATCCAACTATGTTTGAGCATGGTTAATAATGTTAGCCATGATGACCATGGCCAAGTATATTTTAACCAAGTTCATAGTGGTTGACCATGTTATCTATAATTGATAATGGATGAACATGTTGACCATGCTTAACATGTTGTCTATGGTTGATGAAATACATTCTGTATGGCCATGGTGACCATGACTGAGTAATTCAACTTGAACGTCTTCTTTCCATAAGAGTTCTAATAATTTAACATAAGGAACCACAACTGACCCAATCGACATTGAGATAACATCCACTCCATCGTATAACGCATTCTCGAAGGCAGAGAGTAGATTGGAGGTCATGTAACCAGACACCCAACGAACCTTGTAGACCAGAATGCGTGCTTTGGGTGTCATTCCTTTGGAGATTTTGTGTCTGTAATCCATCATGTTGGCTCCGTCAATGAAATAGCTCGTAATGATGGAGGCAGTTTGCATGCCATGGCCTTGTGAGTCCCACACTGAACTTATTTCCACTATCTCGTTCAAGGGACCAAACGTGGCTTCATAGCCTTTGTAGAAACATCATGCTCCAACCAATACAACCACATCAACATAACAATAAATAGGGTGAAATGTTAGCATGTAAAATTGTGAAAATATTAATTATTATTTTGAAATACTATATTTAAAATTAAACATGGTGTAAGATTTAGAGTTTTTTTAATTACAAATTTTGTGTGCATGTAAAGTTTTAGTAAAAATGAATATTTGTTTGTCATCATTATGTTGAATGTAATTAAATTTATTTAGTTATTTGTCTTTTATGAATAAAAATGTATGATTATTTGTGTTATTAAAAGTTTTTTTTGAAATTATGTAACAGATTTGGATTTCTAAACTTTAATTATGAATTTATTTTTGGCTTTATTCTTGGGAAGATGATCTTCCCAAATATTCTATTTCTTTTGTGTATCTTTGCATCTTTTAAGACAATGGCTAATTAATAAAATTAATCTAAAAAAAAATCTTGATCCAAAATTAAATATAAACTTAAAAACAAAAAAAAAAAACATCTAATTTAAAATAAATTGAATTAATATGAAATTACATAAAGCTTTAAAATTATACAATTTCAAACAAATTTGACTACAAAATAAAAGCTATCACAAATTTAGTATTTCTATTAAGAATTGCGATAATAATACGTTTCATAAATTTAATACTTTTATTAAAAAATATGTAAATGTCATAAGCACTTTTATTAAGGAATAAGTACTCTTTACTTGACTTTGATTCATTTTAAGTCCTTACAATATGCATGCCTTTGTCTTAGATACTGAGAACAACTATAAATATTACAATTAAAAGGAGGCTCTACAATATTGTATAAGATTTTATTGATTATTTTAAAATGAAAAATATCTATATATAATTATGGTTCTTCTTTGGCATGGTGTGTCATATATTGATAGGAGGATCATTGAGATGTATGACATTGAGAATAGCAAAAGAGACATAGAGGAGCATAATGATCTAGGGGATCAGTAAAGTGATCAAAATTCAAAGTATTCAAAAGTGCTCGAAGTTGGTGCCAAAGCATAGAAATCGTCACTGACCTGAATCTAACGCAAGTTGAATTGCTCAAAATCGATATCGTATGCTCCCGATATCGCGTTCTGGTCGTTTTACCAAATAGGTAAATTTTTTGCAGGTTACGTGTAGGACTGCTGACTAGGTAGTCCATACGATGACTCAGCAGGCTAACGAGACAAGCTAACTATACTTCGTAGGCCAATGGCAGGCTTCTAAGTGGCCTCGTTTGAATGGTTCAATTTGGCAATTTCTGATTGGTTGTGGCATATTTTATGTGGACCAATGATGGTTCACCACATGGCTCAGCCATGGACTGCCACGTGGCACCACGACATCAACAAAATTTTGGTATGGGTTGGTCGATGGCCTGACCAGATTCGAATGTAGGATCTCAAGGTTTGCAACACAACACCTTACTGCTACACTGCATGGTGGTTCTTAACCTATATAACATCAAATATCTATTTACGTTTCTGACGTTGAAGTGTTGGGGGAAGCGGTCAGGGCTAAGCCCCTAGACCCTGGTCACTACACAACCCACGAGACTGTGAGCGGAGCCACCAAGGGCTCGAGACTTAGCCCCAGCCCACAATCTAAACCTTATACCATGCGACTAGAGGCAGGGCGAAGTTTGGCGACTAGTGCGAGGAGGGAGGCCAGCACCAAGGTCATATGCGTGCCTACAAGACCAACACTCTAGGTCGAAGGTGTCAGGCGAAAGGTGCTCCAGCAAGGGGGCCAGCCCCAAGGTCATATGTCGACCATAAGACCTAGTGCCAAAGTTTAATGGGGCCCACGGGAAGGGTGGGTGGTTCACCCATCCCTTGGACCTGTGGCACCCATGTGACCACGAACCCATATCTAGGGGCTTAATTGGTGGAAGCGAGCATTAACGCCTAGCCCTCGGTCATATGTGGCCCATGCGGCCCTTTTTTTCTACTCGAAGGGGTCAGAGGGAATTTAAACGAATCGACGGGAATCTCGCTGGTGCTAGGCAAAAATGGCGCTTGGTAGTTTCGAAAAAGGTGCAATTCGTAGAACAGTTAGCAAGAGAGTGCAATTTGTAGAGCAGTTAGCAGAAAAACTTCTCTAGAGCATAACTTCGTCAGTTTTTGGCCAAATTGAGCCTAGCTAGGGGTGTTTTACTATTCTAGAGCCATTGGAGACATACTTTTTATATTCTAAGCATTGTAAATCCATTTAAACACAAATTTGATCACTTAATGAAAGAGGCCCAACATTGGAAGTTGGACTGGAAGATGTAGCCCAGAAGTGGGGTGAACTCCTTTATCATTTTATGTCTTGTGTTTATTTATATGGTATATTTATCTATTTTTTCATGTTGTTAACTAAGTTTTAAAACCATTATTTTATGTGTTTTTTCAAAGTGATCCATTGTCTAAAAGACATAAAAATTTACTTGCAAATTTTCCCATCACCTTCAAGTTTGTATTTTAGATCACAGAATAAATAATTACAAAAGAGAATCACCCAATTTGATGCAGGTCCCCAGAGCGACCTTTCTTTCCATTTTTTTCAAAACCTTAACCTAACCTTCCAAAGGTGGGTTTATCAAAGCGATCTAAAGGTTATCATGATATGCTAAAGGAGAATCCTTGTCAGAATTCAAAGAAGTTGACTCAAGAGTGTAATATTCCTTTTTTTGGATATGGTCAAATTGGATAGAATCTGCCCATGGTATTTACCGTGGTATTCACCCATGGCATTGGCCCATGGTATTTTCCTTCGTTTTTTTAGGGAAAACAATAAAATAAAGTCTCTAGAGAGTCCATCAAACTTATAAAAGGGGGTAGGAACCTAATAGTGTGAGCATTTTGAGTCTATATATCTAATTGTTTTTGTTGAGAACTTGGCATGGCCAGTTCCAGCTTGATCCTAGGGATGAAAACCCCATTGGTGAGATTTCTCTGGTGGATCCATCTAGGATCCACGATTGTGTTTCAGTATCTTTAATTTCTTTGTTGATGGGTAGGCATATGTGCCACAGACATGGCTTTAGTAGGCCTTGTGTGGGAATGTAATTTTGTTTTCAGTGATTTACATAAATAAGAGGCTGCATTATTAGATATGTTTTGGGTTCGGTGTTTTTGCTGCAAGAATTTTATTAGAACACCTAGAGTGTACCAAATCTGTTAATTTTTATTTTTATTTTTTATTTTTTATTTTATTTTATTTTATTTATTTATTTATTTAATTTTTTTTTTTTTTTTTTGTTTGTTTATTTTGTTTATTTATTTTTTTTTTTTTTTTTTTATGTTTGGGATATTACCGTGGTATCATAGCTATGCATCCTGCTAGCCAAAGGGATTTTTCTTTGTAGGATTGTCGTAACTTTGGTGGGGATTTCTTCTCTCCCTAGCTGACAGTTTCCATCTTCGGTGGTATTTGGTATCACCGTAGTTGGTCTTTTACCTTTTAATTAATTTCTACCCAGTGGGAGAATTAGATGTAGATTTGTATTGGGGAAGAGTGTTTCTTGATTAGAATAAATAAATAAATAGAAAGAAGAAGAAGAAGAAAACAAGAAAGAAAGAAAGGGTGTGAGCATATTTGAAGGAGGCCAAGGCTAATTTATTAAGAGGTCATCAGCCCTGTTTCTCAGATAGTCGAATGCCTAGACCAAGAGTCTTCTTGCCGAAGATATCTATAAATTTTTTGTTTTCCAAATAGGTCGAATTCAAAATGATTTGTGGGGTGTCGAGGTTCAACGTTGGTCATATTCAACATTGTGAGAACGATATCACCATTTATAAAATGCCAAACTGACACATGAAGAGCAGAATTATTCCATTTATTTCCATTATATTAGAGGCCAAATTTATGAATGCAATCGAGGTTGATGACCAATTGGGTGATCATGACTCAGTTCGCACGTCAATCGCACAAGAGCTCAAAACTCAGGAGGGCACCATCCATATAAAATCTCACAAGCCTACAGACGCTAAAACTGCTCCACATATTAATGAGTGAAGGGTTGTCATGGAATAGTAAGGTTCTTTTTGTTTAATACATGCAAATATTGTTGGGACCAGAGTCAAACTCGTATATAAAATTGTGTGCCATCCAGTCAATTGTAAGAGGTCATGTGGTCCATCAAGCCTCACCATAGTTGTTGAGGGATGCATAGGAGGACTTAGACGCCAAGTGTGTGGGGTTATATGCTCATTTTCCCACATTGCAAGGTCACAAAGCCATTCTCAACGACATCAGATTATACAATGGTATCAGTATACAGTGGGTTGATTAGTTGATTAGGAGGTGCATATAGATAAGGGGGCCACCATCCATAATGCATAAACCCATCACGTGAGAGCACCAAGACAAAATTAATCTTTAGAAGGATGTAGGCCATTATTGACCAAAGCCATGAACAAAGAACATTGCAAAATTCGTGGGTAGTTGCCAGCACCAGGGAGCCATATGTATCCTATTCTTCGGCGATTTATGAGGTTGTCACTCATGCACTTGGAAGAAGTCATTCTTACAAAAGCTATATGCAAGGCACTTAGACATTGTGTGGGAGATGATCAACACTATTGGCATTGTTCATTCAGACAGGATTCCAAACTTGAACAGGTTGCAAAATTATTAAATGATTTGTTGGTTGGAGGTTTGAGGTGCGATTGATTGCAGGCTTTTCTCTACTAATACCATGTTGGTGGAGTGAAGTGCCTGTTACACAACGCCAACTAGAAATCAGATGTTGCAGGAGCATTTTTTGTGTGAACGGGGAAGATGACAATGTTCATCTTTGTGTGCAGTCCATGCATTCCCTATGTAGACAACCGTGAAGCCATGAGATGAGAACCCATTCATCCATAGAAAAGGAGTTGGGCCCAAAAATTATTGTAGTAGAAGGTAGGCTAAGGGCCATTCATACATGGGCAACCCATTTTCTCATGCATGGAAGCCACATATACATCACACAAAACACAAAGTTGAGAGCAAAGGATCATACAACTTTGCGTAGACAAAGAGGCCAATCGTGAAAGAGCATCAAAGATCTGTGCCATGCAGTCAACAAATTAGTGCTTGTGGGCCATCGGTCCATCAATGGTGCTAGTGGTATATCAAAAATAAAAAGCACAAAGTCGAGGACCATACACTCGTTGTGAAGAAATTGGGAGGTCATGAGGCCAAAGACACCACCTCAGAGGAGATTCAAACTTTAAGGTGCCACCTTATAATTGTAAGGGAAAAATAAAGGGTAGTGACATCGTGTGGAGACGTCATTTCAATATTTTGCAGATGCTCCTATTATATTTGAGTGGTATTCCCGCATAGAAGATCCGAATCAAGGTTATTATTGCAGGAGAATATTGTTGTTGCGGAAGTTTATCGCCAGAAATAATTATTCAAAGGAGAATGATTTGTTATTATTTCTAACAGGGTTTATTATCTCTTCTCAAAGGAGGTAATTCAATTTTATTGAAGAAAGCCAAGGACAGAGAAGGAAGATCAAGCGTTAAAATCCATTGATTCCAATCCATAATGTCATGGCTTTACTTTTGAAAATGCCTAAGGAATCAACATATTAGTACATCCGTTGGTCCTCTGGGCTACAATACTTCAGTGGATCAAAAATGGCAACAACTTCCATATTAGAAAAAAGAGCAGAACAACAAGCCTTTCTCTTGGAAGATCCATGCTATCCTTCAACAGTTAAAGGATATCCAGAAGGAAGATGTAAGAAGCAAGTGTCTCTTTGAACTTGGATCCAAAATGTAGAGAAAAAAGTCAGAAGATGTCCTCCTACTGTTAGACACATTATACATAGATTTATGTCTCACAGAGCAATCAGATTGGAAAGGGTTAATTTAGGCCTTGAAGCCATCCATGCTTACTTTGATACAGCCTAGGTTCCTTGAGTATTCCTCTAAAAAGGTTAAGCTCACAATCGCCACTTGTCTCAGTAAAATCTTAGCCGTAACAGCGCTGCTACCGCCATATAATGATGACAGCATGAGGAGGATTTTTTGAGTAATGGTAGGATCCCTCCAAGGATTGGACAATATCAACCTTCTTACTTTCTTTCAGAGGTGTAAAATTTTAGAATGAATGAAAAAATCTACATTTATTATACTTACGTTGGATCTAGAATGTGATGACTTAATCCTTCAGATGCCCCAATGCTTCTGCACCAACATTACGACATCACATTCAAAATATTTCAAAACAGACATGCAAAGGGTCGTGTCCCTAATCTTAGGAGAAGATAAGGTCATTTGCAAACAATTGAGGTCCAAATTGTTGGCCATTTGGAGGAAGGAGCTAATTGTATCACCTGTTGCCTATGAACTAGTTGAGGGGTTGGTCAAAAAGAAAATCAAACTACTTAAAAGGAAGTTGACCAAGGAGGAACTAACAAGGATTTGTGGGGACAACAAGAATGAACTAAGAAAGAAAAGCCTACGCTTTGTATATAAGGGATCTTGGCCACTTAACCTTTCATGTCCATGTGATAGGAAGGAGGCAATGAGGATAGAACTAGAGGAAACTCCTTCAAACCACAAGGATTCATTTGAAGGATCCAAACAATTAAGTACATATGGTGAGCAGCAGCACAATGTTATTAAGAGAGACTTGCAGGACAAGCCAATGATAATTAGTTAGCTTGACAAAGTACATGAGGAAAGGAAGGAGGTAATTCTTCCTAACAATATGGTAGAATCTTATGTCCAAGAGGACATCCGTGAAGAATATGAGAAACCAAGTGTAAATAAGAGTCCACCGGTGCATCCATGTTTGACAACCAAAGAGGATGGACAACAAATTGTCCCCACAGGTGGAGAAGGTCAGGAAGAATACATTCAAGGAGACTTAAATGAGGAGCCAATGATGGAAAACTACTATGATGAACATGAAAAGTACAGTATGAAGGATGAACAATTTCTGGAGATTCGGTCAAAGGTTCAAGCTGGAGCTATGATAGTTGATCATCTGGTGGAGACAAATACAAAAGAATTCAATAGGGCACCAGAATTTCTAGTAGAGGACTTTTGAGAAAATATCATGCATTTCAAGACAAATCTTATGATGTTAAAGAAGAGAGCCTTGACAGTCTGAGACATTGTCTTACAGGAAAATAAAAAAATTGAGGAGCTCATAGGGGTATGTGTTGAATCAATGGCCAAGTTGTCTAGTGTTGAGGAACGACTCAAGTCCCTCACAAGGAAACAAGAGGAGTACAACTAGGAGTTCCAGAACAACCCTCTACAAGAGTACATAGATAAGGCTTGTAGCACTACCAACCTGCCTTTATACATTGGGGATAATAGGGTAGAGTTCTACAAATGGATCATGTTGGGTGATCGGGTGGAGCAGCATGAGTTGAGCATCAGGAAACATCAGCATGGTAGACTTATTCCATGTGCAAGCATTCATGCATTATATCCTTCCCACGAGATGGATTGGTGAGAGATTATGAGTTGGAACTCTATTGATGGGATACTCTTATCCAAGGGCATATTGCAGCTTGGGCCCTTAAGCATGAGCAATGATGGAGGGCTGAGATGGTATCATAACCCACAAGTCCCAGGACTTAGGTGGCATTGGGATCCAGGGGAATCCATTGGGGGCAGGATTGACCAGAGGATTGTTTGGGATCTAGGTATCGAAGGATCCATTCAGGATCATTTAGCATGGAGACATGGAATAATGCACTGGGTTGTATGAGATCCTGGTATCAATCTACAAATGCTTCTATTGTGGATAAAAGTGGATTGCTTGAGGGCAAGCAATCTTTGGGTGGGAGGATTTGTAATATTCCCTTCTTTTGGATATGGTCAAAGTGGATAGAATCTTCCCATGGTATTTACCGTGGTATTCGCCCATGGCATTGCCCCATGGTATTGTTTTTCGAGGGAAAACAATAAAACAAAGTCTCTAGAGAGTCCAACAAGCCTATAAAAGGGGATAGGAGCCTAATAGTGTGAGCATTTTGAGTCTATCTATCTAATTTTGTTTGTTGAGAACTTGGCGTGGCCAGTTCCAGTTTGATCCTAGGGACGAAAACCCCGTGGGTGAGATTTCTCTGGTGGATCCATTCAAGATCCACGATTGTGCTTTAGTATCTTTAATTTCTCTGTTGATGGGAAGGCATACGTGCCACATGCACGACTTTAGTAGGCCTTGTGTGGGCATGTAATTTTGTTTTCAGTTATTTACATAAATAAGAGGCTGCATTCTTAGATATTTTTTGTGTTCAGTGTTTTTAATACAATAATTTTATTATAACACCTAGAGTGTACCAAATCTGTTAAAAATTTTGATGTTTGGGATACTACAATGAGCTTGCTTCAATGCACCATAGGAAGCATTATTATTTACTATGTGCTTGGCGAGGGAGTATGGTTCACAACAAGATCCTTAGGGGACTTTTGAGGGACTGAAGTTTGAACCTTATGTTCACTGAATGTAGTTCATCATCAAATCCTTCATCATTCTTGTTTGAATTAGAGGAAGCCTCACTCTCCATAGGAGGTGGTTCATAGGGATTTCAGCTTTTAGCTCTAGAATTACTAATGCTCCACTTCTGATGAGATTTGAGTAGAGGGCAATAATTTTGTAGATGGTCTGTTTGAGGACAAGAGCAACAATGAAAAGTAGAATCTCATAGTCTAGACCTTGAGTCCAATGAAAATCTCTTATTTTTAAATTGATATGGTCTGGAAACCCTTTATTGATACCGATTTCAATGTAGATTCTACCATAGGTATAATAAACAAGATGCCCACGAGAAGTATCAGTTGAAACGACCTAGGGGGTTTCTGATGCCCTCAAAGACTAACTAGTGTCACAAGTGAGCAGGCAGATTAGGAAGCCGAACCAATATTGGCATCTTGGTAATGACTGTCGTAGAAGGGTCAAAATTTGGAAACCAAGCAGTTAGGAAAAGTCTAGCGTTGCCCCAGAACTAGGGCCCTTTAGAGAGAATTTTATGATAGTCTTTTGATTCACCAAAAATCACAATGAAGAAACCATTGGAGCACAAAATAAGCTTTCATTTCTTGGTCCATGACGAATGAAGCCATTGGTAAAGATCTGTCGAGCGAAATCAAAAATCATTAAAACGACAGATAAGGGCTTTCTTTGCAAATATATGATGGGGTTCCTCAAGAGTAGGGTTAGATATTTCTAAGGAGGGATCTTTCTCATATTTTTCAACCAAAAATGGCCTAGGAACTACATGGGACTAAATTGCCTTAAGGGGCGACTAAACATAGGCATCATCTTTATAAGTAAAATCTTTAGTAAAATATAAATAACCTTATTTTAAATTATTATTATTATTTTAGTAAAATATAAAGATTGTATTTAATTAAAACCTATTTTAATGAGAATTTTATAAACTTTTTGTTTTTGGCATTTAGTTTTTATGATTTGTTATTTAATATTTTAATAAAAAACCAATTTATTTGTAATTTTATTATAAAATAAACAAATCCGGAAGAAAGATCAAACTCCATCCGTTTTTATTTTTTTTAACTGGAAACGGTCCAAGGAGAATCGACAGAACATTAAGAAATTCAAAAGCTGAATTCCATTATTTGAATGGGCCGGCAATCTTATGATTTGTTATTTAATATTTTTATAAAAAATCAATTTATTTGTAATTTTATTATAAAATAAACAAATTAGGAAGAAAGATTAAACTCCATCCGTTTTTATTTTTCAAACTGGAAACGGTCAAAGGAGAATCGACAGAACATTAAGAAATTCAAAAGCTGAATTCCATTATTTGAATGGGCCGGCAATCTACCGTTGAATTCCATTATTTCCAAGTCTACTGGCATTTTAAAAATATCATCATGCTCTGCATCTCACATGGGTTACTAGCATTTTAAAGATCTGTGTTTAATTATTGTATCTTCATTCACTGCACTATGAGGTTGCAAAATCTTTCCGTTCTCTTGCCTCTTTTCATCCTCGCCCTGTTTCTACACCCATCATCATCTGCCCTCCGCAATCCATCAATCCATGGAGATGCCAATGCGCTCATTTCAATGAAAGCAGCACTCCTTGATCCTCACCATTGGTTAGATACGTGGACAGTCTCTGATAAAAACCACCATTGCGCATGGACTGGCGTCCATTGTGACCTCATGGGTCGAGTGGTGGCTCTAAATCTCTCTTCAATGGTTATTTGTCATCGCTCCGATTGCTCGACCTCTCCGATAACAACTTCACTGGAAGTCTTCCCTTCGATGTCTTTATCAACTCTTTGTCAGGGGTGTTGCCACTGGATTTGGCGTATCTCGTGAAGCTCAACCATCTTGACCTTGGAGGAAATAACTTCTCGGGCAGCATTCCTGGTGAGTATGGGAACCTAAAAAGTGTGGAATATCTTTCAATCGCTGCAAACAGTTTGAGTGGAAAAATACCCGGAGAGCTTGGAAAACTCGGGAATTTGAAAACACTTTATTTGTAGGAAAATTCATTCCAGGGTGGGATTCCTCCTGAGATAGGAAATTTGAGCAACCTTGTAGAACTCTATCTGTACGATTGTCGCCTCACAGGCCCTATCCCTCCTCAAGTGAGCCAGCTTGTGACCTTAAAAACCCTGTATCTATATAATAACCATCTTTCTGGTGAAATACCCGCGGAACTCGCGGAGCTAAAAGAGTTGAGGATGTTGGACCTGTCCTATAATAGACTACAGGGCAGGATTCCATCTTTCATTGGGGACTTGCCAAATTTGGAGGTTTTGTGGCTTTGGGGAAACAATTTCACAGGTCTCGTGCCTCAGCAACTGGGCGTAAGTGGAAAGCTACAGATATTAGATATAACAAATAATTCATTTGTCGGCCCGATTCCTGACTCTCTCGGCAAATGCGATTCGCTGGTTGAAGTCTCCATGGGGGAAAATTATTTGAATGGTTCGATTCCTGAAGTCTTGCTATACTTACCCATGCCGACTGTGATCGAATTGAACAACAATAATCTCAGTGGGAGCATACCGGACGTAAGTAATAATGTATCATCTAAGCTACAGACAATGATAATTTCCAACAATAGCTTGAGTGGCTCTATTCCTTCGTCCATTTGGAAATTATCTGCTTTGCGGCACCTCCTGATCGATGGAAATCAATTAACAGGCATTGTGCCTGCAAAGATTGGCCAACTGAGTAAAATTGAAGAGATCAATTTCAGCCAGAACAAGTTTTCGGGGATGATCCCCAGGGAGATAAGCAATTGTAGTGCTTTAACATACATTAATCTCAGCGCAAACAGGTTGTATGGTAATGTTCCCTCAGATATAGTCCGTCTGGGTAAAATTGAACATATCGATTTCAGCAAGAATCTCCTTTCTGGTATGATTCCTAGGGAGATCAGCAACTTTAGTGCTTTGACATACATTGATCTGAACACAAACAGGTTGTCTGGTAATGTTCCCTCAGATATTGGCTATCTGGGCAACATTAAAATTATTGATTTCAGCAAAAACAGGCTTTCTGGCACGATTGCCAGGGAAATTGGTAACTGTATTTCGCTAACACAAATTGATCTTAGCCAGAACGAATTCAACGGTCCCATCCCAGTGGAAATCACCAGGATGAGCAATCTCTATTCTCTGAACCTATCGAGAAACTGGTTGTCTGGTAAAGTTCTGTTGGATATTGGCAGTGGGAGCAACATTGAAATTATCGATTTCAGCAAAAACAGGGTTTCTGGTATCATTCCTAGGGAAATTGGTTCCTTTATTTGCCTGACAAAAATCGATTTTAGTGGGAACAAATTCAGCGGTCCCATCCCAGTGGAAATGCCCAGGATGAGCAATCTGTACTCTCTAAATCTATCGAGAAATCACTTCAACGAGAGCATTCCCAAAGAATTCGAAGCAATGACGAGCTTGTTCTCCGCGGATTTCTCATACAATAACTTCTCCGGTCTTGTCCCAGAGGGTTTGTTTTCTTATTTAAATGCAACATCTTTTGTAGGGAAGCCCTATTTATGCGGAGAACAGTTGGGCAAGTGTAATTCTAGTGTCAAATGGTCGCCCGTCGGAGTACAGTTCAAGCTTGAACTTCTCTTGCCTCTCTTAGCGCTTGGAATTCTCTTCTTGGCGTTGGCAATTCGAGCAGTCACAATTAAGAAGAAAGATAGCGAGGGCAGGCCATGGAAGATGACGTCCTTCCAAACACTCAGCTTTGGAATCGATGACGGCAAAGGAGGAGAGGGTGTTGTGTATAGAGGAATCATGCCCAATGGGGAACTAGTTGCAGTAAAAAAACTTAAGCGGATAAGCTCTTCAAATGCTCATGGCTTCTCTGCAGAGATCAAAACTCTGGGCAGAATCCGCCATCGACATGTTGTTAGATTGCTGGCGTTTTGCTTCAACCATGACACCAATCTTCTGGTGTATGAGTACATGCCGAACGGAAGCCTGGCGAAGTTGCTTCATGGAAACAATGCCACGCCTCTGGATTGGGACACCAGATACAAAATTGCAGTGGGAACTGCGCAGGGGTTGAGCTATCTTCATTACGATTGTCGGCTGGCCATCCTTCATCGCGACGTGAAGTCCGGCAATATTCTTTTGGACTCCAACTTTGAAGCTCGCGTTGCAGATTTCGGCCTAGCCAAACTCTTGCATCAATCTGGTACGTCAGAATATATGTCTTCAGTTGCAGGGACCTTTGGCTACATAGCTCCAGGTAAGTGGTTGTCTCATCTTTTTAAATTTTGAAGTCGTGGATTTCTAATTTTAGTAGAGGGTCGCTGGAAAGTTCAACTGAGTTGCTAGCTTTCTGAAATTCTATGGTCTGTTATTGAAGTCCATGATCTGTTATTGCCAATTATAAACATAGTATGCTGAGGCAGAGCAGCGCTGCATTATAAATAAAAGCAATTATATAGAAGTCAAAACTGCTTCATAGTATGGTATTGCTTATTTTACGGTGGTTTTGCCACTGACCTTTGCCGTAGCATACCATTTACGATTGGATGTTGAATTTACAGAGTATACATACACCATGAAAGTGGACGAGAAGAGTGATGTATACAGCTTTGGAGTGGTTCAAAGTGGTTCTGGTTGAGCTCATCACAGGTAAAAAGGCGACGGGTGAAAGCGAATTTGAAGAGGATATGTATTATGAACATCACAGGGTGGGTGAAGAAGATGACCAATTGGAACAGAGAAGAAGTTATGAAGATTATTGATCCCAGAGTTATCAACGTCCCAGTGGAGGAAGCCCTGCATATATTCTTAGTAGCTCTCCTCTGTATACAAGAGCAGAGTGTCCGAAGACCTACTTTGCGCCAGGTAGTAGTAATGTTAACATACTTCAGTCCCAGGCAATAATTTTCATGATCAATTTGACCGCGGGATATGATTGGAATAAGGCATTCTCATCCTCAGCCGGGCAGTTCAGGGTTGATTGGATGTGTATCTTGATGAAGGGTAGCTATCTTGACTGGAGATTCATATCCATCTGCTCTTTTAGCATCTACGTGCAGGAGCTTCCAACCTAGAAGTCACTTCCTTTATTTTGAGGGAATTAAGTTGTGAAATGTTTTCTGTATTTCCTTATAGAGGGCATCTGAGTCAATCTTGCTTTCAGATTCCTCTGTTTTTTCTCTTTCTGATTTGCTTGCAGATTCCTCATTCTCCTCCAATCAAAAGTCTTAGAGAAACTTTGAGGATTTCCAGTAGGTTTGAGATCTCTCCCTTTATTCCTTTGAATGGTGGATCTTCCTAAAACTCTTCCTTTGAAGGGCAGATTTTCCTAAACTCGCCCTCTCTGGGCCATATGTGGTCTAGGAGCTGAGGACAAACCTCCTCTAACACCCTGTAACACAGTTTCATGGTTTTTATTACAAAATGTTTATTTGGCTTCATTTTCTCCAATCCATTCATATTTGCATAGACAGTTGTAAATCAAGTCCCACAAATTTTAAATCGTTGCAGTTCAAGTTTTGAGCGAGTCATGCATAGCTTTTGGTTGAGGAGCATGGCAAGGTGTTAATTAATCGTTCTTATATTATATAAGAACATACATTCCTTTTTATCTGCAAAGGAATTTCTGCAAGAATTCTGCGGTTTAAAAAGCAAATCTTCATTTATTTTGTTCACATCATTTCGATGATGAAAGCAATTCTAAATCCAGACACGAGTGATGGAAACATGATTTTATTACAGATTTTTAAGCATAGCATGAATCAAAGGTGTTAACTACTAAGAGAGGAGGATTCAACATTACGGGTCTTAGATTAATATTTTGATTTTAACACGTTTGAATTGAGTTGTCAATTAACAATACTTTATTTACATATCAATTATTTTCAATTACCAGTGTCAAAATTAGTATTAAGTAATATTTTGAGTTTTAACAAGTCTGACTTGAGATTTTAAGTAACAATGCTTTATTTACATTTGCAAAAAATATCGCTGAAATTGAAACATTTTAGATAATGAGTATTTCTAGATTTTATATATTTTCACAGTATAGAATTGTGAATCATCATTACATAGTTGTAGATTTGGAAAACTTAACTAAATTATTGTTTCATAATGGATTATTATATAATTTGTCATTTATTTTGTTAATTTTTGAATGAAACGATTTGAAGAATTGATTTGCACGATCCAATTTAATTTTTCTATCTTTCTTTGCATATTTTCCTAACCGACTTGATAGTTTATTGGCCAAATTATTAATATAATTAAACTCACGAAAATAATTTGAAGCATTAGTTATAGTTAGTGCCTCAAGATGTGCTACACTTTTCAAATGAAATTAGAGGCAAATTCAAATTAGAGGCCAGGCCTTCATGAATACTTCTCATAGATCATCATCCATATAACCCAAATCCTACCATTTTATATTTTGATAAATTCATGACTGATAATAATCCCCAAGAAATTACTATTTTGATAAATTCATTACTGATAATAATCCCCAAGAAATTACACAATGATTCTGTAGTGCTATCCTTGATTTTCAAAAAACAAATAAGTTTTGTTGCACGTGGGCATCTTCTTCCATCCATTAGATGTGTAATATATATACAATAAGGTGTTGCTCCACTATTTTATTTGTGCTTTTATCCACAAAAAAAAGACTAAAACAAATTTTTGCCTTTAGTTTTTCACAATAAACTATTTTTGTTGCTCAAAAGAACTCTTTTCAAGATGCAATATTAATATAGGAAGAATATTCATTGGTTAAAGGTATAATAGGTGTTACTTTGTACCTATTCAAGTCACATAAATCTTTGTACAAATCTAAAAGTAAATATTTTATAGCCACAAAATATTTAGTATCCATCACACTGATTATTTTGTATTTTTGAACATCTAACATAATTTCAAAATGTTTAGTAATAGGTAAATATTATTTGAATTAAATAGTTGAATTAAATGTTTATGAGCCTAATAAACCATGACCATTTAATCCACTTAATTGAATTGTACTACTAACTTCCCTTATATATGGTGTATCTTGTTTGAATACTAACTTCCCTTATATATGGTGTATCTTGTTTGAATTTGGTATAGAATGAACACTTAATGTTGTTTTCATCATCTAGACATATTATAAGATATGCACATTTATGTATATACTTCCATTCATATTTAAATGGCCTTTTAGAAGTTACCCTATTATCTTTCTTTTTACGATACATTCTTCAATATTAATCTCATCCTCAAATATAATAAATTTTTTTAATAGTTGTATTATTTGACTTCAATTTAAATACATCAACCAGTGTTATTTGTGTTCCATATTTTTTAGATGAATCAATTTAGATATTTCTTCTTAAGATTATCCTATTTAACATATTACCATATTTTTAATGAAGATTAAATCATGAAAGTTAAATTCAATGAAGCTCCCAAAAAAATGTAATAAATGGTAAAAGAAACAATTTCCTTGTAACATCATGTAAAAAGCATGTTACAATACAACAAACAATTCAATTATTATTCAATACAACCTAGGTATATTTTAATTTACCATTATCAATCCTATCTTATTGGCACAAAGCCTAAATGTATTTTGGTAGCTTAAATTTTCTTTAACAAAGTGTATTTTAGTTTGTCATCACTAATCACAAAGTTTGGTTTATTTTGGTAGGCAAGTTGTTTTTGAATAATGTATAAATGATCCTTATTAACTATTTTACACATTCAAATTTTTTTGACAAGTGGTTTGGAAATTGGAGATAGGTGAAAACTAACAAAATAAGAATATAGTTTTTTATTCATAAACAAATTAATAAGATACCATTTTAAGTTTGTAAACTTTTTAATATATGTTTTTTTAAACAAGAACTAGAATATCTAATTTATTAAAAGATAATGAGTTAAAGTTCAGGTTAGATACATGCTTTTACATAAGTAAATTGAAACTAGTGGATATGGTCTGAATGAAACTAGTGGACATGGTCGGAATGGAGTATATATCAATGACCATCTACAAAATTCTAACATTGAAGTTTATGAACAAAATGTTATAATATGAACAAGATTCCACTATATGTGACGAAATATTCAAAATATCTAGAATATGTAAGTATCCATTGTAGCACAACCCGTATTTATATAGAAATGTTTGAATTACATGACATGATATGACATTGATATCAAAGTTTGTATGCAATGAATAGACAACTCATATACACATGTCAAATAGTTTAGAATACAGTGAAAGATTATATTTTTGGAATAAGAATATATTGAATAAATATATGAATGAAGAATCTGATCTGGTTACAACTGAGAGTCCCATATATATACTTATGTGGGTACCCTTTCATGAACAATCATGTCTTTTGAGACATGCCTCTCTGATCATTGTTAACTATTAATTATTAATTATTTACATTCAGAACAATGTATATTCACTAATCATTGTTAACTATTAATTATTAATTATTTACATTCAGAACAATGTATATTCACTAATCATTGTTAACTATTAATTATTAATTATTTACATTCACATTCACAATTGTTGATCTAATAAAAAACAAAATTTACAAAGCATCGAAATGTTACATTAAACCATAAGGAATTATTCCTCAACTTTGATTTTTGAGTTTAGTCATTAAACATTAAGGAAGCGTGACATAACCTTTTTTCCCATCCCACCAAAGTTTACCTTGATTTAGTCTTGAACCCAAAATAGTCATATGATTAGCGTTGGAGTTGTTTGATCTGAGAATATGGAGACATTTCTTCTTAGGGATACATTGGTACAAATGATAAATCTGGTTGAAAATATGACTTAGATTTATTTATGAAACTCCAAGCATGTCTATGTTCTTGATTTATCCCCCACTTTACAATGGATATTCTTAATACCATGGCCTATCAATACCACATACTAAAAAAATCATAACTCATTTCATATAGCAATGGTTTATATAATTGCAATCAATTTAATTAAAATATAGAAAAGAACATAACTAGTTTAAATATAAATCTCAACCTCTAATTTGTGTATATTACTATGATTATTATAAAATATCACATAAAAATTAAATTTATATTATTCACTTAATAATTATTGATAATAAATTAAAAAAAATATTCCAAAACATACACACTTAATTAATTTATAAAACTTTATAAAGCAATAAATAAAATTATAATAATTAATATGATAAAATCACTATCAAAATATATATTCATAAAATAAAAAGGGAAAAGATAAATATAATAATATCATATGAGTACGTTATTGGCCCAAATAAAGGTTCCATGGCTGTGAGTGAAGTCGGTAAACCGAAATTAACGCACCCGGAGATGCAGATTTCCTGTAAAAGAATTTTGGAAATGTCAATGAATCTGTTAAACACACATGGGCAGCAAGATAAATATGAATGATAAAACATGACAATACAATTTTATTAACAACTGATATACATTTATAGTACATTGTTGTGATCGTTGGGTTCCACATCCCAAGGTATCTTGGACTACTTTGTCTATTCAGCTTCCACACTAACCCATTGAGGATTAGGTGTCCAACATTCCCCCCTTAATCCGAAGGGTTATGTATGAGTCCAAGAAGAGAGCTGTAATACAAAATGTGCAAAAATGCATGACACCACTAGGCTGAATGTTCTCTCTGAAATGTTGGTATAAAGGGTGGTGGTTTAAGGATGACCACCAACATTGGAACGCTTAGTGCAGTTCCCGGAACTCTTCCAAAACTGGCAAGAAGCTGAAGTCTTCTGCTAGAGGAAGTGCTCCTATTGTTTTAAAGAGGGAAACCTTCAACCAATAAAGGGAGGTCTCACCCCGCATAAAAGGGAGAACTTCAACCTAAAAAGGGAAGTCTCAACCTGTGATGGTTTAAGGATGACCAACAACTCTGGAATGCTTAATGCAATTCCTGGAACTCTTCCAAAACTGGCAAGAAGCTGGAGTCTTCTGCTAGAGGAAGTGTCCCCAATTTTGTTCCTGGAATTCTTCCGAAGCTGACAAGAAGCTGAAGTCTTCTGCTAGAGGAAGTGTCCCTGATTGCCAACTGAAGGCATTTTCACGGGCATCTTTATTTCTGGCTACAACTCTGAAACTGGTGTGGCAGGTTGTGGCTCAGGCTCGCTTGATGTGACTTTGAAGCTTGTAGATGACCATCATTTCCCCCCCTGTCAGATACAAAGTGAGATGATGGAGAAAACTCAACTGCAAGACTGTTCAATACTCTGGAACAAGTTCTAACATGTGTTTGGAATATCTTCTTGGCTGTTGATGCCCACTGCCAAGAAGCGATCCATCCAAGATGAATCTTTGTTCTTGTAGAACGTTTGTTTCTGAAGCATCTTTTTGAAGAATGAGTGGTTTTATGATAGTGCTTACATGGATGAAGATCAAAACAGTGATCTTTCAAATGGCCAACTCGATCACAGTGTTGGCATTTCACAATCTGTTGTTGTTGTTGTTGCGGTGGAAGAGGAGTACAATCTGGAACAGCTGGAGGTGAACTGTCATGAGGAGCAGGTGAACTGTCATGAATGAATCCAGCACTCTGAAACTGAATGGGCTTGGCATAGTCTGGAATATGAAAGGACAAGTCCTTGTCATATCCAAGACCAGTTCTGTGCTTGTTGTGGACAAGCTGTTCCCAAGGTCTGATGATGGGCTTGGGAAGTGCAGACTGAGTTTCTGCATCTGCATGTACAACTGCTGCTTTATTGGGCACTGGATCTGAATGAGCTTCAACAATATTGACTTGCTGTTTATGGGAGTCTGTTTCATTGTTCTGAACAGAAACAGGTTCAGAATGATGATTCCTCTGTTTTAATTCTTCTTGCTGTAGTTGAGATTCAAGCTGCAAAAAATCGATCTTTTCCTGTGCATTTTGTAAACAGACCTGAATGTCTGTGAGAGAAACTTTGCTGACTTTTAATGTATCATGATTAGTAGACAATATGAGAGTTTTGAGGAACTCTAATACTTCACTGATTCTAGCCATTTTTTTTATTTTTTTTCAATGTCAGATTTACACCTTAAAAACTGATCACAACTACTACTCAGTGCAGAAAAGTAATACCCACTCACAGTGCACAGCAATATCCTTTACAAATGTGCAGCAAATGAATCAAGGAATCAATGTATATATATGTAGACAGAGACTATAATGAGTTTTAATACCACAACTGGGGCAGCAGCAACTGCAAACTTGCTTGGATCCTTCAAATACTCCTTCCCTTTTGAATCAGAAAACCTCTGCCGCTATTCTATATTTCACAGTTTCTTTCTATTGAGGACTTCATCAATAGTCCTTACATATATTTCGCAAATTTTACAGTTAACTCTCGCGGTTTCCTTAAAATAAAGTGAAGAGGTTTACTCAAGCTTGACCCACAATAGTTCTACTTCTTCTACAAGAAAGTAGTTCAGATCCCATAAAATTTTCCAAGGGTTTCAAAGAGTAACTCGACAGTGAAAACTACGCTTCCGCTGCGCAACTCTGATTGAACACAAAAGAACTATATGTTCAACAAAATATTATTTAGCTAAATTTAACAGTTATACTGATCAATCACCGAAAACCATGGTGAGACATGAAACAGTTCGTAGAGATTAATATAGACTTGTAATTCTGTAAATGGATCATGAACGGACTACCCTATATGATATCCTCCCGTATACAAAAATTCAGCAGAAGTAAGTACAATATTTCTGGATCCTCACTATTTCACCCAAAAAACCAGCTCCTCTTCAGCGGAACCAGAGCAAAAGTTCCTCTGTCAGTTGCTGCTCCATTTTCATGGCTCTTTCATCTGATAAAATTGACAACCTACAAAGAGGGCAAGCGGCCTGCTGGCCACAATCCATCCATTTATCAATGCAAGATTTGTGAAATATATGAGAGCAACGCAGCTTACGAATCTGATCAAATTCTCCAACAATTCTACACAAGCAAACAGGGCACTCTGCAACGTTACCAGATGTGCCAGGGCATCTGCTGGTTTTACTGTCAAATTCTGCAATCAGTATGAGACGAGCAAGGTGGGAGCCCAGGCCAAGGCTCTGTAAGTGCTGTTGAGCTACCAAACAGTGTGAGATTCCCGCTCGAGCTTTCAAGCTGCCATGTTAGACAGGCATTCAACACATTCAACGTTTCATTCAACGTAATACTCAAAACTGATCAACGTTAAAGAACACATATAAATATATGGGCAGCGCTCTGAGTGTTAATGGACAGTGCTCTGAGTGTAAGACCGCAATGCAAGACAACGCAAACATTCACCAGAGTGTTATACAACACATATGGACAGCACAAAAATAATGCATACTGTAACAAACATTCAATGGACAACGCATCGGTTTCATCATTCCTCGTTCCTCGTTTCAACAGACTTTGATGCGCACCAGTCCAAAGCCACGGTGCCTTACAGCAACAAGATTAGAACCTCGACATTCAAAAAACGCCTCAAAACGAGAAGTCCAGATGACCGAATGGGTTCTTTAACAGCAACGTGACCATGCCCGTTGTAACGGCTCAGGTGGACAACACACCAAAGGACATATGGCTAGCTTCAAACCTCAATCAATGGATAGGCATTCAACCATGGCTCGGCTAACAATCCTTCAACGGTAATACGCACCCTTCTCTGCACACTATCATAGTTCCAACGATACCACCCGTTCACTTCATCCGTTCAATGTAGGCAATGAGAGCAGTGTAACAGTAGGAAGACTTGTCAGAATCTGGCACCAACGAATATATGGGCAGCGTAACAGTAGGAAATACCAAGCGGTATAATGCAAATGATACGTGGGAGCTACGTGGGAGCTGGGCGTTCATCAAACGTTCTGACACCAAAACGTTCTTCTTCTGTAAAAGCAGAGAGATGTTACACCCAAACACGTGCCAACAATGAGCGAAGGGAGGACAATAATGAATGGGTGCAGTCAATGGTTGAATGCATCACTGTAATTCCACCAACATGCAATATACAGGCAACTGCAAGAAATGCAACTCGGACGAATTCGATGATAATAACGCATAGATAATGGGAGATATTTTGGCTACTACATACAGAGACGTTTTCGAGGAGTATCATGCAACAATGTCCAACGAACTTAAGGACTCAACTAATCGTTCACGACATTTAATAATACACACAGAGATGTGCTAGCAGAGATAGAGTGGCATTCCAACACAGAGATACAACTTTCAAGGATACCATTAACGCAGGATACCATGCACCAATTTGAACGAGCAACAACATTCCACCATACTCTGATCTCTTCAATGCACTGTCTTCGAACTTTTGTATTCCATATTTATGGCATTCAACAAACCAATCGTGTCAGCGCAACATTCAAATATAATATATGCCACGGCTCCTTTATGGAGAGACATAGCCTTGTCTGTCGAGCTCTAGGATAAACATCCTCACGACCCCGACCAATGTAGCCAATCTCAGTGCATTCACCACTAGCAGCGACCAGGTTTGTGCTCTTCACAATATAGGATCGAGCCCTTCTTCATGACTTATTTATTTGAAACAAAGAATTAAAGGCAAGTGTCGACCAACATGGGAAATGGACAGTACAACAATCACTGAAATTGATGAATTTCTGGATATTCGATTGTGGTATGTCTTTCAGCGATGAACAAAAGAATCTTTGAAGAGAAACAATGACACATAAGTAGATAAGCTTGTAACGTAAAACCTGTAATGCTTATTCAGTTCTTGCAGAGATGACAAGAAGAGTGAAAATGATAATTTTATGTACGCAGGTTTTGTCTGGAGCAGCGCTTTTAAATGGAGCATTTATGGACAGAGAGCGCAGGTAATGGCAGACAGAGAGCACATGTTTATGAACAACAAACGTTTATGGACAGACGGGCTAGCCAGAGACCAAAAATAGAGACCTGCGAATTTCAGAGGTCAGGAATGTCGGGGATGGCAGAGCCAACACGCCAGGACTTTTAACGCACACATTGTGGTATTCATTCAACGTACCAAAAATTATACATATGCCAGCACAAATATATATACAACGAATTCAACACCAGCGCATGAATTAATCAACCAACAATATCACCGAGAGTTCACGACCCACATAACATTAATGGTCAATGCATAGGTCTGGTGAGAGAAACACAACAAAAGGCCACAAGCAAACAGTGACTCAAATATGAGCAGGGCCAGAATTCGCCTGCTCTGATACCATGTTAAACACACATGGGCAGCAAGAGAAATATGAATGATAAAACATGACAATACAATTTTATTAACAACTGATATACATTTATAGTACATTGTTGTGACCGTTGGGTTCCACATCCCAAGGTCTCTTGGACTACTTTGTCTATTCGGCTTCCACACTAACCCATTGAGGATTAGGTGTCCAACAGAATCATTCACTTTCTAAACTAATTTCCGGGCAATATAGCCTTGATCACATGGAATTACATTATTTTCACAGTTTCAGAAAGGTCAAGGCTTCATCACATAGAATTACAGCTCTTTACATTTTTAGAAAGTTAGTTTTGGTTTAATGGTTTTTAGAATTACATATTTTCACATTTTCCGACAGGTCAAGCCTTCATCACCTTGAATTATAGTTCTTTACCTTTTTAGAAAGTCAGTTTTGGTTTTAATGAAAAGTAAGTGGTATTTTTTTGTAGTGGAAAAAATTATAATAATTTATTTGACGAAGTAGCAATGAGGACAGTTATTTCTAGCTGTTATTGGCGAATGTCTATTGATTCAGAGTCTTGGACTAATAACATGTTTCCTTACATTAATTTTTTAGCTAAACAGAAACAATTTTAGAAACCAGATTTTTAAAATTAATAAATTTTATACGGGTTAATTTTAAAACCAGCATAGATCCATCTTAACCAGGGATCTAGCAAGAGCAGAAAGGGATCAAATCTTTGAGGTGCAAACCTCTTTTAAAGTGTAAAACTTGAATAAATAGTTTGCACCTAGACAAAGTTTATCTCTATCTAAGCTTTGATAGATCTGTAATTTCTCTCTCTCTCCATATATATATATAGACACTGCTTGTACTTTTTCATTGTTTAAGTTGCATTTTTTAATGTATAAAATGGATTCAAGGTGTTCAAAATTTACTTGAGCATAAAATAGTGACATTGCCTAAAATATTCTAACCTATTATTACTTTATATAATGTATATATAGTTTCTTTTTTTATACTTTTAACTATTTTTTTCTATATAAAGTTTATATAAGATTATGTTATTACATATGGATATCCAAATATCTTATTTATGGTCTAGCTTAGAGTGAAATATTTTTACCCTTTCTCTTTAGTATGACCATTAAAAATGAGATTATTGATGTTTTTTAATATTAATTAAACAATCAAACACATACATTTATTTTTGTTTTTCTATTATCTAGACATTTTTATTTATTTAAAAAATATTTTATTTTTATTTTTAAAAAAACATGTCTCAACTTCAAGTTGAGTGAAAACAAAATTACACATTTCCGTTGTAAAATAAACCTATAAGATCAATAAAACTCTTAACTCAATTAATAATATTTTATAATTACATAAAAAAATATCCGTCAAATTCAACCCCTAAATGTCATTTTGCAGATGTTTTTACCATTGTTTGCACACGCAAATTACGTGACGTGGACGTTGCAGTCACGTATAATTATTTTAGGCCTATTCAAAACTGGTACTAATTACTTGCTGACATGTAAGAAAAACACTTTACCCTCTCAGCATCTGTTTATGTTTCATTGAAGAGAATTTTGTTTAATAAACGAATGGTTAGGTAATCACCCTTCATATTTTCTGCTATTGCGATGGATTTAGTCCATGCGCCTTATCAATCAAGGCATTGAAATGTATTATAAGTGCGAGCTTGTGAAAGTTCTATGATAGCGGTTGCTTCTTTTCTGACTAACTTTCTTGATATCAAGATTATTATCCCATGTTACGAGGTTATGATTATATGTGTTTGGGATTTGTTAATTTCATTGAAACTAATTGGAGACTTAGAGTTTTTTTTGTTGTATGTTTGGAGGGTGTGGTATGCTTGGATTTTTGGAGTAAGAAGGTAAAGAAAGGGCAGGAATGTACAAGAGGGCATCCAGATCAATAACTACATCAGATTTGCTAGCAAGTATCGAGTTTTGTGTATGTTTCCTTCCCTAGTTTTGGCATGCATGGCATATGCATGTGGATTTTTGGTTGTGATCTGTCATTGGCATGGAGGATGGACGAGATTGACAGTGGATTGCCTAGCCTTGCCATTTCCTAGATATCCATGGTGATTGTGGGTTTATTTCCTTGTTGTGTTTTTGGTTGGTTCTCATGTTTCCTTAGCTTGGGTTGAGTTATTAGTCTTGTAGCCTTGTTGGACAAATGCTCTGGAGCCGTGGAACAACTTGGGTCGAGTTACTAGTCCCGTAGCCTGGGTTGGAAAAACGCTCTAGAGCCCTTGGTGGGTTGAGTTACTAGTCACATAGCCTTGGTTGGACATATTCTCTCTAGCCCGGTAAAAGTTGTGGGTTGATTTACTAGTCCCATAGTCGGGTTGGACAAACACTTTGGATCCCTAGATGGTTGGGATAGAGACCGATCTGGTGATGGTTTTGTGATGTCTGTCCATGAGGTGGAATCATTGTTTGATGGGTTGAGGTGGATGGCCTCTGGAAGCCCTAAATGGTTTTTGATTGATGTGTTCTCTGAGATCCCACATTCATGCTTGGAATATGGCACAGGGGTGAATGGTTGAAGAGAGATTTAGCTCAGCCATTCTACAGGTGGGTGGAACGTGGAAATCCGATCCTGGGTTTGGATTTTGCATCATCAATGAAAGGTTATTTCTCTTGGTATTTCTAAGAGTATTATGATAGACTAAATGTGGTTTATATGATTGTGATTTCATGGATAATTATGTCCCTATTAGGTTGGTTATGTATGTGTTTTTATGACAACATCCATGAGTGGCTCTCATCATGTTTTTACTCGTAATTGAATGATCAATGTATCTATGACCTAATGGATGGAATGATAGTTGTTGTGTTGAGGTGACAATGGTTCTTAGCGATTCTCAGCTAAGTATGAGACCCCTATGCTCAGAACTATTAATTACACCTGTAGATTACACATTTGCAATATGTTTGAAAACATGCCTGTCATGGTTAGTAGGGGTCCATTCAAGGTCTTGAATGAGTATTTTCTTTAGTACTGTCATTTCCATGTTATTTTATTGATATGAAGAGATGGTTCAATTATGGGCAGTGACCTAGGCTTTAGGCTTGAAAAAGTGGCCCAAATCCTAGAGTCGATGGCATAGCACTGACAGTCTTGGTCTCTGGTCGCTGGCAGGCAAGCCTGTGAGAGAGAATTTAGGTTTGTGGTCATACTCATGCCTATAGCATGGGAGCGACTAAGCCTTAAATTGTCCAAAAGCTTAGTGGGACCCCAAGGCAAGTTGTCTAAAGTATTGGATTGGTTCATGAGGGTCTTGTAGCTAATGATTAATGTCTGTATGGTGTGTTTCCATCGGTTCCACTTCCTTAACATGACTTAGGAGGTCAAATCATATCATAGTGGCCTCTCGTCACATGTTTACCCCGGCTGGCCGATTGCTTGGGTAGATGTGGGAGGAGGGTGTTACATGGGGGGTTGGGAAACATTTTATTTCATGGGGAATTCATTCAATGGTGGGATTCTTCCCAAAAAAGGAAATTTGAGCAAGCTTGTACAACTCGAGGGAGTTGAGGGAGTTGTATTTATCCTATAACATACTACATAGCAGTATTCCATCTTTCATTGGGGACTTGCCAAAATTGAGAAACCTAGAAGTCCTCAACATCCATAACATATTTTTGTCAGAGGCATTGCCAATGGATTTGGCCTATCTCATGAAGCTCAATTATCTTGACCTCAGAATAAATCAATTCTCAAGTAGCATTCCTAGTGAGTACACGAAGCTAAAATATGTATAATCTCTTTTTATAGATCAAAATAGTTTAAGTGGAAAAATACCTAGAGATATTGGAAAACTGAGGAATTTGAGAACACTTTCTTTGTCATTCAATTCATTCGATGGTGTGATTCCTACCAAGATAGGAAATTTGAGCAACCTTGTATTCCTAGATATCAGTAGTTGTGCTTTTAGTGGTGCAATTCTTTGGCATATTGGTGGTCTTCAAAATTTGGAGATGTTTTTTTTGTACGGAAAATGCCTCTCGGGCCCTATCCCTCCTCAACTGGGCCAACTTGTGAGCTTAAAACTCTTGGATTTATCTTATAACAAACTACATGGCAGGATTCCATCTTCCATTGGAGACTTGTCAAAATTGGATTTTTGGGGGATTTCGGGGAATAATTTTATGGTTCTCGTGCCTCAGTAATTAGGTGTAAGTGGAAAGATAGTGGATCTTTTTCTTGATTCTAATAGAATCACTAGTTCCATCCCTCCAAATATCTGCAAGGGAGGAAGGGTACAAAAATTATTTAGAACACATAACTTATTTTTTGGCCCACTTCCTGAGTCTCTAGGTATCTGCAACTCTTTGGTTGAAGTCCACATGGGGAAACATATTTGAATGGTTTGATTCATATAGGATTGTTATACTTAACTATGTTGACTTGGATCGAATTGGAAAATAATAACCTTAGTGGGAGCATACCTCACGTAATGTGTAATGTATCCTCGACGCTGCTGACAATGATAATTTCCAATAATCATTTGAGTGGCTCTATTCATTAGTCCATGTGGAAATCATCTGCGTTGAAGCAACTTGTGATTGATGGAAATTAAATAAGAAGTAATGTTCCACCAAAGGTTAGCCAATTGGTTAAAATTGAATATATCGATTTCAACGAAAAAAAGTTTTATGGTATGATTCCTATAGAGGTTAGCAACTATAGTGCTATGATATACATTAATCTCAGCACAAACAAGTTGTATGGTAATGCTCCCTCAAATATAACATGTCTGGGTAAAATTGAGCATATTGATTACAACAAGAACAACCTTTCTGGTATGATTCCTAGGCAAATAAGCAACTTCATTGCTCTTACTTACATTGATTTCAATGGAAACATGTTGTCTAGTAATGTTCCCTTAGATATTTGCCATTTGGGTAAGTGAGAACATATCAATTTCAACAAGAATACGTTTTCGGGTAAGATTCCTAGGGAGATAAGCAACTTGAGTGCTCTAAAACATATCAATGTTAGAAAGAATAGACTTTATGGTAAGATTCCTAGGGAGATAAAAATATTTAGTTCCCTAACATATATTAATATTAGCACAAATAGGTTGTCTAGTATCATTCCCACAGAAATTGGTAACATTATTTATCTTATAGAAATTGATTTATCTGAAATGAATTCAACAGTACCATCCCAATGGAAATCACCATCATAAGCAATATCTACTTCTAAAACTATCGAGAAATCACTTCAATGAGAGCATTTCCACAAAATTTGTGAAAATGACAAACTTGATCACCATGAATTTCTCTTAAAATAACTTTTCCAGTCTTGTCCTAGAGGGCCTGTTTTCTCATTTAAATCCAGTCTCTTTCATAGGGAACCCCTACTTATGCGAAGAACAATTGGTCAGTTGCAATTCTAGTGTGAAAGGGTCACCCGTCCGAGTACACTTCAAGCTTGCATTTCTCTTGCCTCTCTTAAAGCTTGCAATTTTCTTCTTCTATTCATTGATGTTGGAAATTTGAGCAATCATAATTAAAAAACCCCGAAATAAAGGATGTGAATTGGCTTCCAAGCCTCCCTAACCCCATATATAAGATTAAAACAAAACCTCATTACCCAAAGAAATTGGACCTATCACCTCAAGCCCTATCACAAAACTAAAATTAAGACCAATTTCCAAGCAGAGAGTAATTGACCTAAGTTTTAGTGGAGGGAGTTGCAAATGACACCAACACCAACCCATTGTACTCCAATATTCTAAGCATCTAGACATATACCACACCTCAAAGGAAACTCCATGACTTCCACCAACACCTTCTCAAGCCATAAAGCTTAGTTTTTGTCGTTTCAATCATAGACCCAAGCCCAAATGAAAAACTCCTTACACTACCAACTGGAATAGAAGGCATGTACAAGGAGGTCGAGGACTTACCCTTGCCTCCACTCAAACCACAACCAACAATTTTCTGAAACTTCGATTGAGCTAGGTTTATAATGATCATTACCAACTGGGGGTTTGCATGCAATTGCGTGTAGGGGGTTGGCCACACCATCCCTTCATTAATGCATATCATGTCTGAGAGTGGTGGGCACAGCCTCCAAAGCCCTCTCTTTAAACACACTAACACCATATCCAATAAATCACCTTTTTAATCTTGAATTAATATTTAAAACTTGTTTTTTTCAAATGCTCCATTAGTTTCTTCATGTTTAAAATCCAAACTTGGTATTTTGATTGTCTGGGTAATTATTTAAGTCCCCAATAGTTTTACAAGGAGAGTGCAAACACTCAATTAAGAATCCACAATCATTATATTCGAGTTGGAAATCCTTTTGAAAGAAGAGAGGGTCCATAGTTATTTTGTTAATACCAAAATCAACGCACCATTGTTGAAACCATTCACAATACATTACATTCTTTTTATAAAATTATTATAACTCCTTTCAAGACAATTTCATGAATTAAAACATATATATATATATATATATATATAATTTTAAAAAAAATATTAATTTTCTATTTAATAAACTTTATATTTATTAGTTTCTTTTCTATAAATTGTCCATTAAATTTAGACAAATGTAGCATTTTTTCAAACAAACTATAATGATGATGTATTTATTGACTTGCTTTTTGGTTATGATGGACAAATATTGCATGCTTTTTGTAAAAACAATTTATAATGACTTTTCTTTTCATAAAAACAATTTATAAGGACTTACTATTTGTTGACTTGCTTTTGGAGAATGGTCCATTGAATTTTGATAAGGTTGATATGGTTTTTTAAAATAATTTATATTGAATCAGTGTTTATTAAGTTATAATTTATCTATTTGATATGAGAATCTTAAAAAACAATTTACAAGATTTGCTTTTGGGTAATGGTCCATTGAATTTGGATAAAGTTGACATGCTTTTTAAAAATAATTTATATTGAATCAATGTTTATTAAGTTATAATTTATCTATTTGATATGAAAATCTTAAAAAAGATTTTACAATGACTTCGTATGTATATTGAATCAATGTTTATTAAGTTATAATTTATCTATTTGATATGAGAATCTTAAAAAAGATTTTACAATGACTGTGTATGTATTGACTTGCTTTTGGGTAATGGTCCATTGAATTTGGATAACGTTGACATGTTTTTTTTTAAATAATTTATATTGAATCAATGTTTATTAAGTTATAATTTATCTATTTGTTATGAGAATTTATATGGTCTTTGTGATTAAATTATTAAAGAAGCTTATATATATATATATATATATATATATATATTTAAAATTCATATTTATTAATATGGTTCTTTTGTCAATTAAGTTTATATAAAGTATGTATATATATTTTAGATCATTTATATTAATTTTATGTTTATTAGTCATTGTTTCATCAAGGACTATAGTATTCATCTCACGTTAAAGTGTGTTTACTTTCTAAGCTGAGATTTTGTAATTTTAACTAAAGTTTTAAGAAATTTTTTAATATTTTTACTTTCTCGTAAATTAAAAATTTAATTTTCTAATTTTTAGAAATATTGTTTCTAATTTTCAATTGGTTGAGCTAGCTCTGAAGGGACATAATTCCCCTAGTGGAGGGTGTTTTATTTTTGGTATTTTTCAGTGCCTGAAAACTAATTTTAAAATCGAAAAAAGGCTAATTTTGTGAGTGGCTATTTCGTAGGTGAGTGCTCTAACACTAACACTGGCACTGACATTGTTATGCTACTGCTCTGCCCAATGATTCCAGAAGTGATTCGATTGTGGGTCCTTTATGTAGACGGGGAGGGTTGGGATGTTGAACTAATTTCCAATTAATATTTTGCCGAGCTTTCATTGTGAGTAAGAACCTCCGCACAATGTTGATATCTACGGTGGTGGAATAATAGACGAAATAACTATTATGAAGCATGATCATAACTAAGCTCTATTCATAACAATTGATATTAGTCAATACAAATTCTTGTGATGTGATACTCTCATCAATTTCATTAAATCCATTTCATTTGATTGGGTTCTGATTATGTTATGAATTCCATATGATCATGGGAATTCATCTAGCGATCAATTTGGGCAATATCTGTATAGAGAATAATTGATTGATTTTCTCACTATTAGCAAATTTCTGTATTTGCAACTGAATTATATGCAGAAATACATTTTCTAGCATGCTAAGAGTTATAGATAAAGATTTGTTGTATGCCTTGTATCTTGCATGTTACTGTATTCAGACATTAGTCAATAGTGTGGCGGTACTCAGTTTGAAATTAAAAAAATTACATAACCCGCTGAACTGAGTCACTCAGTTATCTATTGTTCGTCGTCTCTTGTCCCTCTATATGTTGATGGAAAGAAGTGTTGTGGACTAGCCTCATCCATTCAGTAAATCCCTTTCCTTGTCATAAACTCTTTATTTCACAGGGTTCAAATTAGAGATCGGTCGCATGAGCGACTCCATTTTATGGCAGGGGATTATACAAAATACTCATGTTCAACAAAATCCTACAATTTAACGAAAGTATTCCCATGCATGAATGTTTGTTTCTACGCTTAAATTTTCGTAATTTCCTTGCTCTTAGATTTCATTGTTTGATTTTTTAGTGAACGTTATATTTTATATTTTGATAAATTTTCCCTGACTCTCTTAAGAGTTCATCGCAACTTTGTTTTACTCAATACTGACATGGTGGAATTCACATTGCTAACCTCTGGTTCATTAATCGAGCACCACTACTTCCACTGATATTTAAGGGTAAATGGAGTCACTGGTAGTTCCAAGGAGGACGTCATAAATGTAGGTATAGTTGGGGGATAGGTAATATAAGTATCATAATGGGGATATCAATGTAACATTTTCTTTCCCATTGTGTTTATCTGAATGTTCTTCGAGGATCAACATGGTATGTCGAGCAATCAAACTTGCTTTTGAATGCCAAAGAGATGATAATGGCCACGACACTGCCATTAAGAATCCCAAAGTGCTGCATAGAAAACACTAATGCGATGTGCACCCCTTGGGTTTTCTTGTTGGAATACTCGGACATAATAGTGGAAAATAAAAGATAATCTCTGCCTATGCCAACGTTGAGCCAAAAAGTGTGTGAAGGATGGGTTTTGTGGAGGTGTGCTTTGTAATCTGAAAGTGTGCAGAGGATGGATAGTGCAGAGATGCATAGGTTGGGTTATGTGAACGATGCTCATTGTTTGATATTTAGAACTTATTATACTTACCTCCTTACAAAATACAAAATTTAATATTGTACATACCCAAATCGACTTTTTAAATAATTTAGGTTGCGTTTGGTGCCACCAGCTAGCATAATTTCTATTGATATAAATTTGTATATATGATCCGTGCATAAAATATCTTTTTTGGTTCGACAAGTACCATAAACTATTAGCTATTGTGGCTAACGTGGACACTCTTGACTACACTACCTCAACAAATATGTGGTGACTCATGACATGAAATTGGTTAGACGTGCAGAACCGAGTTTATGCATTCATTGGTGGGACAATAGGCCAACTTCTTTATTTCTTAGGTAGAATTGTTTCAGCCTAACTACTTGTATTAATGAATTATAGGAATAGACTCAATAAGTGGGAGGAAGAAGTTACTAGAGTGGGAGCGATTGTGTTCCGACTTGGTACAGGAAGAGATCTGGTGGAGCACCAGATACGGATCCTTATCAAAGCATGATGATGAGGAGAATTGTGCCTTAGCGGGTAAGGCAAAGAAAGGGAAGGTGTTATAGACATTTTTGTGCCTTACAGCATTGAGCATGAAATTTCCATAAGCTAAGGGATCCAAAGTCCCTAAACATGTTGTTCCTACCCCTAGGGGAACAAGGCTAACAAACCACAGCAATTCACAGAAGTTCTCCACCAGAAACTGCTCAAAAACAAGTCAATTCAGGATCATGTCAATGGCTCCACTGGCTGTCTGCGCTAAATGTCAATGGCTCCACTGGCTACCTGCACTGAGCGAGAGTGGACATGTGGCAAGCTCATTTCTCAAGGTGTCAAAACCCAGGAAGCTTCCAAAATGACACTTGCCTCAGGGAATTCGACTGGTGATGAGTAAGAGGTTCCAAATCTCCAAGTGGAAGCAAGAACCTCCAAGTGGAATCAAGAACTGATAGAGGGAGAGGACACTAGTCAGATCTCAAGCTGACTCATCCTCTCTCCAAACATCTATATATGGATCTCTCCTCCATGAGATCTAGGAGGCTGGAATTTTGTTATTGCAAAGAATTGCTGTTGGTTTGAGACTGGAAACATTGGGTGCTTAATGCTTTGAAGGGAGGTGAAGATAGGAATTCCATTTTGCTGGGAAGGAGATGCTGGATTGGAGCCCTCTGGGTTGTATCTCTTCCTGAACCTTGTTATTCATCAATAAAGCTATCTTGGTTTTCTCCTATATACTGATGTATCTTTGATGTATGATTGCATTAGTATGTTTAGTTTACTTCTAATCCTGAACTAGTTATGTTTATGAATCTATGTTTTTGTGTAGTGTTCTTCTCTTGTAATCTTGCAGAGACCTGTTGAAGCTGGGCGAGCGAGAAGGAAAGTAGCTGTGAACTCCCAAAGAGAAGAGGATCTAGATCGAGGGACAAACGGAAGACAACGGTTAGTCCATCCATCTCTCTTCATTCTAAATTCATAAAGGAAGAATACTAGAATAGCTGTCTCTGTTTGTTGCTAAGGCACTGTCACACCTTAGGTGGATAGGATCGTCCTGCATAGGCATTTTTCCCCACAACAAATTGGCGACTCCGCTGGGGAGATTTGTTTTAGTCATTTTATTTGTGTCTCTATCATTGTTTGTTTCATAGACTCAACAACAACAATCGAACTACTTCTGCTATTCTCAGTTGCAAAGTAGATAGTTGCTGCCTTGATCCAATCACTGGATTTGTCTATGATCCGAACAATGGACTCACAAATGATTTGATGATCCTTTGTGATAGATCTTAGTACCCGCTCAAAGCATCCCTTTGATTGTACCTTGCTTGTTGCTTTTATTTGGCCTGAAACCGTTGATTAATTAGCAATCTGTGACCCAGAACCCAGTGAGAAACTCTCGTTTCTCGTTCAGCGCGAACCCTGTGAAGGCATTCTGCATTTCAACGGAGGTCCCGTGAAGGCTACCTGCACTGAATGTCAAAACCACAGTGTTGAGGTTGCGCTGAACCAGTTTGGCCTTGTGCAGCTGGGGTTCTCTGCTCTCTGTTGCCCTGTTTTGATCTCTGTTTTTTGCAGCCTGTAACCAGCATAGGTACTAGTCTGATAACTCGTTTTCTCTGCTTAAATTCCGCCTCCTTTTGTACAAAAAGACTGTGAGTGTTTTTATGTGTTTGTGGCATCATTTACAGTTTTCCTTTGCATGAGTGAAATAATCATCCTGTAGCCCTTGATTCAGATCTGTCGATTGTGATCTTAGGAGAGAGTTCATTGGCTGTTTACAGTTGATTATACATTTTCTTTTGCTTATTGGTTTGAGTTTGTCTCTTTTAAGTGTCGAAACAAGTGTTCATTTCGAAAGTCGTAAAGTGTTGTAATCTCTTCTACCCTTTCTGATTTCGAAAAAGTAAACTTGTTTGTACTTGTCATTTAAAAGCAAATTCAAAGTTGTACAAAAAGCTTTCTTTGTAGGCATCAATACTAAGAAAGCGGAAAACAAACACCTGCATTGTGCATTTGCATTTTGATAGTTTGCATGCTTGATTTAGGAAAAGTGCATTAGAGTGTGTTGATTGCTCTTTGAGAAAAGACGGTGTCTTTCTTTTCCCTTAGTAGCTAGGATTTTCAAAGTTGAAAAGATATAAAGCTTCCTTATCATCTTTAGACTGCATTTAGGAATTGTATCATACATCTCGTGGTGATCCAGAAAGGCAAACTTCTAAAAAGATCAACTTAAAATAAACTGAATGAACTTAACAACGCTTTGCAACATAACGTACAACATAGAGGTCTAGGCTAGAGACATGTTCCGGCGTCGTTAAGCCTGGTGACTGTCGATCTCGTTGAAGGTGGGTGATTCCTCCTGAGGGACGATAGCGCCAGTACGGATTGTGCTCCCACGTACCGTCGCGTATATATTGGGAGACCCCTATAGGAATTTAACCTTTATCCTTAGGAAGCCGTGTCAGCCGCCCTACTGATCGCAATGCACTGAACACGGCATTCAGGAAGATCGACCGCCCGTACCCTAAAAAGTATTCTGCGGTTTTGCGAAAAGTTTGGCACACCCTCTGCCTAGAACTCCAGAGCAGTTTCTTTTGGCCTTTTTCAGACTCTATAACAGAAAAAGTCCATCCGAGCATTTGTCACTTTGGGCTCGTTAAAACATCAAAGGAGACTAGAGTCATCTTTAGCTTTTTCTCGACTCTTTAAAAGTGAAAAATAAAGTTGTGTCTAAAGCGTCGTTAACAATTTATTTTAAACGGAACAATCACCCTTTATTCCCGCGTTGATCTTTAGGTTGAAAAGATGGAGCCCACCAACCAAGGAATTCCCCTTGGTGGAAATCCTAGTCCCTTCTCCTCTTGGGGAGATGTTGGTGCGCCCCACATGGCCACATTGTCGCTTCCAGGACTGAAAATTGGCCTACCTGTCTGGCTCTTTTCAACCAATGTCGTTTAGAACACCACTATTCCTGAACAGTCAAGTCAACAGTTAGACTAGACCAGAGTTTCCCACTAGCCTTCTACTTCATCTTCCTCTCCTCCTTCCTCTTCGCTTGACGGAATTGGTAAAACAAAAAACCGAGTTCCTAAGGAGAAGAAGGAGAAGAAGAAGAAAGAGAAGAAGAAGAAGGAGCCAAAGGCGACTGGGGACAAACAAGTGTCGTCTGACAAAAATCCACACACCGCACTGACCAGGCCTAAATCGCCATGTGTCATATGCAAGGGAGACCAATTCCACAAAGATTGTCCCTGCATCCCTCGGATACTAAGGGACTGGTCTCCCCGTTTGCACAATTCGGTAGCGTCGACCTCTGATAGCCATGTCGACTGCTCACCATCAACTAGTGGAAGTGAAGCCACAGGACAAAGAAGGAAAGCTAAATTTCCCTGCAGACTGTGTGAAGGCGATCATGCCATCCACCGTTGTCCCTTCTTAGACGAGGCAAAAAGAGTTCTGGAAGATCGCCCGATTTTACGAGCGCAACTTCCTCCTGGATATCAAAGACTCCTGCCAAGTCCTTCGCTAGTTGAAAACCCGGCTGGCCTGCTCAGGTGGTCAGCCGAAGCACCTGTCATTGAAGATGAACCGCCTGAATCCATACCTAATGAAAGTCTAAAGGTTGAAACGACAGTTGACCCGGTTTTGCCTTTAGAGGCTCTATCTTCGAATGATACCATCAGAGAGGAGAATAGAGACGACACCGTCCAAATTCTCTTCATCAACACTGACTCTGATGAACAAGGGAGCAATGCCCCCATTCCTTTATCGCAGGAAGGAAGTTCGTTAGAACGATATCCGACCGTCTATTCGGTCCCACCACCAAGCAACCTAGTTGTCTCGTTCGACTGGAACCAACTAGGCAGACCCTGGTTGCCAGCAAGCATACCATTCAGAATTATCGTTCAAATATACAGAATGGTAATGGATGGCACTATCATTGATGAGGGGGCATCTGTGAGTATACTTTCCTCTATTGCTTGGAAAGCGCTTGGTTCGCCAGCGCTTTTTCCTGAAATGAGAAATCTATCAGGCTTTGATAAAGGAACCAATCGACCTTTAGGGATCCTCCCCAATGTGCCTATAACATTGAAAGGGAAGACCGTTCAAATGAGCGTGATGGTCATTCAAGGACCCTTGGATTATAACCTACTCCTTGGACGAGACTATATATATTGCATGGGAGCCATCGTCTCATCACTCTTTAGAGTAATGTGTTTTCCGCATGAAGGAAGAATGGTCAAGCTCGTGGACCAACTTTCATTCCCCGGATCACACATCGCAAATAGTCATATACCATCCCTAAATGGTCTATTCACGCAAGAAGTGTCTCAACCCACGGTCCGTCCTCCTGATGAGCGCGAGCAATCCGGGAGGATATGACTGGAACCCAGGGGGCATGCGTCCTGGTCTGCTTCGGCAGGGGAACTTTGGGTATAGGGTAGGTTTCCGCGAGAGAATATGACTAGTCCGTACCCCATCCGTCTAGGAAGAGGGTTGTTCTAGAATAAGATTCTTTTGTCAAAGTTATGTGAGTTGGCGGGCTACATCGCTCACCTTTGCCTATTTCGGTAGACATTGCCGAAGAAGTGTTTTATTCGTGCCCACGAACGAGACAATCTTTGGGTAACCTGAAAGAGGTAAGCCTCTCTCGTTGAAACAAATGTTTTGGCGGAAGTGAAGTAGAGGTAACCTTGAAATCGTACTTTATGCCTGGGGGCATGCAAACCTTTTGGAATGCTAGCAAGGGGCGGCTATTTATTTTTTAAATTTTTAGGACCTCTAACCCTTTAAACTCGTAGGATTAGTCGTTTCCGAACTTGCATAACGAAAGGATCCGGGGCAAAGCTTCGTGAGATGAAGCTCCATAAAAAATAGAATCTCAATGAGACACGCTTATCATATGACTGGTATAATCGAGCAGTTTTAGCACAAAGTTCATGCTCGTTAAAAAATAAACGCAAGATCGGAGCAGTTTTAACGTGGACTTCATGCTCGTTAAAAAATAAACATAAGCAATGAGCAAGTGTTTCCACCAGCGTTTAAGCTCATTTTAAAATAAAAAATGAACCTCCACCCGATAAATAACCACTGTGAATGTAACCTTATCAGCCATTAAAGCCTTGGTCGTGTTTGCACCGTCACCTCCACTTTTCATTTGGCCGATCGTTCACTTCTATATGATTGTTTACCCATTTTGAGGAATAGCTGCGAAGAGTGATTTCACCTAGCCATCCTTGTGACACTGCCGTGATTGGAAAATTCCAACCTGTACCTGGAATCAGCTGCTAACCCTGTTTATCACTCGTTCCTCAAAAGACGAGTCTTCTTTAAGCTCTTTTCAGCTGACTCGTAAAATATGGAAAGATTGCCGAGTTTTGGCCTTCCAGCTCGTTAAAGCGACCGGAAGTGCTATCCCTCCTCTAGATTTTAATCTTTTTGGACCTGAGGGATTATTGCACAAAAAGATCGAGCGCTTGTTTTGTTCGGCTCGTTAAAACTATCGAAAAATCATCCCTTTTGTATTGTTTTACACTTTTTCGGACTAAAGGGATTAGATGACGAAAAAGGACTTTTGGAGTTAACTTTATGTACCTTTTCAGACTCTCTAAAAATGAAAATGACCGAGTTATCTTTGTCGTTAGACTCATTAAAATCACTAAATAGCGACAAACTTGTCTTTAGACGAGAACGAGTTTCACTATCGCTAGGCTCGTTAAAACATAGCGATGGGCTTGCCCGAAGGGTAGGTTATAGAACAAGCATATGTTATCCTCCTCAAGCTTGACAAAAATAAAGAGGTACTGGTCAGCAATGACTGGGGAAAAATTGGGAGAAACTAAAGAAAACTTTGATGGTAGCAAGTCGCTCTTGAACATGACACTTTTCCTCCGTACCACAATCGGGTTGGGTTGTTTCATTCACCGGTCCCTTCACCATGGTCTCGCCATACCATCCATATTTGGGGTAATGCTACCGATCCATCGCATCAGTGTCGCCATATGTTCAAGAGAAGTCGTTCAGAAGAGTCAACCGTGTCCCATCCACTGCCATACATTATCCTTCATCCTTTCATGACCGCCACCCTGAATCATATGTCACAGATCGTTTTCACCTCCATCAAAATCATTAGCTCCGTTCCGTGTCATTGATGTGGGATTCATTAAGGCCCTCCTTTGACGGGTCGCTTCTTGTCGACATCAGCTCATTATCCAAGAAGTTGATCTAGGAACAACCCCTTCAGTACTTTGAAGCTTGCATGCCTCAATGGCAAGTTTCTCACTTCCAGCGACAGGTATACATCAATGACCTTCGACCGAAAGATTTTGCATGGTGTTCAATGCCAAGTCCTTTATTCACACCACGTGAATTGTACTGCAGTACCTTGAGGGTCATTATCATTATCGGTGATTCCTCTCGCGCTTGTTAACGGTTTACCTCATTGACCAGTAATCAAGCGATGTCTTTCCATGTTCGACTTCAGAACAATTCTCACATGGACCGACTTGTACTTAGAGTGAAGATCGAATGAGTTTGAAGACCCCGGATCTAGTTTCATCCATCCGGGCTGCGATATATATTCAGGAAAGATAAAGACATTTGACATGTACATCATTGCAGCAGATGATGATCCTACTCAAAGGATGATAATTTCATCAAAATTATGAGTCTACCATTAGACGATTGTCTGTTCTATGTACAAAAAATGAATTTATAAAGCTGAGCATGGGAATGCCTGCCTCAGCTAGATCATGAAAGCAGTATGAAAAATAATGTATTGTATTGTATCTTATTACAGGTCTCCTCCCAGCATTGGATGAACTTCGGACCCTCCTGGATAAAGCATTTCACCCGATAAACGGCCTCATACTTTAGGGGGCAACTGTTATAGACATTTTTGTGCCTTACAGCATTGAGCATGAAATGTCCATAAGCTAAGGGATCCAAAGTCCCTAAACATGTTGTTCCTACCCCTAGGGGAACAAGGCGAACAAACCACAGCAATTCACAGAAGTTCTCCACCAGAAACTGCTCAAAAACAAGTCAATTCAGGATCATGTCAATGGCTCCACTGGCTATCTGCGCTGAATGTCAATGGCTCCACTGGCTACCTGCGCTGAGCGAGAGTGGACATGTGGCAAGCTCATTTCTCAAGGTGTCAAAACCCAGGAAGCTTCCAAAATGACACTTGCCTCAGGGAATTCGACTGGTGATGAGTAAGAGGTTCCAAATCTCCAAGTGGAAGCAAGAACCTCCAAGTGGAATCAAGAACTGATAGAGGGAGGGGACACTAGTCAGATCTCAAGCTGACTCATCCTCTCTCCAAACATCTATATATGGATCTCTCCTCCATGAGATCTAGGAGGATAGAATTTTGTTATTGCAAAGAATTGCTGTTGGTTTGAGACTGGAAACATTGGGTGCTTAATGCTTTGAAGGGAGGTGAAGATAGGAATTCCATTTTGCTGGGAAGGAGATGCTGGATTGGAGACCTCTGGGTTGTATCTCTTCCTGAACCTTGTTATTCATCAATAAAGCTATCTTGGTTTTCTCCTATATACTGATGTATCTTTGATGTATGATTGCATTAGTATGTTTAGTTTACTTCTAATCCTGAACTAGTTATGTTTATGAATCTATGTCTTTGTGTAGTGTTCTTCTCTTGTAATCTTGCATAGACCTGTTGAAGCTAGGCGAGCGAGAAGGCAAGTAGCTGTGAACTCCCAAAGAGAAGAGGATCTGGATCGAGGGACAAACGGAAGACACCGGTTAGTCCATCCATCTCTCTTCATTCTAAATTCATAAATGAAGAATACTAGAATAGCTGTCTCTGTTTGTTGCTAAGGCACTGCCACACCTTAGGTGGATAGGATCGTCCTGCATAGGCATTTTTCCCCACAACAGAAGGGGAAGTCATCCCATTCCAAATCATATTCTTGTCACAACGGTAAGAAGAAGGACATGTTGAAAGTCAATTTCTTTCACTATCACGAGTTGGGACATTTTGCCACAAATTGTTCGCTCAAGAAGGCCAATAAGAAGCCCTCAAGAGGAGCGACATGTGAGGCTTTTGCTTCACAATTCGAACTGGACTTTATCATCATCGCTTGTATGGTATTATCGATGATGGGTAGTGTGTGGTACCTAGATAGTGGAGCTTCTTTCCACATGACCGGTAACAAAGATCTCTTCAGTAACTTGGAGGAGAAGTATCTCCAGATGCATATCGAGATGGGTGATGATGGGAGGTATAGAGCTATCGGGACTAGTACAGTTACCTTTCAGAGGTATTTAGGTTCTCCCCTCACTTTTAGATATGTTATGTATGTTCCTAGTTTGAATAAGAACTTGGTATTTGTTGCCATGTTAGAGGATAGAGGCTATGATGTGATATTTAGTAAGGGAAAGGCGTTACTTTTTCACATAGCCAGAGGACATGTGAAGATGATAAGGGTTCGAGTGAATAATATATATAAGTTGGAGGAAGACGATTGTGCTTCCTTGAGCACGAAATCATAGAAGGCGCAGAGATGAGACATCGGTGAGTTGTGACATAGGAGGTTGGGTCAATTGCACCATGGCACTTTGAAGATCATGCAAAAAAATTCTACCAGTATTCTCAAGGGTACACTAGAGCAGGAAGACACATGAAAAGGGTGTACATTGGGAAAATACACCAAAGCTTCATTTCATGACAAAGACATTCGAGCACAAGCAATCCTTGATTGAGTTCACTCAGATGTGTGTGGACCGTTCTCGATAGCATCCATGGCCAAGCATAGGTATTAAGTTATATTTTTTGATGATTTTTCTCGTAAGTGTTGGATCTTCTTCATGCAGAAGAAATATCATACTTTTGCAATTTTTTTTGAATTTAAAGCACTGGTTGAGAAAGCTACTATCAGGAAAGTTAAAGCTCTCAAGAGTGATAATGATGGAGGGTATGTGTCGTATGAGTTCAAAAACTTATGTGCCTCAAAAGGCATTCAACGAGACTTGATAACACCTCATAATCTACAGTAGAATGGGGTGGATGAAAGGAATAATAGAATCATTTTGGGAGTGGCACGGATGATGTTTCATAATCAGGGACTACCATTACACTTGTGGGATGAAGCATGCAACACAACTATTTATTTACAGAATAGAATCCCTCATCGAATTATTGGGATGAGTACACCAGAAGAGGATTTTTCAGGGAAGAAACTAGATGTGGGACACTTCAAGATTTTTGGTTCATCAGTCTAATGCCATGTAACCAAAGATGCACTAAAAAATATTGAGCCAACAGCTGCATTGGGGATATTTGTGGGGTACACTGATACACCTCACAACTATCGGGTGTACCTGCCAACCAACAGGATGACAGTGGTTCGCAAAGATGTAAAATTCGATGAAGAGAAGGCTATGAGATGTTCCCTTGAGAGAGATATTTAGCTACATGTGGTTGAGGATCTTCTAGCTCCAAAGGAGGAACCTCAGGATGATGTGGAGCAGCCACATGGAGAGGATCAGGGAGTGGATATACCCACTCATACAGAGTCTTCCAGGGGAAAGCGCACCAGAGAGGCTGACAGGTTATTGCATGATGGTAGAGAGAATGTTGGAGCAACCACATCACAACACAAGTAGAGGAGGTCACTAGAGAGGTACACTGGCTACATGGCTCTAATGAGTAGATGTGTAGAGATTGAGCTATCCTCTTTTGAGGAAGTAGTGTAGCAACCATTTTGGGTTGATACCATGGTTGAAGAGTATGACTCCATTGTTAGGAACAATGTTCGAGATGTGGTCCCAAGACTGTCAAACAAGTCAATGGTGAGTTCCAGATGGCTGTGCAAGGTAAAACAAGAAGTAGATGGTAGTGTGGAGAAACAAAAGGTGAGGTTTGTGGCCAGAGGGTTTTCTCAGGTGGAGGGGATTGACTACAATGAGACTTTTTCTCCTATTGCAAGGTACTCATCAATCAGATCCATTCTAGCACTGTCAGCACAGATGGGATGGAAGATACATCAGATGGATGTAAAGACAACATTACTCAATGACATGATTGAGGAAGAGGTGTATATTGAGAAACCTGAAGGATTTGAGACCTTTAACAGAGAGTCACATGTGTGTCGACTTAAGAGAGTGTTGTATGGACTAAAACAAGCATCCCATGCTTGGTACACCAAGATTGATAACTATTTCATTAGGTTGTGCTTCACCAAAAGTTATTGTTTTATATGTTGATGATTTGATTCTGAAAGGTGATGATAAGTTGATCAAGTCTTTCAAAGAGGATCTTGCAAGAGAGTTCTAAATGAAGGACTTGGGGCTCATGCACTACATTCTGGGTATGGAAGTATGGCAAGGTGATGAGGAACATTTTGTCTCTCAGGGAAAGTATTCCAACGAGATACTCAAAAGGTTCCACATGGAGAGCAGTAAACCCATGGAGACTCCTCTAAGAGGTAACTAAAGGAAGGAGGATGCTACTTCTGGTGAAGTAGTGGAGGATACTATTTACAGGAATCTTGTGGGTTCACTCATGTCTTTGGTGAACACACGACCGGACATGTGTTATGTAGTTAACTAGCATAGTCAAGCGATGGTTAAGCCAACCAAGTTTTATTGGAAGGAAACCAAACATGTGTTGAGATACCTCGGAGGCACTACTCAGTATGGTTTATTATACAAACAAACAGAGGGAGTGAAGCTTCAAGGCTTCATAGATGCATATTGGGCAGGGAGCCCATCTGACAGGAAGAGCACATCAAGTGGGATCTTCAATATTGGGTTAGTAGATGTTTCTTGGTACAACAGGAAACAAAGATAATTTCCACTCAGTTTAGTAGAAGAAGAGTACATGGCTGCTAGTCAAGCAACTTGTGAGGCTATCTAGATGAGGAAGATTCTTGTTGGCGTGTTTGGTCATCATATGGATCCAACTGTAATTTACTGTGACAATTAGAGTTGTATCAAAGTCTCTAAGAATCTAGTTTTTCATGATCAGTCCAAGCATATTGATATCTAGTATCATCATCTTCGAGATTACATGGAGAGGAGAATTATGTTGTTGGAGTACATTCCCACAGAGGAGTAGGATGCAAATATTTTGACAAAGGCCTTGTCAAGATGAAAATTCAAGTTTCACAGAGGCAGGATCGAGGTAGTAGATAATCCATTTCTTATTGAGAGGAAGTGTTAAAAATAGCAACAAGAAATTCCAATTTAATGTTTCCTTGAATTAAATTGTGAATTAAATAGAAATTCTATTCTCATAGAAACTTGTAATAGTTAACTAAGCTAAATTGACTTAGTTGACTTAAGAAATTTGAGTTGGAAGTCTATCTAGAGTCATGTAGAGTGCTCCCTAAATTTTAGGGGCCCAATTTGAGTTCTTTTGAGTTGTAATTAATTAACTCAGTCTAACTGAGTTATAGTCGGTTAAACTAGTTCTAATTGTTAGAGGAACTAGTAGGAGGTCTAGTAGTGGGGACGGGAACTAGTGCATCCTCAATGCCACTCCAGTTAACTAAAGATTCACTCATAAATAACTCATGCATGTCAGTTAAGAGGAAGACCCAGTTTAGATTAGTGTTCAGGGATAGTGTACTATAAGTTGTATAATTTTCCAGGTTGTACAAATAGTGGATGAAATCAGTTGAGGACCTATGGATGGATTACGCAATCATGGGTGGATAATTTCCCAATTAAATATGGGCTAATTCTATCATAAATTGTGCAAGGAAGTAGAGGATTGGCAGGTGGCATAATTGGCTAAGTGTTGGCTTGAGATGGTTTGTGAAGCAGAGAGTTAGATTGTACTAGTGAAGGAATTGTTCGGGTTGAACAAGCATTGTATTTTCTTCTAAGATATTCTGGTTAATGCAATATAGATAGCCAGGGTTTTTTAGTTGTTTCTTTCCCCAGAGAAATATTGTGTTATGCACGATTGATATTATTCCTTTTCTGCTTATTGTTTTCATCGATCAATTTTGGTTTCCACTGAAGAGTATAGTAGATTCTTGTCTTGTGTTTTAGGATATCGCATAAGCTGTTGAATCTACAAGTAAATATCTACATGGTATTGGAGATGAAGACAATATAGAAGAGGAGAATTCGAGTTTGTTGTGCAGGTGAAATCGAATTTGCAATTTCATACTTTAGAGTCAGCAATATGTCATTCTACAGTTTGAGACTTGAGTATGCCCTGGAGGGAATCTCAAATTACATAGCTTGGAAGGACAGGATGGAGGCAATTCTAGAAGACGATGGCCTCAAGGAATTCATAGATCATGATATTCTTAAGCCTCTAGCATCTGATGCTAAAGATATGGTTGAATGGAGAAAGTATGTGGCAAAAGCGAGAAGGATTATCTTGGAAGGAGTTCGAGATCACATTGTCTTGAATCTCCACGGTAAGAACACTCCATTTGCAATGTGGAAGGCAAAATGGAATTTTTGGCACATTTGATTTATGAAAATAAAGGAAATTAGGAGAAAAATAAGGCGAAAGGTCACAGGTTGCATGTGAGGAGGAAATTGAAGGAAAATAATGGAAAATGAAGAAAATAGAGGCCTCATTGATAAAAAAACCTTGGTCAGTGTAAAGCTTGGTCAATTTAGTTTTGGATCTCTATCATTATTCTCTCTCTCACTCACTCTTGGACACTTAGAGTCTTCTTGGGGAACTCTTAGAGGGTGTGGCATACTTGGAGTTTTGGAGCAAGAAGGCACAAGAAGAGCAGGAAAGTGCAAGAGGACATCGACATCAACAACTACAATGGGTTTTGCTTGTAGGTACCGAGTTGCATGTATGGTTTCCTCACTACTTTTGGCATGCATGGAATATGCATGTGGTTTATTAGTCATGATCTGTCACTGACATGGAGGATTGACTGGATTGATAGTGGATTTTCCTAGCCTTTCCATTTCCTGGATAACCATGGTGACTGTGGAGTTATTTACTTATTTTTTTTTTGTTGGTTCTTATGTTTCCTTTAGCTTGGGTTGAGTTACTAGTTCTTGGAAGCCCTGGCTGGAAAACCGCTCTTGAAGACCTGTAATAACTTGGGTTTAGTTACTAGTCCTGGAAGCTTTGGTTGGACAAATGATCTGGAGGCCCTAGGTGGGTAGGAGTCACTAGTCCTGGAAGCCCTGGTTGGACAAATTCTTTGGAAGCTTGGAATAAGTCATGGGTTAAGTTACTAGTCTTGGAAGCCTTGGTTGGAGCAAACACTTTGTAGCCCTGGAAGGCTTGGGTAGAGACCAATCTAATGATGGTTTTTTCATGTCCAACCATGAGGTGGAATAACTGTTTGATGGGTTGAGGTGGATGGCCTCTAGAAGCCCTGGATGGTTTTGCATTGATGTGTTTTATGAGATCCCACATTCATGCTTGGAATATGGCATGTGGGTGAATGGCTGAAGAGAGATTTGGCTCAGCCATTCTACATTCGGGTGGAACTTGGTAATCCCATCCCGGGTTTGGATTTTGCATCATCAATATAAGGTTAGTTCTCCTTGTATTTCTATGAGTATTATACTATATTATATGTGGATCATATGGCTGTGATTTCCTTGGTATTTATATTGCTATTATGTTGGTTATGTATATGATTTATGATAGTAGTTATGTATGGATCTCATCATGTTTTTACTCATAAATGAATGAAGAATGTATCTACGACCTAATGGGTGAAATGGCAGCTAATTTGTTGAGGCATCAATACTTCTTAGCTATTCTTAGATGAGTATGAGACCCTTGTAGCATCAATACATAACTACTTGAAGTAGAAGAAAATGGCAGCCTTCCCTTTCTTGACATCCTCATCAAAATAAACGAATATGGATCCATATCCCACTAGGTTTATCGTAAGAAAATCCACACAGAACATTATCTTCATGCCAACTCTCACCATCATCTAGCTCAGAAACTTGGAGTTCTGAACACTCTAGCAACTAGGGTTGTTCACATTTTAGATCTTGACCATTTTGAACAGGAGAAGAACCATCTCATGGATGTTTTTGAAAAGAATGGATATAGAAGACACCAAGGAATCAAAGCTTTCAAGTAGGCAGATGCTCCTCATAACAAACAACCAATGGATGATTATGTTGGTAAGGTTCACCTCCCTTACATATTGGGCACCACTGATAAGATTGCTCATATTTTATAAAAGAACAATATAAAAACCACCTTTAAACCTATGAACATAATTAGCAGATGCCTAAAATCGACAAAAGATTCCATTGATCCAAAATGCCACAAAGGGGTGTATGTGATTCCTTGTTCCTGTGGCAAAACCTACATTGGTGATACGAGTCGATCAATCTTAACAAGGATTCAAGAGCATGCTGCCGACATCAAACATAACCGGTCCAAAACCCTAGCTTTGGCAGAGCACTCTAGTAAAACCAATCATCATATTTGTATTGAAAACTCTTGTGGTGTGGCCAAAATTGAGCATTATCACCACAAGAAGTTTAGGGAAGCTATAGAGATAGGAAAACACCCTAGCAACCTTAACCGTGATGATGGTTGGAATATAAGTGATAATTGGATTCCCACTCTAACCTCCGACTCCACCTTCCCCTAGCTAATACCTGCCCTCTTGCTGCTTAAGTTGTCCTTTCAATGTCTTCCCTATAATGTAAAAATTCACAATCCCTAAATTTTTTCATTAAAATTCTTAATAATAGATGTTAAAAATTCTATGATTTTTAACTAAATTCAATTCTAATTTTATCTTAAAAATTAATCATAATAGTTAATAATAAACTAATAGGTTTATGATCATATTAATTATTAATTATTAATAACTATTTTTTTTTAAATTTTCAAGTTAATTCCAACAAAATTTTAATCTAATTCTAAACATTAAATATAATTTTTAAAACATTAAAATTCAATTTTATCTAAAAAATATTCTAAAAAACTAATGAAAATTAATTAATAAAATAAAGAATTTTATTCATTAAATAATAGTTATTAAAGACTAGAAATAATTCAAACAACCCATTAACCATGGGTTAATATACTAGTTAATATTTGTTAATAATAAATAAACAAATAATAGTTCTTAATTATTATTAATAAAATGAAAAACTGTATAATTACAATTTAATTCCAACAAAAAATTTAATTTGATTAGAAACATTACATTTAATTTTAAAACATTAAACTCAATTTTAATTTATAATTCATAAAAATTTATGAAAATTAATTAATAAAATAATGAAAACTATTTTATAATTATTAAATAATAAACAAGAAAAATTTATTAATAATCTTTAAAGTAAACGAGGTATTAAAAACTAAAACTAAAATTAAATCATTATCTATTGTTTCACTCTCTTTCTGTTAGAACTTGTCAGAACTTGTCGGTTGTCTTTCATTCCCATCCTAGCCCACACCTTTATTTATTGACCCTATTGAGTTCTGACTTATTCAATCATGGATCTATCCTGATGATGAACCATAGCGATGATTCGAAATATCGATTCCAAAAAAATAAAAAATATGAATGTGATGACTCCAGAAGATGACACCACACATATTATATATATATATATATATATATATTTTTATTTTTTATTTTTTTTTTCAATAATATAAATTATTTAATAAAATTAATAATTTTGTGTTTAAAAAAAATTATATTTATTAATTTCTCTCCTATAAATTGTCCATTGAATTTGGACAAATATAGCATTTTTGTTTCAAACAAATTATAATGACTTTGTATTTATTGACTTGCTTTTTAAGGTATGATGGAAAAATAATGCATGCTTTTTATAATATGAATTTATAATGACTTTGTTTTTTGTAAAAACAATTTATAAATACAATGTCCATTGAATTTGGACAAATATAGCATTTTTGTTTCAAACAAATTATAATGGCTTTGTATTTATTGACTTGCTTTTTAAGGTATGATGGAAAAATAATGAATGCTTTTTATAATATGAATTTATAATGACTTTGCTTTTTGTAAAAACAATTTATAAATACAATGTCCATTGAATTTGGACAAATATAGCATTTTTGTTTCAAACAAATTATAATGACTTTGTATTTATTGACTTGCTTTTGGAGAATTGTCCCTGCATGCTTTAAAAGAAAACAATTTACAATGATTTTGTATGTATTGACTTGACTTTGTATTTATTGACTTGCTCTTGGGTAATGGTCCATTGAATTTGGATAAAGATAACTTATTTTTTTTAAAATAATTTATATTGAATTTGTGTTTACTAAATTATAATTTATTTATTAAGAGAATTTATATTCTCTTTGTGATTAAATTATTAAAGAAGAGTATATATATATATATATATATATATATATATATATATATATATATATATATATATATTGGTTTTTTTGTCAATTAAATTTTGATAAAGTTTGTATATATATTTTAAATATTTAGTGTTAATTTTATGTTTATTAGTCTTTGTCTCCCCAAAGACTATAACTTTCACTATGGTCAAAATTTGTGGACTTCCAATATTTTGTTGAGGTTTTTGCAATTTTAATCAAAGTTTGAAGAAAATGTTTAATATTCTTATTTTCCTGTAAATTAAAAAAATAATTTTCTAATTTTCTAGAAATGTTATTTCTAATTTTCAATTGGCTGAGCTAGCTCTGATGGGACATAATTTCCCTAGTGGAGGGTGTTTTTTTTTTTTGTATTTGTAAGTGACTAACAAATAATTAGAAAAAAAAAGCTAATTTAGTGAGTGATTATTTCGTAGGTGAGTGCTCTAACACTAACATTGGCACACTGACACAGTTATACTACTGCTCTGCCCAATTATGCCAGAATTGACATGAATTTAGATATTTTACTTAGAGGGGGAGGAGGAGAAGAGTGGGGTGTTGAACTAATTTCCAATTAGCTAATTTTTTGAGTGGCTATTTAGTAGGTGAGTGCTCTAACACTAACACTAGCATGAAATTGTTATGCCAATACTCTGCCCAATTATGCCAGAATTGACGTGATTGTAGGTGCTTTACATAGACTACAAAGGAGAAGGAGTGGGGTGTTGAACTAATTTCCAATTATTATTGTGCGGAACTTTCATTGTGCGAAAAAAACCTCCACACAATATTGATATATAAAATGGTGGAATAACAAACAAAATAATTATTACGAAGCTCTATTCATAACTATTGATATTAGTCGATACAGATACGAATTCTTGTGAAGTGATACTCTCATCAATTTCATTTGATTGGGTTCTGATTATGATATGAATTCTGTATGATCATGTGAATTCATCCAGCGATCCATTTGGGCAATATCTGTATAAAGAATAATTGATTGATTTTATCACTATTACCAAATTTCCGCATTCACAATTGAATTATATGTGGAAATACATTTTCTAGCACGTTGAGATGAAACTTTGTTATATGCCTTCTATCTTGCATGTTATTGTATTCAGACATTAGTCATGTAGTGTGGTGGTACTCGTTTTGAAATAAAAAACTTTACATAACTCGTTGAACTGAGTCACTCAAATATCTATAGTCCGTTGTCTCTTGTCCCTCTATATGTTGATGGAAAGAAGGGCTATGGACTAGCCTCATCCATTTAGTAAATCCATTTCCCTGCCGTAAACTCTTTATTTCATAGGGTTCAAATTAGAGAGCGGCCGCATGAGCGGCTCCATTTTATGGCAAGGGATTATACAAAATACTCATGTTCAACAAAATCCTACAATTTAACAAAAGTATTCCCATGCATGAATGCTTGTTTTTACGCTTAAGTTTTTGTAATTTCCTTGCTCTTAGATTTCAATGTTTGATTTTTTAGTCAACGTTATATTTTGATAAATTTTCCTCGACTCTGTTAAGATTTCATCGCAACTTTGTTTTACTCAATACTGACATGGCAGAATTTTCATTGCTAACATTTGGTTCATTAATCGAGCACCACCACTTCCACTAATATTTAAGTGTAAATGGAGTTGCTGTTAGTTCCAAGGAGGATGTCGTCAATGTAGGTATAGTTGGGGGATAGGTACGGGGATATCAATGTAACCGTTTTGATTTCCCATTGTGTTTATCCCAATGTTCTTCGAGGATCAACACGGTATGTAGGGCAGTCATACTTGCTTTTGAATGTCGAAGAGACGATGATGGCCACGACATTGCCATTAAGAATCCTAAAGCCTTGCATAGAAAAAACTAATGTGATGTGCAACCCTCGAGTTTTCTTATTGGAATATTATGACATAATAGTGGAAAATAAAGGATAATCTTTGCCTATGCCAAAGTTGAGCCAGAAAGTGTGTGAAGGATGGGTTGCGTGGAGGTGCGCTTTGTAATCTGAAAGTGTGCAGAGGATAGTGTGGAGAGGATGGCTAGTGCAGAGGCGCAGAGGATGGGTTATGCAAACGATGCTCATTGTTTGATATTTAAAACTTATTATACTTACCTCCTTACAAAATACAAAATTTAATATAGTACATATACCAAAATCGACTTTTTAAATAATTTAGGTCTCGTTAGGTGCCATTAGCTAGCATAATTTCTATTGATATAAATCTGTATATATGATCTGTGCATAAATTAGCTTTTTTGGTTGTGGCATAATCTGTATATATGATCCGTGCATATATGATCTGTACTGTAAACTAACTATTAGCAGTTGTGGCTAACGTGGACACTCTTGACTACACCACCTCAACAATATGTGGTGACTCAAGACATGAAATTGGTTAGACGTGCAGAACCGATTTTATGCATTCATTGGTCAGACCATCGTCCCACTTCTTTATTTCTTAAGTAGAATTGTTTCAACCTGAATACTTGTATTAATGAACTATAGGGACAGACTAGCAATATAAGAGTTTTATTTTTATTTTTTATTTCTCTAGCCAGCCTATCCGAACAATATTCATATGCTATCGAGTGACTGGTACCATTTGTTTAGTTGATGTTAGAAACATAGTTGTTTTTGTCAAAGATGGTGGAGAGGATTCTTTTACTGGTTGATCGGTGTTTTAAGGCATGTCGAAAAACAATTCACCAAGTTCTTCTCGGGTTGTTTGTCATTTTCACCTGCTCAACAACTGAAGCCAAAGTTTGAAGTTGAAAATCCATTTCCTTCAAGTTCTTTTTCAATTGGCGAAGCATAGTTTCCAAAGAGCCATCATCCACTACGATGGGAAGAATCTGCCAAATTCAATATCCATGCAAATCCCTTGTATATACCTCACCATTTTCTCATTATTCATCTTCATTATCTTTTCTTATTAAATCACATTTAGCAATAAATCTTCGTTGCAGTGGGATGATAAGAGAAATGAGAGTGGTGGTGTCTTATTCTACAGTCACAATTGCAAGGGGATTTTTTTCCCTTACAACAATCTATTTTGTTTATCTTTCTCTACAACATCATTTGTTGCTATCCATATAATTACACTTTGACTATAGTGCTATGAAAATTACATTGTTTTATATATTAAATTACTATACACCTAATAAGCTTAATGTATCATAACTCACCCTTTACGTTGAACCCTATGATGAAATATGTCACAAAATTTTAAATTGTGAATGCCTATGGCTCATATCCTTTTCGCTCTCTTTGCTTCTTGCTTGTATCCTTCTCGCTTTCTTTTCTTCTTAGTATAAGTAGACCCCAACAAAAATAACAACAACGAATGTGTGGTTGAATCTATTGGAGTTCAACTTCTCAAATTATTAGGGGAGGAATCATTTGGACCATATATCTAACATATTTAAAATTGAGAACTATTGAGGGTTCACACTATCAATTTAAATATGTTGCAATTGTTATAGCAGATACATGAAACAATTACAGTCCTGGAACTGAGTTATTTAAGCACAAAGGTTTACCCCTGTTGTCATTTTATCGTGACTAGATTTGACTTGTAAAACACACCTGCATACTATGAGAAGCGAGTTTAAACTTAATACTTTAGTGTACCATGCTAAGCTTACTGAAAAAATGCAGAAAATGCATCAGTTGAGTGTTCTAAAAGTGCAATAAAGGCTAATCCTTGGTACTTTTACTTTGGGAGCTAGATTATTTCAACAACTATCCCGACTTTCCACAACTATCTTCCACTCTCGCGGATCCTCACCTTTTGTCTCTCTATAATTTACATTAGTATCACACATATAATGACAATGTCAGTGAAGCCTCAACAATTATTCCATAGTGATTAGGGCATTATGCAGTATTCATTGTTCCATGCTATGAGTTCTTTGTGGTATGAACTATTACTTGTTCATTTTGTATTAATTAGTGGTATTTATTTTGTGGTATTTATCACTATTACGGTATTTATGTGTGTTCTTTGCAAGATTGACGTGATCCTAGTTTCAATTGTGTGGGGCCCATTGTGTGAAAAAATTGATTGTGCGGAGTTACTTTGCACCTTCACATAATGAAAGTCTCATAACAATGGATACTCCCGCCACAAAAATCATTCTCTTTAAGATATCCTATCACCACTTTATCTTTAGTTCATGCTTTTTATTTATAAGATATAGTTATTTATTTTATATTTCTAACTTGTTGTCTTTTCTACAATTATTAATAAACTATAACTATATGTTATTAGAAAAAATTACGAAGGTTGAATCTGTTTTGTTTTTACACTTTAATAACATATATAACTGAAACCTACTTTTCTCTATATATATTTTGTTTTAATATATAATAACTCAAAACTATTTTTCTTTATATTTATTTTGAAAATATTTTTTTGTATGTTCGGTAAGTCTTTCTTCATTCATTAAAGTAAAAGTAGGTTACAAACATGTAAAAGATGTTTAATGGACTCAACCTGCCCTATGGGAAACCAAGTTTGTTGGCCACCAAAACACATTATATGCCATCTAAAATCTGAAAGTTTTATATCTGTCCATCAAGGCTTTATATGCATGTAAGTTTGACCAACAATTTTTACTAATATATCTACAAAATTCTATAGTATCCGACATATATAATTGTTAAAAGCTAGCAAAATTCCACCACAACTAAACATAAAAGCATCAACTAATTAGAAGACTCCACTAGAGATGGGTCTCATGCACTCGAAACCAACATCTTTGTTTGAGAGAGGCACTGAGTGTGATCCTCAATGTGGCCTAGGAACTTTTTCTGTTGTTGAATATGAACCTGGATCAGTTGTAGCTCTCTTTTGATTTCCTGCAGTCCCAGGTTTGACTCCCTGGCATGCTCCTGAGGGGTCATTATGGCTATGGCCACTAGGCTCTTCATAATCAAGTAAAGGTACACAGTGTGCTTGTACTATGTGAGACAACCACATGTGTTACTTGGGTCCAAGACAAGATCCTTCCATTCCTCCACCCTGACTTCCATGCCTGCTCGACGGTTAAGATTAGTTTCCCAGGTTTTAACCAAATGTTTGACATCTGCAAGCGTGCCTAAATCATAGGCTTGCATCTCCTCCTTAAGTCTATGAGCGTCAGTGCACCGACCACTCCTTCTCGGCGTTCTGACTGAGGGCGATGCGTTCTCCCTCATCTTCATGTACCTGCTTCCATTTAAATGACCTCCAATACCGAACACTGTCATGTTGAGCGCAATTGGGTTGGTCCAGAAGCCCCACCACCAGTTCGAGCCAAGAAATATTCATGCAATAAAAGAAGACATTAATATTATAGAGACCTACTATATAATTATTAGAGAGCATCACAAGATAGTCAGGTTCCGAGTTATGCCACCAAAACATAGTCCAATTCATCTCATGTGGGCCGCTCCATCGTATATCAACTCAGTGAAACACCCAATAAACCAAAAGGCCATAGAAACATCCTCTACTCATGCAACAACAACCTTGAACATTATCACCACTGAGGAGTTCCTCATCATACTGAGTCCTCAACCAAACCATGCTAGAAGACCCATACAACCATAACATACCCTTGCCCAACCAAATTTGTAGTGAAACCCACCGCTTGAAAAACCTACTACCTTTTTCAGGCTGCATGGAACCTGACCTCCGCCGATACCCACAAATAGAGAGAAACATGCCCATGCAGGAGAGAATAATGTTGAACATAACTAAGACAGGGATAGAAACAATGTACTTGATATATATAACTTCATGCCATGACACCCCATACAGACGACTACCATATTGAACCAGACCAGGCCATCCCATAACCCTGACATTTTCGCGACTATGACACACATTCTTCAGGCCTGGAGGGGAGGTAAAAGAAAAAATATACCCAGTATTGATTTTCATTCTTTCATGTTGTAGTGACAGTTCCGATGAGCAACACCTCCACCACGAACTCACCAGTGCAGAACACTAGCGCCACAAAACAATCCAACTGAATCTTCCTGAGGGAGAAATGCTCAGTGATTGAGGTGTTGTCCACAAAAACAACTGGGCAGGGTACCACTTCCCTTGTGGGACCTTTCTGATCAGACACTGCATGTCCTTTGTCTTAAATCCACACCATTCTCGCATGCATGCACTAACAGTTGGTTGCCTCCCAGCCTTATCTCCTAATGTTACTCTCATCGCCTAGATCCCAAAGACGATTGCCCTGCCTTCTCTCACCCCAATCGAGGGGATATTTATTTTGAAAATATTAATAGTTAAAATATTATAAAATTTAATAGCTTAATTTTAACACTACATTATTATTTTGCATTCAAGATAAATCTTAATTGTGGGTCAATCTCATAATTAAAGGTTCTTTATGAAGTTGGATGCTAGAGGTGCATTTAATTAACTGAAGCACTCTGTGTATTAATTCCCGGCAACATGTTCGAGGCCCCACAAGCTTGATGTGAGCCTAGTTTTGATTGTGTGGGGCCCATTGTACGAAGAGATCCATTGTGCGGAAACTTTCATTGTGTGGAGTTACGTCGCAGCTCCGCACAGTGAAAGCCTCCACACAACACATATTGTTAACTCATTATCCGGAGAGTTATTTTAATATCATTGTGCGACTAATCGTGAATTGGAGTTTTTTTTGGTATTTATTTGCATCTATTACTAGATGATGGAAATGTTAATAAAGTTATTGACATCGAGAAAACCAATAACACACTTTACCACACTTTACTTGTGGCAACATAATTCCACTTGGATAATAATTAAACAATCTCTTAAAAAAATCGAATATTAATTAAAACATATAACTCTTCTTTACATTATTTATTAATTTATCTAAACAAACCTTACTAAAAACCCCTTAATTTGTGGAAAGAAAAAAAAATCAATTTATAGTCCAACATAAGCGATAAGTATTGGTTACTATTGACAATATGCACACGATCTTAATTATATGTTAATTACAAGGGCACCTCAGTGTTAGGAATTATTTTATATTTTCAATGATGTGTTGCAATTTAAAAAAAACTAAAGACTCTTTATTTTAAATGATATCAAGACATTAACCTCTTGTGTACGAATGATTCAAATTGTGATTATTATACTGAATTTAATCAAATACTTTAAGCTTTCAGTGTTTTAAGATTAACAACATTTCTAAAGAGACGTTATAGTTTTTGCATGCAGGTCATGTACAACCCAAATTAGTGTAGAGGAAGTTGTGTGGAGGTGGTTGTGCGGAGGAAGCCTGTGCAAAGAAAAAATGCTTGTGCGGAGAGCTTACACTGTGTGAAAATATTAATCAATTAATTAGTTGTAGAGATAGGGACAATGTTGCATCGCTACTATTAATCTTGTTGGCTTATTTTTTTAATAGTTCATTAAAATTTAATGAATATTATATAGTATATATATTTTATATTTGTTAAACAATTTAATAATTAAAAAAAGTTTTGTTTGTTTTTGTTTTATTTTTTTCTTCTTCTTTTTTTTAGTTGGGTGGAGTTAATTTTGGGCCAATTTTTCTTTTGTGAATCCAAAATTTTCTATTAATGCCAAATATTACATCTTCTCATAACGTATCTCAAAAAATTATTGGCCTCACTCTTCCTAGATTTGTTGGCCAGTAAGTGCATACCTAGATATATATTAAACTTCTAAAATGACAATTATTTACATAAACTAACAGGAAAAAAGTGTCATTACGCCTGTAAAATTAAAAGACAACAAATGATCATTAGATATCATTATAATTTACCAGGATATGATGATATAGAGTTGAGCTAGGGGATGGTGAGGGTTTGAATTCACAATGGGCACGCCTTTCCATGTGAACCATCCTAGTTTCCAAATGGTCAAGCTGCTCCTAATGCACCATTTTCCTCTCCATAGATTGATGAGGTTGTCATGCATCTCCCACAGGTTTCATTGAAATTTATTCATGAAGTCAGTTGTGTCATTGTGATCATCTTGCCAAGGCTGATTGACTTGGTCCAATGAGTTTCTCAACTATCAAAATATGCTCGTATTGTATTCCACAAAGGAGACATTTCCCACAGAGTGAAAGGACTGAGCGAATGGTGGGTCTACGGTTTCTCCATGTCCCTACTCTTGTTGTTGTTTCCACCACAAAAATCCCCTCGCTTCCATTCCTTTATGAGCCCAACCTTGTTGAGGATGCATATTCATCACTGTCCTTTGAACTTCTTGTCTCATAAAGAAAAAGTTCGTGTTGCGACAACTAATACTACTAAGCATACAAGGATACTTCTTCTTCCTACAAGGGGTCACAAACATCCATGACCCCCAATGCAGACGCCACTTACCTGGGAAACCCACACAAGCCACCACAAATATTTCCCAAGATTGCAACCAAACAAGTTCCAATTTGTTGCTACCCAACTCGGCCCCAGTGGAGGAAACACCCACCAACCCTCAAATATGGTCGAAGAAAACTCAAATTGGAATATCCAGAAATCCAAGGATTTCAGAAGCACACAATCAACACACCACACAAGATCCCTCTTTTCTTAGATAGAACTAACCCATCTAAATCCAAAAGGAATAACACTCATACCACTCAAATTCCCAACGTAATGATTCCCCTACTACTAGAAAACCTCTAGACTTCCCCACTTCCCTAGAGCATACAGAAGAAGGAAGGTAAAATGCTCTTTTCCCAACCATGTCTCTACCCCGACACACCTAGCAAGACTGGAACTTATAAGCATAAAAATGAATAGCAAAGAATGAACAACCAAACTGAAAACTTTATACTTGGTATGGATAACCCATAGCATTTTTGAGAATGAGTCCCAAGAACCTACCTCAGTGGTGTAGTCCAGTTGTTCCTCGAGACATTTCCCACTAGACGACTCAATGCCAGATTTACTTTTACCTTTGTTATGAAACTCGTGTACAATATGGTTTTCAAGGCCAATTCCATTCAAGATTCCCCCTGTCATCCCTAGTCTGAGATAGGGAGCCTTCCCCTTGAAGCCCTCCTCACTATTCGACACGCAATTTTGGGCCAATTTTTATTTAAATGGTAAAAATAATTTATTTTCATGTGGTTTTCTTGATCAATCTTTTCATATGAGATTTGACTTTGAACCTTATTCAAAACTAAAATTTCACACAAATCAACTCACATTTCATGAGTTTAATACATATTCACTAAATTTATTATATTTTATATTTTAATATTAGATTTCATTTTTATTTACTTGTGTTTATAAAAAAATATTAAATTTTAATATATTTATAAAAATATAGTGTTTAAAATTAAGAATATATATTTAAAAAATCAATACTTATAATAAAATAAATATTAAATTTATTTTTTTTCTTTATCTTGTGTAAAGTCTTCTCATTGTAAAATTAAATTACAGACTATATTGACTTTTTCAATAATGGTTACTAAAAAAAACTCAGCTTGATTATGCAAAAATCTTGGATCATGTTCATATGTACGAAATTGAAGTACTTCATTGGATTTGGTACTTATCTTGTTGAATATGCGTTGTATTTGGTTTAATGACCGTTGTGCCTATGTGAAATATTTCACTAGATAACTAACAAATATTTCCTTGCTCTCATGTGCCTCTCTTAGGATAGTATTATTAATTTCCTTCTAGAGACCCACTCTTGTCTCCCCTCTCATGAAAATATCCTTTTACAAATTGAAATTGGTGTTTCACAACATCAACTTACTTGTTGATTTCAAAGGTTGTATGCATACTCTCTTATGTTATTCATTGCAACCAAGGAAAACATTTGCAACCAAGGAAAACATTAGAGCTATAGTGGTCAGGTCGATACTCTGGATGGGGCTCCTTCTCCAAACTGTGTGAGGTCTAATTGGGACTTCACATCGGGGAGACTTGGCAGAATCCAGCATCGTCAATGGGTTTGTTATTTAATATTTTGATTTGATCATAATTTCATTTATTTATAGTATAATTAAATATAAAAAAATATTCTAAAATAAAAAACTTGTGAAGAAAAAATATATTTCATCCATTTTAATTTTTTTTAATTGGAAACAATTAAAGGTGGGAGAAGATGAAGAACGTCAAAAGTTGAATTCCATCATTTGAATTGGTGGACCATCTATGGTTCTTGACTTGTGTTGTTTCGAAGTCTATCGAGATCTTTTTTCCTTTTGTTTTTTGTTTATAGCAGATGGGTTACTTCCATTTTAAACAAATCATGCTTTGCATCTCTACATGTTAGATTATTGCAATCTTGCACTAAAATATGAAGGTTTTGCAAAAGCTTGTTGTGTGCCTCTCAGTTTTCTTCCTCCCCTGTTTCTACACCCATCATATGCTCTCTGCAATTCATCAATCCATGAAGATGCCAATGCACTGATTTCAATAAATGAAGCCCTAGTTGATCCTAACTTTCTGTTACATACCTCAAAACTCTGATAACACCACCCATTACTCATGGAATGATGTCCATTGTGACCTCATGGGTCGAGTAGTGGCTCTACATCTCTCTTCAATGGGTATTTTGGGCCCATTCCCCACTCAATTTACAAAGATTCTAGTACTTCATTTGCTCGACTTCTCCAATAACTCCCTCAATGGAAGCCTCCCCTCTAATATATCAAACTTGAAGAATCTAAAGGTTTTTGATGCCTCCTTTAATGTCCTCAATGAAAGACTTCCCTCCAACATATTACAATTGAGGAACGTGGAGTTCCTCAACATCTATAACAACTCCTTGTCAGGGCATTGCCACTGGATTTAGCCTATCTTGTGAACCTCAACAATCTTGGTCTTGGATATAATTACTTCTCACGCAGTATTCTTAGAGACTACATGAAGCTAAAAAGTGTACAATATCTTTCACTATGTGGAAATAATTTGGGTGGAAGAATACCCGGAGAGCTCCGAAAATTGGGGAATTTGAAAACACTTTATTTGGGGGGTTGGGAAACATTTTATTGCACGGGGAATTCATTCGATGGTGGGATTCCTCCTGAAAAATTAAATTTGAGAAATCTTGTACAACTCGAGGGAGTTGAGGGAGTTACATTTGTCCTATAACATACTACATAGTAATGTTCCATCTTTCATTTGGGACTTGCCAAAATTGAGGAACCTAGAAGTCCTCAACAACCATAACAATTCTTTGTCTGAGGCATTGCCACTGGATTTGACCTATCTCATGAAGTTCAACTATATTTTCCTCAGAAGAAAAAAACTCTTAGGTAGCATTCCTGGTGAGTACGGGAAGCTAAAAAAATTATAATCTCTTTTTATAGATCAAAATAGTTTAAGTGGAAAAATACCTAGAGAGCTTAGAAAATTGAGAAATTTGAGAACACTTTCTTTGGCCGCAGTCTAACCAAACTACTTTTTTTCCCTGAAAATCATGATTATTCTGGCAAGATTTTGATAAAATTCGGCAAGGTATTTTGTAAATCTAGGTTACAACTATCAAATTTCAAGGTTTTGAGTGCCCAAGAGGTTTTTGATGGTTTTGAATCCATCTCCACCATTAAAAACATGATTAAAACATTTCTACTATAAGATATTTTGAATTTTTTTCTCGGATTCTGGCTACTTTTGGCGGTCCAGACAATTCTTCCGCCTGAGTAGACACTTCCCTTTCCTTGTCGTTCAAATCATTCGATGGTGTGATTCCTCCTGAGATAGGAAATTTGAGCAACCTTATTGATCCGAACTTGAACAGGAATGCAACAACTTACAGATATAATCATAAACATAGAGATGTAGCAAAAAAACACTTCATTTCATTAATAGAAAAATATTGAACTATGCTTACAAACAGAATGGAAATAAGATAGCTCGGGCTATGGTAGCTTATCTATGAGAAGAGATGTGGCGGCTACATGGACATGAAATGAGTTACAATGAGGCTCAATGGAATTTTTATTATTGAACAATAAGGGGAAAACCCTAAACAACCAAAACCCTAACCCGAGGAGATGTAACACGAAGAGTTTATGGGCCCCGTTGGGGTTAGTTGCACAACCCACTTCGCAGGGTCGCAACTTGGTCATATTATCTTTGTTTGATGCGTATGATACCTTGTCGGAAATATTTCTCCGAGGACTGCAACTGCTGATGTAATTGACTTGACAATCACTAGAGGAATTTTACCAAAAAAACATCGTTTAGGGCCTCAAAACGGCTATGGAAGTTCAGGAACCAAAAGAATGCCAAAAATAGTAAATTGTGCAACAATTAAGGAAAAAAATGAAACTGACTGGGGGGTCTAAGTGGAATAGGCAGGTAGCCACCAATATCCACCTGGATCATTCCTCCCCCTTAGGAAGCAATGGTCCCCATTGTGTGCAGAGCCTCCATGAGGTGAGGAAATTTCTGTTGAACCTGGTCCCTAGTGAACCACATGCCCTCGTGACAGAGTCGGCCTGATTTGACAACTTGATATAGTTGTATCCTTTGTTGTCAAGTGTTCTTGATCTATGTGTCCATGATCTAGCAGTTGTGGCCTATTCCATATAGTCTGGGTTGAGCTCTGTTGGTGTGAGTTGTTCTGCAATGTCAGATGTTTCCAACAATGGTGGGAAGTATGGCCGAAGATGATCTACATTGAACACTGGGTGTAGACCAAGGAACGGTGGGATGCTGAGCTCGAAGGAATTGTCATCAATAGCCTTGGTGATGGTGTATGGCCCATATCAGAGCGGGTGAAGCTTGCGGTGGGGTCCAAAAAGGCGCTCGTTTTGCAAATGAAGCCAAACTTTGTCGCCCACCTAGAACTTGTGTGACAATCGATGCTGATCATGGTGTTTCTTGTACTTAGCATTAGATCTGTCCAATATATCATGGACCTATTGGAGGATGTGTTGAATGTTCTCAATGAAGTTGTTATCCCTTTCAGCTTCGGACTGTACGTGAGCCAAATCTACCTAAGTGGTTGCAAATGGTATGACCACGTCAATGGGGCATAATGGCTACAATACTAGCCCTACCTGAAAGGGGTTGTGACCTATTGAGCTGTGGAGAGCTCTGTTGTAGATGTGTTGGACATAGGGGAGACTTTCATCCCATGTGTGTGGATGCTTCGAGTTATACATGCGCAAAATGTGTACGATAATCATGTTGACAACCTCTATTTGGCCATCTGTTTGGGGATGGAAAGTCGTGGGCTTAGTGAGTTTTGTATCTAGCATCGTACAGAGACTTGACCAAAATGAACTCAGGAATTTTCTATCCTGATCTGAGATAATGGACTGTGGGATCCCAAAGTGTACCCACACTCGCTCAAAGAAGAGCTTAGCAGTGGCCTCTGTTGTGATATCGATTTCAACAAGAACAACTTTTCTGGTATGATTCCTAAGGAGATCAACAAATTTAGTGCTTTGACATGCACTGATCTCAGCACAAATAGGTTGGTTGGTAATGTTCCCTCAGATATTGGATATCTGGGCAAATGATTTTAGAAAAAGCAACTTTCTAGCATGATTTCTATGGAAATTGGTAACTATATTTCATTGACACACATTGATCTTAGCCAAAACAAATTCAATGATCCCATCCCAGTGGAAATCACCAGGATGAGGAATATCTACTCTCTAAACCTATCAAGAAACTAGTTTTCTAGTAAAGTTCCCTTAGATATTGGTAGTCAGAGCAACATTGAAATTATCGATTTCAGAAAAAACATGCTTTCTCGTGTCATTCCTAGGGAAATTAGTTACATTATTTGTCTGACAAAAATTGATTTTAGTGGGAAAAAATCAATTGCTTCCACTACTTGCACTGGCTGTTTTGACGTAAGGGATAAGTAGAAAAGCAGTAGGAACTGCATGGAACAGTAGAACAACAATAAATGCAAGGGTATTTACTTCCATGATCTCCTTATTTTAACTTTGTTCAAAAATAGCTCGAGATTTGATCTCATTTTGATCTCATAGAGATGAATGAATCTTTCTTTCAAGATCCATGAAATAGATGTATGTCATTGATAGAATTGGTTCGAGTAACGGAATCTAACTAATGGATTGAATGAATTCTTCGATGGAAATAGTATAACCTAATACGATCACTTTTGATAAGACTAGTAGTAAAAACTTACGTGCATCAGAGAATGTTCCGATCAACACATGTCTGGTATAATTTCAAAAGAATAGGATTTGTACGAATAAGAACCTTATGCTCCTCCAGAAGACGTTCGTCAGACATGAGAGATATTTTTCTTGGATCTCCACGATTTAGATGGAATTGTGAATCTATCCCGCTTCGGTGATGATATAGAAAGAAGTATCCCATATCGAATTTATCCAGAGGCCCACCCATGACCCTGGAATGATAAGGACTAGTCCGTCCAGATCCTGACATGATCATTCACAGTTCACTTACTATTGGATCGGGACTGACGGGACTCGAACCCACAACTTCCGTCTTGACAGGGCGGTACTCTAACCAATTGAGCTACAATCCCAATACAGTACAGTTCACCTACTATTAGATAATATTTATTTCATGATAGGTGCTAGATAGGTCATATAGATTATGCGAGTGCTAGGTCGATTAAATATCTTATCCTTCTCTTTCATTTTTGAAATGTATCGATTCATACGGAATTGGGCATCTACGATATGAATAGATATCGATGTCGGGGTTCAATAACCAATTATCTTTTCATTCATGATTAGCATGAATATAACCATACCGATAGATTGGTATTGATGATATTGGTTGGGTCGAGCTGGATTTGAACCAGCGTGGGCATATTGCCAACGGATTTACAGTCCGTCCTCATTAACCACTCGGGCATCGACCCAGGAACAAGACAGTAATTGAAAATTATTTAGGATGCCTAACGAATGGATCATGGTACCCCAGGGGAAGTTGAATCCCCGTTGCCTCCTTGAAAGAGAGATGTTCTGATCCACTAGACGATAGGGGCAATCTATTCTTTATAATATGAAAGTGATCGGGAAGTTGTCAATAATAATACAAGAATTATTAATAATACAAGAATTCTTGGTTTCCTCAAGTTTTTTTTTCAATAAACTTGCCTATCGATAAAATGGAGTCCCTTCAGAAATTAAATATTGCAACTAAAACAACTCTAAAGCAATTTACGGAATCTCTATTTGTGATCCATCGGGACAGTTCCGATAAAAAAGACTTTATGGACTCAAATTATACAAAATGTTTCATACTTGATAATTTTAATAATTTTAATAATTTTAATAATTTTGATAATTTTAATAATTTTAATAGTGAATGGGGCTTATCATTCTCTGATCGAAGTTATCCGGAAAAGACTCAAAAAAATATAAATGGGTTGGTTGGACAAAAGATCGATCCGTATGTTACAATTGGATCGTGGCGGGTATAGTTTAGCGGTAAAAGTGTGATTCGTTACATTATCAACTCGAATAATGTAAGGATCTTTTACATGGATCTTTGATCCATCTAAAGCTCTATTTCCAGATAGGTTCAAAACCTCCCCTATACCATCCATCCAGAGTTCATATGTTACACAACTTCATATACTTTACGTTCCCATATTAGAGTATAGTGCTTCACTTCTTTCCATTAAAACAAATGCCCGTTGGTGTTCCAAAAGTGCCTTTCCGAGCCCCTGGAGATGAAGATGCAACTTGGGTCGACTTATACAACCGACTTTATCGAGAGAGATTACTTTTTTTGGCTCAGGATATCAATCACGAGATTGCAAATCAACTCATGGGTCTCATGGTATATTTGAGTGCAGAAGATTCAAATAAAGATATTTTCTCATTTATCAACTGTCCCGGTGGATCAGTAATACCAGGGGTAGGTCTTTTCGATATGATGCAAGCAATAGTACCAGATGTACATACAATATGCATGGGGGTAGCTTCTTCAATGGGATCTTTCATCCTAATCGGGGGAGAAATGCCTAAACGTATAGCATTACCTCACGCTAGGGTTATGATCCACCAACCTGCTAGTTCCTATTATGACGGATCGGCTGCAGATTTTCATAACGAATCGAAACACGTAACGATGCTTCACGATTACATAACCAGATGTTATATAGAAAGAACGGACCAACCCGGAGAGGTAATTCAACGGGACCTGAACAGAGATGTTTTTATGTCAGCAACAGAAGCCCAAGCTTATGGCATTGTTGATGTCGTAGCGGAAGGTTGATCTCATAGCGGAAGATCCTCTTTTTAATTTATTTTTATAATGAACTGTAAACTGTGATCTCTTTGTTCCTTTTCAAAAAAAAGGGGGGGGGGGGGAAGTGATTCATTTCATAATCACCTGATATGGTATGGTTAGGATCAATCCGAACCAGTTGATTCCGCATACAATACAGCTAGAATGCCCACTATTCAACAACTTATTAGAAATGCAAGACAACCAATAGAGAATAGAAAAAAATCTCCTGCTCTTCGAGGATGTCCTCAGCGTAGAGGAGTATGTGCTAGGGTGTATGTGCGACTCGTTTGGATCAGAAACTTAAACAGATTGGGAAATTCTTACAACGGAATAACAGAAGAATTTTCCCGCTGTAATCAAGTAAAGATCCATCATCTAACCTTACCGGGGATGAAATTTATGGTTTCCATTGGTGCAAATCCAATCACCTTGATGTGGGATGAAAAGCAATTCCTCATTGGTAGCGAATGGTCATCAATCCATTGAGCGGGGAAATCATGCAAATTGAAGAAGCATAAATTTTATGCTCATATTGCCGCGAGAACGGAACAACAAGGTCAGCTACCTGGCCAACCCCAGAATTACATGTCGTTACTGTATTAATAGATCTTGTAATGAGAGTATTTATTACTTAATGATTCAAGAGTAGAGCTGGAGATGGTAAACCATACAAGTTACCGATAACATACTCATCTCATATTTCGGAAATGAATAAAAGGCTCTGGCGTATAGAGAGGACCTTACCGTTGGAGAAAGAACCATAGAAACGATGAAACCCATGATTTTTTCTCATTCTCAGTACAAGGTCCCAGTCCTTGCCTACCAGGAAGATGCCTATCCAAAGGGAATTATGGTTGGGAAGGTTGCAGTAGCAAAAGCCATTGGAACTTTTATTTTCTAAATAAGAAGAATCAGTGTTATTCTCAATGGACCAAACAAAACAAATGACTAACCGAGAAAAATATTAGCGATTCATGAGAGTAAACATCAATGACCAGAGTGAAACGTGGATATATAGCTCGAAAACGTCGGAAAAAAATTCTTGCATTTGTATCAGGCTCTCGAGGGGCCCATTCGAAACTTTTTCGAACTGCTAAACAACGGAAAGCTAGAGCCTGTGGTGATTTATTTATCTTATCCAATACTATCTTACATGAGGTTGCTGCTATGTTGTTTCCGGATCACCATTTTCTGGAGACAATGCAAATGAGGGCCTCACCACTTCAGCAGATCTAACAATGTTTCGGATCAGTTAGGTTAAGGTCATTCAGGTAGGTCGGTGAGATTGCTTGACAAACAAGGTAAACATGGAATGGCTGGTAAGATCCTAAGTTCAGTAGGTTATATGGCTTAGCAAGCAGGGAAAATTCATTAAAGCGAAGGCAGTAAGTTAATGAAGCCTCCCCTCAGCTTATAAATTAGCAAGCTTAGTAATTCTAATCTTTATATTAATGCTAAAGCGTTATAACATACATAAAGAAATCGTAGATATAGTCTAATATGCTCAGGTAAGCAACTGGGATCTCTAGCTCATCTGTACCTGGGAGACCCTCCATTCAGTCCCTCTAGATTTACGTGTCCGAACCCCTCCTATATGTACTAAATTTATCCCCAACTTCCATAGCTATGCGTAGCTAGGCTATATCATAGATCCGACACATTGTTAGATCTGCTCAACGTGACTAGGATTTAAGACCATGTTTAGATTGAGAAGGGGTCCCTGAGCTCTAGGTTGAATCCTTTTAAAAACAACACCCTCATTCACTTCGACTCTACCAACGAGTAAAATGGCTTTGTTCAAACCCATATTGTGATTTTCATTCGCCGCCGCAGAATGAATTAATTGTGATATGGGATAATAGGCCCCATAAGGCATCAGTTCCAATATCATAAGTGCTTGTCCATATGAACGACCACGAATTTGATTAATTACTCTACGCGCTTTATGAGCAGACATACGTATATTTCTCGCCAAAGCTCATATCTCTGGACCTGGACTATTATTTCCCATTGACTCCATCCTCCCTAATGAATGACAAGTCTTTCTCAATTAACGATGAGATTTCTTATCGTTTCTTGCATGTCCCTGAAAAAGTAGGGTAGGTGCAAATTCCCCCAATTTGTGGTCTACCATACGATCTTTTCATGCCACCTAACAACAGTACTTCTTGGCATAGTAAAAAGGCTCACTTACCTGAACTTAGAAATAGATCTTACTAGCTGGGCTTGGGCACTTACAGCATTGGTATCGACTTTATAAAGAAGCCTACTGGATATTAATGTTAGTGCCATGCTACCAACCTGTACTGTTAACTACCCTTTCACCGTCTCTCCACCTAGCTAAGGTGCTTCCACAGAGAAACCCTCCCAGTGGTGTTTGTGAGGGATGTGTGATGGGTAAGCATCACCGAGAGTCCTTTCCAAAGGACAACTCCTCTTATGGGTTTTGCAATGGCTCTATTTGCAGTATTCCTATCTATTATCTTGGAGATTTATAATTCTTCCAATTTATTGGATGGGATTCCGGTTAGTTGGGGCTGAGGAACTCCAAAATTCACCTGGTGAGCTCTTGAAGAAAAAAAAAGAACTGAGGGATTCAAACCCAGACCAAATAGTGGCTTTGAGTTTTTAGCTTATCTTGTTCCAATAGTTTGATCGTGTAATTAATTTTCTCTAAAAATTCAACAGTCCCATCCCATTGGAAATCACCAACATTCTCACCCTCTAATCTCTAAACCTATCGAGAAATCTTTTCAATGGGAGAATTTCCACAGATTTTAGGAAAACAACAAACGTGATCTTCACAGATTTTAAGAAAATGACAAAATTGATCTCCGCAGGGTTGGATTTGGTTGAGGTAATTTTATTGTTTTTTAATTTGAATTAATAATTGAGAATGAAGTGTTGTGAAGATAGGGAGGATGACTACTTTGAGAAGAAGTACAGAAACAATTCTCTAAAGGAGGAGAGGTGAGAAGGTCAAGGTGCAGTAGGCTTACAACTTTGAAGCTGAGGAGTAGATGTGCTCTGAAGGAAAGGAGAAGAGGTTCTATAGTAGAGAATCGGGAGAAGAAAAACTTCCAACAAGCAGAGGTTGGGTAGAAGTTGTTGGAGATGGTAATTCCACAGTGAGTGTGGGTAGAATTGCCCAAAGAAAGAGATAGAAAAAGAGGCCAAGAAGGAGAACTCGGTACTATAGCAAGTCGCAAACTTGTTACGAGAGGAAGAAAGCTTATTGCAACCCATAAGAAGTGGAAAATAAGTGTTCACAAAAGAAGAATAAGGAATGGCTATTGATAGTCATGTACAGGGTTCAGAGAAAAGAAATCACAATCAGTCAAAGCAAAATGCCAAAGAAACTGGCATAAGGAGGTTGAGTGATAAAGAGTTTGAAAGGGAGATGATTTAGTTAAAGGAAGAATTCAATCATTTGAGACATATTGCGAGACCGGGGATATGTCTAGATGATGAAGAATAAGAAGGTAAGATGGCCTTCACTACAAAGGAAATCAAAAGTGAGGGTGTGTGCTAGGATGAAGGAAGAATTTAGAATAGATGAGTACCAGATGGAAGTTTATTGTGAACTTGAACAGGGAATGATCCTTGGAGAGGATGAAAGTGATAGAGATGATGAAGAGAGATATTTTGAGGCCAACAAGTCTTTTATTTTTCATTGATGATTGGTGTGCGAATGCAGGAAGTTTTGCATATGATGTTCATAGCATTGGTTTTGTTTATTACAAGAAGAAAGAACAACCATGAAGCATTTTTGTAGAGACAAAAGGGAAGGTAGAATTGTCTTGTAAAGGAAAACAAGATGGAGATTGTATACAATGGATGAATGCAATAATGAAGGAAGAACTTGAGGTGGAGAAATTTTTATTCTTAGATGAGACGTCTGAGATAGAGACATTTACTTTTTGTAACAAAAGTGATGAGGATGGTGAATCTTTGGAGGAAAAAGTTGTTGTAGTGGAGAGGAACTTGATGAATGGTTGTTTCCAACAATGTATAAGGAAGAGACATTGGAGGCATCTACAGAGACCATAAAGTTTCATAGTTTTAAAACATAATATATGTTTTGTGTTTGTAGGAGATGAGTAATGCAAGGATAGAAATGCTTATGAATCTATCAATTATGAGAAGGAAATATCATTGAAAGGATACACAAATACAGTCAATGAAATTTGTCAAGAGGATGAGGACATACAAGAAATGATATGCTAGTACAGAGAAGTAAAAGGAATTTTTGAGGAGGCTATGCAAGATTACAAAGAGTAAGCATGGGATTGGTAAAAAAGAAAGGCGTTGCAGAAGAATGGAGAAAAACTATAGAGGAAACCTTGCACAAAGGGATAAGTTGTTTGTGGAAAATTTGTAATTTTAACAAAATACAGGATATGGACTTGTTGGAATAGGCGAACAACTTGAAGTTTCAGCCCAAAAGCATGCAACAGAGGACTTATAGGATTTCTAAACAACAACAAAAGAATTTGGAAATGATAAAAGTTGTACGAATTCCTTGTGGGGGTCAACAATCAATAAATTATAGCAACAACGTTCAACAAGAATACAACAAGGATTGGAAGAACATGTACCAGCCATAGGACAAGCTCGACATAGATATTGGTGAATTATGGATGCTAACGAGGAAAAACTCTAGGAAGCAGAAAAGATGCAGTAGATAGAGGAAGATAGGCCATCAAAGGTGCAACAAACCGAAGCACTTTGCATTAAGAAAATCAGTGGGCAACTGCAACATAAAGTATGGAACCCAGGAAGGAAAAAAGAGACAAAAGTAGCATAAAAAAATAGTTGGTCTATTGCAAGTCAAATTTTGGGATCCAGGAGGATTACATCAACTTATGAAAGCACATGGTTAGGAGACCATGAATATTTTGAACCTTGGGAGTATGATGCAGGATCATCTTACCTCCAAGACAAAATTTATTTTGAATAGACCTATGGATTTTCTTTTACCAAGGGAGTTGGTTCCCTAAGATTGATTTCATTCTTTATTTTAATGTATAAACCTATGTTTTTATGAGAGTTCTATGAATGTGAGGAATATTGTAATGAAATCTTCTCATTAAGAGAGATTTAGAGAATAGTGTGTGAGTTTGAGAGAATATTGGGTTAGTTAGAATATGGAGAGATACAACAACCCTAAATTAGAGGGTCTGGGTGAGGATTTTGTGGATCTAGGAGGAATTCTTGGATATGAAACCAAAAGTGGTTTCAATCCCTTTTTGTATAAAATATTTTATGTAATAAGAGTAGAGAGAATAGAGTAGAGAATCTTGCAAGAAGACGAGCGAGATGCTTGTAAAGGCCAAGAATGGGCTTATTGTAAATCAGGTCAAGAGGGTCTTTTAAACATCCATGTATATATATATATATATATTATGAGAATTAAACATCAAGTGGATTCTATGTGGAGGGCTTTGTTCCTTAATTATATGTGATTTCATTTTTATGAGTGGACATATGTGGGTATGAGAACTGATATAGCAGTGTTAAAGCCTTAGAGAGAGAGGGCTTATGAAGCTTTGACTTAAATCTAAGGAGGGATAGAAGCCTTCGGTTCACATAGAATCGCATTGAACTGTGTCAAAAGTTCAAGAAGATAGCCTTACCTATATGTGAAAGGCATATAACAATGTTTTCATAGAGAAGACTTGAAGGATGAACCTAATAAAAGAGACACATGGAAAAGTGGAGAGAATCCGAGAAGGATTAAGACTAGCCAAAGTGGTGTAGTGGATATGTATAGAGAAGTATTGAAGAATTAAGCCCATCAGAGTGGCACGATAGAAGCATGAAGAAAGAAATAAGATACACGGGTCAACTTAAAGATAATTGCAGGATATAGAGATGAAGAGGAAATTCCTTGTTAAAGAGTTGCAAAGGAGTAAGAGGGTCATTTGGTCGAGTACAGAGGGACATTATAGCGCAAAGGAGAGAATATTTTCAAAAGGGACTTCATCACAAAACAGAGCTAGAGGATGAAAATAGAACTGGAAGAATTCTCATCCATAGATAGATATGGAAGCCACATGGAAGGATTTAGCTAGTTTGGACAAAAAGGACAATCTTGGAGAATACCAGCGAGCTGACCTCGGAAGCTCAAAAGACAGGAATCACTTAATTCATTTACAATTAGTGTTGGGCTCTAGGATCTGTCAATTGACATTGTCAGGATACATTAATAAACAAAGTAGGGAGACAAAATTAGAGAGCGCTTGGTCGGGATCTCGGAAGTCAGGGATCTCGTAACTTCTTTTTACTAAGACCCCAGATTGGAAGCTAAGATCATTAAGTGTCAGAGACAGGAATATCTTCATCACCTGGATCCATCAGTCGAAAAGAGGCTATCTCGAAAGAATTGGATCTTAAAAGTCGAGAAGGAGATGAGTCAAGATTTAGAACCCATTTCAAAAGCAAAGCCTTCAAAGGAAGTTCTTCCAAGATCGTACGTGGCAACACATTTGTCGAGGAAAGACCCACAAAGCATGTTGGAGGTGATTTGTAGTGTTAAATAAAAAGGCAAAATCTCATAAGTCTCGGAACTTTTAAGGATGTGCATTTCGAAGACCGTTTGAGATATAAAAGTCCCGAGGTCCCAAGATTATGAGGAAATTGATGTTCTAAGGTCACTAAAGGCTACGAACTTGAGATCCGAGAGGTGCCAATAGTATTCCAAGGGATGAACTTCCCTTCGGCGATTATTCAAATTTATGAAAGGCTTGGGATGATAAGAGGAATTTAGTGTCGATAGGAGGAAAATTATGGGTCAAGACTGTAAATAAATTGAGCTTGCACCCTGGGGACTATATAAGGCTTAGAGCTTGAACCAGTGGTTTTAAAGGAGCGTCATATACCCTTGGAGTTCCACCACTTGTACGAGAAAGGGATTTATCTCCCTATAGGGCGAAGGAAACAACTTTTAGACATAGCAAAGTACTAGGATCACGGGTTAGAGTGAACTTGACCTCGGATATGGGTTTGGATTTGCATCAAACTTCCCCTTTGCTCTCCCACAATATCCTCTCATTTTCTCACACATAGAATAATTATGCATAGCCATAATACAATTCCCTCATATAAACTGAGGGTTTCCTTCTAGGGAAAAATCCCCTAAATTAACATAACTTCTATCATATTTTGCCTAATGAACGACCTAGATGGACTATGAAATTAAAATATTTTACAAGGCAATTGTTTTATCTAAATTTTGCTTTAGGGGTGCTTCCACGAAACACTCACCTAAGGGTTACCGCCACCCCCCCAGTAGCACTAGTGGGGGGACAAGCCCCCCCTCGTTTGGGACTAGATCCAACCATGATTGAAAAAAAAAACCTCTAAATCAAGAAGATAATTAGGCTCCACACCCAACATGATCTCTGGTTTAGAGAGCGATGTTGAGGCACAAACCCTAGCTTACCAACCACCTCATTGGTCATAAAATATTTACTTATTATCATAAGTTCAAAAAACTAAACTTTTCTTATTGAACTGACTTTGAAATATATGAATTGAAAGATAATATTTTAAATAGTTAGATGTTAAATTTTCACTAGATTTAAATTCTCAATAAAATATTTCTCCTCCATTCACATGTATATTTAAAATTATTTAATATTTTTTTTTAATACTGGCCATAGCTATATAAATTAAATGGTTGGTAATATTAATCGACATCAAATCATAATAAACATCAAAATTCTTGCTCCATAATACATTTTACTAGTTAAAATTATATATCTATATCTATATCTATATAAACTTATTTTAAATTATTATTATTATTATTCAGTGAAAATGTCTTTATTTTAAAATTATTTTAATGAGAAATTTATAAAAACATGTTGTTTCTCGTAGCTGGTTTTTATGATTTGTTATTTTATTAAGAGATGTTTCAGTAAAAATCACATAAGAGACTTACTTTTAGGTGACGTGTTTTGAACCAACTAGTGTGGTTAATCTTCAGGACAAGATAAGGAACCAGATCTTGGCATCAAATTAAATAGATGAAGAATTTTTTTTACTAGGCATTAGAATATAATGACTAGTTTTGATTGAAGAATTATCATAATTTATATTTTTATTTATTTAATTCGTAGCTCACTTAGATAGGCGAAGGACCCTATGGACTCTAAATTTGGGAAAGGTGTTTATGTCATCCCATGCTCCTGTGGGACTCCATACATTGGTGAAACTGGTTGCTCAATAAATCAAAGAATTCATGAACACGTAACCGACATCAAACATAGAAGGTCCCACTCCTCAACTTTGGTAGAACACATGGAAAAGACAAAACATCACATCTGCATTGAAGAAGCCAGGGTCATTACAAGGGTTGATCATTTTCATCACCATAAGTTCAGAGAGGCCATGGAAATTGAAAGGAGGCCTAACAATCTGAATAGAGATGATGGTTGGGTTATTAGCAGGTGTTGGAGCCGTGCATTGTATTCTTAAGTGTTTAGAATTAATTGTTAACTCTATTATTAAACTTTTTTTTATTTTCTCTTATTGCCTCTATTTATTTTGTTTATTATTATTCTTTTTATTTATATATTTATTATTTTTATTGTTTGAAATTTTAAGATTAACGTTTTGATTTATTTCAATTAATTTTTATTTTTTTTTTTTAAGTTTGGTAGATCCTCCTTTTCATTAATTCATAAAGCAAATTTACACCACATAGATTGGCTAGGTGGCCTCAACTTGCCCAGTGGGAAACCAAGTCTATTGACCACCTATTCCCATTGTATGCCATCTAGTAACATAATATTTTCAGTCTTTATATCCAAGCTATATAAGTCTCATATTCATGTTCATACTCTAGAGATATACATACATATATATTTGCATAAGGAAATGTAAAAGCTATCCGCATATATAAACAAAATGAATAACAAATATTTTCTAGTCATTTTGTTCAATAGAAGCTGATTCCACAGGCGCTGGGTCTTTGGCATTCGTCCTCGACAGCTTGGTTTGGTCCAAGATATAAGGCAGGTGCTTCTCAATTCTGTCAAATAGAACATCCTATTTGTGCAGTTGAAACTGCACCTTTCAGAATTCCTGTTTGTAATTCGGCATGCCTTGGACAGTGACAACCATGCCCACTGAAATCTGCTCCATAGCCTTACTCAATAGGCTTTTCATCAACCAGTATAGGTAGAGGGTATTCTTGAATTGAGTGATTTTTCCCCTTGTGTTTACAGGATCCGGGACAAGGGTTCTCCAATCCTCCATTTTCGTGTCCGTCTCACTCTCTTGTTTCACTTCTTCTTCCCACTCCTATAACATTTTGCAAATTCCCTCATTAGTGCCTTCATGGTAGGCCTCTGCTGCCTCACTTATTAACCTTTCCACAGATTTCCTACCTCTACAGACCTCAAACGTGCTCGGATCCGTGTCCCTCCTGGTCTCTTGGGCCCTCCTTCCACGACCACGGGTTTTGCAGGACGAGCCATGATTTCGCTGGCCCAACCCTGTTCATTGCAGCAAACTGTTAACCATTGACAATTTAACATAATATAACATTAGCCTTGCACACAGGTGGTAACATTACAATGCACCAACCCGCCTTCTTCATCCCCTCCCCTATCGATTGCAATGTCTAGCCCTTCGTAGTCATGGGTCAATTCCCCGGATGGGTCTGACCCACTACAAGCCCCATTGGTTACCCTTCAACTCATACCCCTCCTCTTAGCCTCAATCAGGTTTGCTTCTGCTCCCTGGTTCCAGGTTGGTAAGTGCTGCCACTTTCCATCACTCAGCTCACCGAGGCAAGCATACCCTTCCCCCTCTTCCCAGGATGCAAAAGGAGGACACAACCCAGTCATCCACCCATCCCTAAGCCCCATGACGCTGCCATCACCAATCTTCCTGCCATAGCTAGTGTCGCTCCCTTGCCAGACTTCCTACCTATAATTCTTGACCTTCTCCCTCATGCCAAGGTTTCTACCTATCTCCCTGCAGCTACACATGCACCTAAAACAAGGACTATCACCCAGATTGCAGGTGGACTGACAGACTCTACCCCCGGGGCCTATCTCTCTAGCTTTAGCAATATGACTCCTAAGAACTGATGCTAGGTCCCTATACTACAAGTGTAACCCCTTATTGTTATTAGTGCAACCCCATTTTTATATTGTTTTGCCCATGTAGTCCCCATATTGTTATTATTGTGCCCCATAGAAGCCCACTATTGTTATTGTTGTGCCCTTACAGTATTATTGTTAGGTTGGCTCTGATTATATTATGACCCCTTAGACTCCTATATATATAAAGGAGGTCTTGTCATATGTATCATCCAAGAATTGTTCATTTGTGTAATGTAAAGGAGGTTTCCCCCTCGAAGAGGCTAATTTTTAAGCCATTGATATATCTTTTATATCTTTTTATGTTCTGGTTTCATAACATTTGGTGTCAGAGCTTTGGATTCTAGGGTTTCGCTGCTCCAAACACGCTCCCGAATTATATCCCAAACAGGTGACCTTGGGAAAATCACCATAACTTTCTCTCTGAGTATCAGATTCTAATTTCTTAAGAAGTTACAGAAAGAGAATGGACTGTAGTTTTCTGTGCAACATTTTCAGGTCCAAAGGTTGAAGCAATGACACGTGGTACTTTGTAAAAGTATGCTCTACTGAAAAAGTGTATAATTAGGTCATCTTGTGAGATTGGGCATAACTATTCGTTGGAGAATCCAATTTCTATCAGGCTGATGGCATTGGAAAGAGGATGCGGAGGGCGACTGCAGGTTGCAATTTCAAACCTTGAAGATCTGAAATTTCAGAGATATAACGGATTCAAGATAGAGATCCTAAAATCAAGAAAATATGAGGAAGTTTTATGGCAAGGATCCAGTAGATTGGATACTATAGATGGAGCAATATTTCGATCTACATGATATACAACTATTACAAAAGGTACATATTACATCATTATATTTAGAACCAAATCAATTTGTATGGTATAGAGGGATTTGTTCTTGTAAACCTCTTGTCACCTGGTCAATTTTCACGGAGGAAATGATAACACATTATGAGGATACAAAGAGCAACACCTTCTTTAGCCAATTGATAAATCTAAAACAAAATGGTTCAATGCCAGAGAAAATTGAGGACTTCCAAAAATTGAATATAAGGGTAAATGATATTCCAGATATGAAAATGATTGATGTCTTCATAGGGACTTTAAAAGATAACATTCAACATGAGGTTCGTCTTTGGGAACCTGATTCAATGGAGAAGGCATTCAGGTTGGAAAGAAAAATTGAAAGCGGAATTACGGAAACAAGGAATCCTACCACTCACAACTATAAATATGGAATTGTTTTTTCTCCTAGCCTTCCAAAACCTACAAGGTTTGCACCACAACAATTGGAAGAAAAAAGACAAAAAGGGCTTTGTTACAGTTGTGATAGAAAATACACTAAGGTCATAAGTGTGCTGAGAAGAAATTATTTTACATAGATTGTGAAGAGGAGGAAGAAAAGGATTAAGAAACATAAAAAGAAGAGGATATACACCAGGAACCAACCCCAGAGAAAGAATAAATGAATCCTACCTTATCTTGTAAAGCATTGACAAGAATTACCACTCCTCAAACTCTAAAGATAGAAGGACATACCAAGAAGAAAAAGGTTCCAGAAGTGAAAGATCACATCGAGCATCAAGAAATGAATTCGACCATATCTTGTAATGCATTGGCAGGAATTACCACTACTCAAACTCTCAAGATAGAAGGACATATCAAGAAGAAAAAGGTTCAAGCAGTGAAAGATCACATCGAACAACAACAACAAGTTCTCCAACTTTTAAAGGATAACCCCACTTTGGTGTAGAATCGAATAAAACAACAAGCAGATAAACATCGGAGTGAAAGAAGTTTTGATGTAGGTGATTGGGTATTTTTACGGCTACATCCATACAAACAAATGTCCCTCAAGCAAGCTAAGAAGGATAAGAAATTATCACCAAATTACTATGGTGCTTACAAGGTGATGCAAAAGATTGGTACTATGGAATACAAATTGGAGCTTCCTGCATCTTCCCGAGTGCCCCCATTTTTCCATGTTTCATGCTTAAAGAAGGTTATAGGTGACAAGCTCCCAATTCAAACAATATTTTCGAAACTTGACGAGGAAGGAAAAATCATATTGGAACTTGAAGCAGTCACGGAAACAAGAACCCAACAACTACGAAATCGATCAATTTCAGAGTATCTCGTCAAGTGGAAGAACTTACCCACTGAAGATTCCACATGGGAGGGCAATAATTTTATATAGAAGCATCCAAAACTACTCAGGCATTGATGACAACACTTTTTGAAGGAGAGGGGCATGTTAGATCCCTATACTACTAGTGTAACCCCTTATTGTTATTAGTGCAATCCCCTTTTTATATTGTTGTTCCCATGTAGTCCCCATATTATTATTATTGTGCCCCATAGAAGCCCACTATTGTTATTGTTGTGCCCTTACAATATTATTGTTAGGTCGACTTTGATTATATTATGACCCCTCATACTCCTATATATAGAAAGGATGTCTTGTCATTTGTATCATCCAAGAATTGTTCATTTGTGTAATGTAAAGGAGGTTGTCCCCTCAAAGAGGCTGATTTTTAAGTCGTTGATATATCTTTTCTATATTTTTGTGAGCTGGTTTCATAACAACTACACAACTAGGCCCTTTTTCCAGTATCACCAGAATTCCCAGGCAGAAAAGAAGGACTTCAAAGCAAATATAAATGGATAGAATACCAAATGGGTGCGAGAAATAGACACAATACCAAGCATATGCCACCAACCTACGCCCAAGTTCTTCCAATGCTGCTCAATTTTTCAATTCTCACCCATAATTCCTCCCCTCTCCCTCAAACAAAAACCAGAACAAGTCAACATTACAAGAGCGGAGAGATATCTGAGTACATACCCATTAAATTCCATACATAGTCAATATGCTTATTGTTGTGGATGGCGTCGCAGAACCCGTCCGATGCACTAGTCTCTCCATCCGTGAACGATCTGAACAACACCACACTTCCCTCCTTCAATGTTGTTAAGGCAAACACTCTCATAACTCCCGTTGTCACCTTTCCCATATTCATTGCATGCCATCATGCAAGGGGCCACCACACCCATCGCCTCGAGCGTGTGGGGGGCAGTGGTACTGTACTCGGAGGTACAGACCATTAATCCCCTATTCAAATGCCCAACTGTTGGCTCGCACCCTGATCGGGGTAATTAAGTTTTTCTTTTGAATATAAAGAATTAATTTAATTTAATTCCTATAATTAAATTAAATGGGTATTTTAGGCCCATTCCCCACTCATGTCATAAATTTTCCATCGCTCTGATTGCTCGACCTCTCTTATAACACCCTTAGTGGAATTCCTCCCTCCAATCTATCAAACTCGAGGAATCTTAAGGTGTTAAATGTATCCTATAACATCCTCCTCACTGGAAGTCTTCCCTCAAACATATCAAACTTGAGGAATCTAAAGGTGTTCGACGTCTCCTATAACTGCCTCACTCGAAGTCTTCCCTCAAACATATCAAATTTGAGGAACCTGGAGGTCCTCGACGTCTTTGACAACTCTTTGTCAGGGGCGTTGCCACTGGATTTGGCCTATCTCCTGAAGCTCAACCGTCTTGATCTTGGAGCTAATTCCTTCACCGGAAGCATTCCTAGTGAGTATGGGAACCTAAAAAGTGTGGAATATCTTTCAATCTTTGCAAAAGGTTTGGATGGAAAAATACTCGAAGAGCTTGGAAAATTGAGGAATTTGGAAACACTTTTTTTGTCGAAAAATTCACTCGATGGTGGGATTCCTCCTGAGATAGGAAATTTGAGCAACCTTGTAGAACTCCATTTTTCATATTGTCACCTTACAGGGTCTATTCCTCCTCAATTGGGCCAGCTTGTGGCCTTAAAATCCCTGTATCTATATAATAACAATCTCTCTGGTGAAATACCCGTGAAACTCTCAGATCTAAGAGAGTTGAGGGAGTTGGCGCTGTCCTATAATAGAATACATGGCATGATTCCATCTTCCATTGGGGACTAGCCAAAGTTGGAGGTTTTGTGGCTTTCAGGAAACAATTTCATAGGTCTCGTGCCTTAGCAACTGGGAGTAAGTGGAAAGCTCCTAGAATTGTATCTTACTTCCAATAGACTCAATAGTTCTATCCCTCCAAATCTCTATAAGGGCAGAAGGCAACAGAGATTAGATATAACAAATAATTCATTTGTCGGCCCAATTTCTGAGTGCCTGGGCATATGCGATTCACTGGCTGAACTCTACATGGGGCAAAATTATTTGAATGGTTTGATTCCTGCAGGCTTGCTATACTTACCCATGCTGATTGTGATCGAATTGAACAACAATAATCTCAGTGGGAGCATACGGGACGTAAGTAATAATGTATCATCTAAGCTACAGACAATGAGAATTTCCAACAATAGCTTAAGTGGCTCTATTCCTTTGTCTATGTGGAAATTATCTGCTTTGCGGCACCTCTTGATCGATGGAAATAAATTAATAGGCAATGTGGCACCAAATATTGGCCAACTGAATAAAATTGAAGAGATGGATTTCAACAAGAACAAGTTTTCAGGGATGATCCCCAGGGAGATAAGCAATTGTAGTGCTCTGACATACATTAATCTCAGCGCAAACAGGTTGTATGGTAAAATTGAACATATCGATTTCAGCAAGAACATGCTTTCTCGTAAGATTCCTAGGGAGATAAGAAACTTTTGTGCTCTGACATACATTGATCTCAGCTCAAACAAGATTTCTGGTATGATTCCCACGGAAATTGGTAATTGTGTTTCTCTGAGACACATTGATCTTAGCATGAACGAATTCAGCTGTCCCATCCCACTGGAAATCACAAGGATTCCAAATCTAACCTCTTTAAAACTATCGGGAAACAGATTGTCTGGGGAAGTTCCCTTAGGCATTGGTGGCCTGAGCCAAATTGAAATTGTCCACTTCAACAAAAATAGATTTTCTGGTATGATTCCTAAGGATATTGGTAACTTTATTCATCTGACATAAATTGATTTTAGTTAGAATGAATTCAGTGGTCCACTCCCAGTGGAAATCACCAGGATAAGCTATCACTACTCTCTAAACCTATCAAAATATCTTCAACAAAGAGAATATCCAAAGAATTTGATGCAACGACGAGCTTGATCTTCACGAATTTCTCTTTCAATAGATTTTCTGGTGTTTTGCGAGAGGGTGGTCTATTATCTCATTTAAAAGCAAGCTCTTTTGCAGGGAATCTCTACTTGTGCGGAGAACAGTTGGGAAACTATAATTCTAGTGTCAAAGGGTCACCCGTCCGAGTACACATCAGGCTTGAACTTCTCTTGCCTCTCTTAACATTTGGAATTCTCTTCTTCTGTTCGTTGGTGTTGGCAATTCGAGCAGTCACAATTAAGAAGAAATATAGAAAGGGCAGGCCATGGAAGATGACGACCTTCCAAACACTCAGCTTTGGAATTGATGACGTGGTGGAATGCATTAAAGAAGAGAATGTCATTGGCAAAGGAGGAGAGGGTGTTGTGTATAAAGGAATCATGCCCAATGGGGAAGTAGTTGTAGTGAAAAAACTTACGTGGATAGGCTCTTCAAATGCTCATGGCTTCTCTGCATAGATCAAAACTCTGGGAAGAATCCGCCGTCGACATGTTGTTAGATTGCTGACATTTTTCTTCAACCATGACACCAATCTTCTGGTGTATGAGTACATTCCGAATGGAAGCCTAGCGAAGTTGCTTCATGGAAACAATGCCAAGCCTCTGGATTATAATACCAGATACAAAATTACTGTGGAAACTGTGCAAGGGTTGACCTATCTTCATCACGATTTTTGGCTAGCCATCCTTCATCGCGATGTGAAGTCTAACAATATTCTTTTGGACTCCAACTTTGTAGCTCGTCTTGTAGATTTCAGCCTAGCCAAACTCTTGCATCAATCTGGTACGTAGCTCCAGGTAAGTGGTTGTTTCATCTTTAAATTTTGAGTTCGTCAATTTCTAATTTTAGTAGAGGGTCGCTGGAATGTTTAACTGAGCTGCTAGCCTTCCTAAATTTTATGGTCTGTTATTGAAGTCCATGATCTGTTATTGCCAATTATAAACATAGTATGTTGAGGCAGAGCAGCGCTGCATTATAAATAAAAGCAATTATATAGAAGTCAAAAGTGCTTCAGAGTATGCGTATTGCTTATTTTGCGGTGGTTTTGCCACTGGCATTTGCTGTAGCATACCATTGAAGATTGGATGTTGAATTTACAGAGTATGCATACACCATGAAAGTGGACAAGAAGAGTGATGTATACAACTTTGGAGTGGTTCTGCTTGAGCTGATCATAGGGAAAAAGGTGGCAGATGAAAGCAAATTTGAAGAGGATATGAACATCACAGGGTGGGTGAAGAAGATGACCAATTGGAACAATGAAGAAGTTATGAAGAATATTGATCCCGAACTTATCAACGTCCCAGTGGAGGAAGCCCTGCATATATTCTTAGTGGCTCTGCTCTGTAGTAGTAATGCAGAGTGTTTGAAGACCTACTATACTCCAGGTAGTAGTAATGCTCACATACTTCAATCCCAGGCAATAATTTTAATGCTTCACATTTAATCGCGGGATATGATTGGAATAAGGCATTCTCATCCTCAACCTAGCAGTTCAGGGTTGATTGGATGTGTACCTTGATGAAGGGCAGTTATCTTGACTAAAGATCCATATCCATGTGTTCTTTTAGCATCTATGTGCAAGAGCTTCCAACCTAAAACTCCCTACCTTTATTTTGAAGGAAGTAAGTTGTGAAAATGTATTCAACCGGGGCACATGAATCAGTGTTTCCTTCAGTTTCCTCTATTATCTGCATTTCCTTATAATGGGCATCTGAACCAGTGTTGCTTTGAGATTCCTCTGTTTTCTGTATTTCTTTATAATGGGAATTTGAATCAGCGTTGCTTTCAGATTCCTCTATTTTTTTTTATTTCTTTCTAATTTGCTTTCAGATTCCTCATTATTTGTTTTTTTGTATTTCTCTCTAATTTGCTTTCAGATTCCTCATTCTCCTCCAATCCAAAGTCTTAGTGACGAAATGCTTCTACTTCTTTTATCTGCATATGTTAGCATTGTTCGCTCTAGGGCAGAGTCAGATCCCATTTCATCCATTACTCTTTGACAGAGAAACCTCGAAGATGTCCAGTTGGTTTGAGATCTCCTTCTTTATCTCTTTGGATGGTGGATCTTCCTAAACTCCTCTTCCTCTGAAGGGCGGGTTTTCCTAAACCCAACCACTCAGAATATCAGAGCCTAAAGACATTGGCCCAAAGGTCCACATGTAGCCTAGGAGGTAACAAACCTCCTATAACACTTTGTCCTTAGGTACATGGTTTTAATTACTAAAAGTATCTTTGGGTTCATTTTTTTTGATCTAAATTAATTCCCACACATTTCAAATCTATGATAGTCATACATAGCTTTTTGTTGCGAATTATGACAGGGTGTAAACTTTTAACACCCTAGTATAGAACATGGACAAAAATAGAAAGTTTAAAAAATATATTAATCGTTTTTAATAAATATATTCATGTATTTTGTTAACCTAATTTCGGTGATGAAAGCAATTCTAAATCTAGATACGAGTAATGAAAAATAATTCCAACACAAGATTTTGACAATAACGAGGATAAAACGTTATTCAACATCTTGTTAATAACAAGGATCAAAGGTTATTCAACATCTTGTCAAGAACGAGGATCAAAGGTTATTCAACATCATGGGTTTCGATATATATTTTTTTTAAAGGATAAAGCAAACTAAAATTGCAGAGCTCATGTAAATGGAGTAGTCTATAATGTGACTTTTTGGAAAACCCAGTGATCTGAAAAGTGTTTTTTTCCGGCTGATGCAAAATTTGCCCCCATCTGTCGATGTTTCTCTTTGTCACCTCCTCTGCAACATTCCATTATGTCGACCCCCCGCCGCATTAACTCACTCCGCCAACTTCCTGCATTAACTTACTCCGCCTGTTCAAGTTGTTCAAATCAAATCCCTCACGCGCCATATTCTGATGTGAAACGGAGCCCCCTTGTTTCCCTTGTTGCAGCAACCAGAGCACAATACAATCGTTGTTCACCTGGTCCCTGTGTTGTCTCACCTGTTGTTCACCTATTCAGGCCGCTTCACACTAGACAACCAGGTACACTTGCAATCATCATAAGAGAATCACATATATTTTGATAGCAAAATGGACACCGACACATGAAATGCAAAAAAAAGATTAGAATCAAAATAGATAGCACTTTCAAGAAATTTATTAAGATCAAATTATTAACTTCCTAGAATGATTGTGTTTATTATATCCCTATGAATTGTCACTTTCGTCACATGAAATACAACAATAAGTTAGACTACTCCCAAAATCACCAATTAGGCACAACGAATAAACCATGCTGACCCTCCCAAGTGTCAACCAGAATGTGCAAGCCTAATAAGCATGGAGTCACATTTTAGCCATGTAAATCAAAACTACTTCAAACCATGAGGAAATCTAACTTAATAGCTTGAATGACTTTAAATGTCATATTCCAAAGTTCAATTGTGGTGGTGCAATTTCTTGAATGCATTATATACTCTCCCATTACAACAAATCATTAAAGCAATTCAAACATTATGTAAATGTTTGGTGTTCGGCCAATTAACATGTATAGTGGGCTCATTCAGATTAGGAGGTGAGTATATCAGCAGTATCTAAACATAACCATGAGATTTGAACCGCAACACATATGATTTCACAGTGAAGTAATGAGAATTTGATTTAGAGAGTGTGATCAGAATTATTTCAATGCAAGATTTTGGAGCCTTAAAAGTGCTCCAATGAGTTCATTCAATGTAGACCATTACACATTAGTAATACTTTCAATCAATTGAATCTAATATATTATTTTGAGAAGTCACACCAGATTTTGTCTTCTATGAGCCCTAAGTTTAGGTTCCAAAGCCACACCAGATTAGCTTTAAGGTAATTGACTGCACTCTACTTCTCAAACCCATCTTCATTGTAAGGATTAATAGTTGATTCAATCTTTCTAGATAAAGGATAGAAGGCCAATTTTCAATTTGATAAGTTATGTATTCTTTATAAACTATGGCAAGGGGGTTTTATGTTTTATTCTACGAGGAATAAAATTTCAAGCCCATGACCACAAGAATTGAGCACCAACTGTCTCTCTAACCAAGAAATTTGGTGTTTAGGCCTGCAATATTTTTATAACCTTCCATGAAGATTTGATGCACACATGCTACAACCATGATTTTGTGTCCATAACCTACTACGCTGATTTTACCATCTATTCCAATCAACACAAATTACTATAAAGAATTCATCCTCAATTAATTGTTTGTACTCATTGGATACTAATTTCTACTTTTGTTTCAATGAATCAAGTTTAAATGCGTCAACATTAAACTTAATTTTAAATCAATGATGTGTTGGACAGAGGCTTGACCATTGGTTTCATATAAACGATGGACTAGGTAGAATATACAACATCAATTTAGATGAATAACTCACTATACAAAGAATGGTTCCCCCAAACCTGATCTCGAACATAATTCCTTTTCCATATTCCAAAAATACTTTAATGCTGCACTTCGATTTGGATGCCACTCGACCTAATTTTGCTTACAATTGATAGGTAGAATGGATAATATGTATTATACAATAGATCTATAAGAAGTACCAATAACAATTTTAAATTGAACTCGAACTACAACGCATATCCTCCCATAAGGTACTCATTCTTGTATTCCCATTTTCACTATGATGAAGTGTTGCATCAGAGAGCTAGATTTATTTTAAGGGAACTTGAACAAAAATGAGATCAGAACAAGTTTCCCTCAATGAGATTTTCTTATAAACCAAATAGGTTCAATTTCAACTCATACACACACAGATTAGCACCATACGTACTTGGCACATGAAAACAGAGACATTGAACTGATAAAATTGTGAATAAAATACACCAATTTCATTAATCCAAATTCTGTACAATGATTTTTCAAATTAATAATTACTTCATACCCTCTACTTGGTGTTATATTGAATACAAATTTGCTCTAATTGTTGCAACAGGGGGACTCTTTTTCGCATCAGAATATGGCGCGCACGGGATTTGATTTGAACAATTTGAACAAGCAGAGTGAGTTAATGCAGGAAGTTGGCGGAGTGAGTTAATGTGGTGGGGGGTCGACATAATGGAACATCGGAGAGGAGGTGACAAAGACAGACACTGACAGATGGGGGGCGGATGTCACATCAGCCCGAAAAAAACGCTTTTCTAATCACCGGGTTTTCCAAACAGTGGCACTATAGACTACTTCCATGTAAATTATTAATGATTCTCAATTACTAGGACCAAACCAAAGTAGGTAGCAACGGATTTGACTTAGGTCTCAACCATCCCTGCTTTATTTACACATCAATGATTTTCAATTATAAATGAGAATACAATATTAAGTAATATAAAGCACATAAATGATTTTCAATTATAAATGAGAATACAATATTAAGTAATATTTTGAGTTTTAATAAGTTTGAATTAAATCTCAATCAACGATTTGGAGAAAATATTATTGAAATTGGAAATATATTTTAAATCATTTATATATTTAAATTTTATGTCTTTTAAAAAAAAAGAAATTTATAATTATTTTTAAAAGGTAATAAATTTATTGAATTATAACTAATCATTTTATTATTTGGCATTATAATGATTCTAACAACCTTGTTCATCACCTATACACAAGAAAGCCATTGGATTTGATGAATTTGAAGTAGTTGTAACTTATCAACTTGAAACATGTCAATTAAACTTGTAAGTTGTCCATGTCTCTTTGCATATTTTCCCAACCAAGAATATACTTTATTGGCCAACTTATCAATATAATTAAACTTCAAAACATAATTTAAAGTATCAATTATAGCTAGTGTCTCACAATGTGCTACAGAATGAATGCATAACAAATGAGATACTTCTCACAGCAACTTAGAGGTCAAACCTTCATGAATATCTCTCATAAATGAAGCTCCATCTAACCCAAATCCTACCATTACATATTTTCATAAATCTATTTATGATAGTAATCATAATAAGGATTCATACATTGATAGTGAAGTACTAGCCTTGACTTTCAAAAGACAAATAAATTTTAATGTCGAACTCTTTCTCCATCCATTAAATATGTAATATATACAATAAGGTGTTGCTCCATTGTTTTATCAATCTTTTCATCCACCAAAATCAAATAAAAAGAAGTAAAACATTTTTTGCGTTCAACCTTTCTAGATAAACTATCTTTGCTCCTATTAAGGACATTTTTCCACATGTAATATTGGCACATGGATAATATATTCATTGGCTAAAGACATATCAGGTGTTTCCCTGTACTTACGAGTGTCACATAAGGCTTTGTACAAATCTAAAGGAAAATCTTTTACAGCCACAAAATACATAGTTTCCACCATAATTTTAACAGGTTTAGTCATGGATAAATATGATTTACTTTATTCACTTTCCAATATTTGAATTAATGTTTATGAACCTCATAAACCATGACCATTTAATCCAATTGATTGAATTGTACTACTACTTTCCCTAGCATATGGTGTATGTTGTTTGAATTTGATATAGAATCAACACTTTCACCATCTGAACCTATTATAGAATATTTCTATTTTCGTATTTACTTTCATCCATATTTAAATCATATTTTAAGAGCTACCCCATTGCCTTTAACTTTTCAATATCTTTTTCTTCATTATTAACCTCAATCTCAACCTAAAAATAAATATTTTCTTCAATAATTGAATCATTTGGCTTCAATTTGAACACTTCAACAAAGTGCTATTTGTTTTCTATGTTTTGTCGGTCTATTATTCATAGACATTTCTTCTCAATAAATTACCTTACTTTTAATCTAAATTCAACAATGAAAATCATATTCATTAAATTTCCAAAAAAAATATTACTAGTGGTAAAGGAAATGAAATAAAATTGGAATATATTTTGGTTTTACCACCATTTATAATCTTTTATTGAACAAGGATGACCCTTTAGTAGAAAGGAAAAAATGAAATCTCTTTTATCAAGTTTTTTTTATATATTGTTGTAAGCCTAGCTGAGACTAAGACCAAACTAGAAAGGCTAGCTTAGATAAATTTCAACCACCAAACTCTTATGATGATGTATAAATTTCAACAACTGAAAAACAATTATCAAACTCTTGTGATGAGTTTTCATTTCCGATAGAAAAAATTCGTTGGGCATATATAAAAAAATCTAAACTCTTGTGATCAGTCTTCATTTCTGATAGAAAAAATTCATTGGGCATATATAAAAAAATATATAATCAACTCATCGAGCATTGCACAATCTTTAATAATAACATAATGATAAATAACAGTCAAACTAAATTAGTTTATGCGGAAGCTAAACAAAACTAATAAATTATACAACATAGTGTGAAGTTAAAATGGATTTGCTATCATGGATGGGATGCATCCATATGTAATGTGAATACAAAACATAAATATTAGATGAAGATGAATAGGAGTTTGTAGCACCACTTCTTAATAGAAGCCTGGTTGATATTGACATAAATCTGGGAAATCACACAATATTACAGTAGCTAATTATATCAAAAATAAATTACAAGTTTCCTTCCAATTACAAATTCTTGCAGGTCAAATTATTTGTGAACTTATTTTGCTGCTAGAATTTGTAGTTGGCTCTTTGTTACATCATTTTTTTACAGAAACACTGAAGACTCTTTGAAAAGAGCTTGATCATTATATTCACAAACACATAGATTTATACATAGATTCAGTCCTACGGTCATTTATTTTTCACCAACACTTTCCGACTCCCGCCAACTGACATTGATGACTTGATGACATGGGAACAGTGGGCGACGCCATTGGCCACAGTCATGATTAATGTTCTAACACCTCCCCTTAATCACGACAACCTAAACTTTAACTTGCTTGCTGGTCTAAGTCTCAGCTAGGCTTACAACAAAACATTTCATTTTTTCCTTCTTGCTAAAGGGTCCATGCTTGTTCATTTGCTGGTGCAATTTCATCTTCACCTTTTTGGCTTTCTTTATGAGCTCCTTCAACTGATCTTTTCTTATGTACTTGACATTAGCAACCTCTTACAGATTGGGATGAAAGGAAAGATCCCGAGCTAGGTAATCCAATTCATGCTCTCCCCACTTTCCATGAGTAGCCACCAAAATGCATTCATTTTCAAACATTAGCAACCTTCGAACAACATCCATGGTAGTATCCTCCACTGTCTGAGCCATTTTAGAAGCAGATCCAATCACATTACTAGCCATTGGGTTAAGGGACAAGCAAGTTTTGCACCCATGTGGAATGGACTCCAACTCTAGATATTTATGGTCATTAATATAATCATTATGTTGATCTAATAGTTCTTGTGACTAAAAAATACTACCTGAATAAAAAATATTACCAGGCCCAAAAATAATTCCAAATGGACTCTCTAAAAAGACATCATCAAAAAGATCACTATCCAACATTATCCCACTCAAATCAGACTAGTGACCTTCTATCGAGCCTCTCCACTCACTGTGGCAGCCATATCTTTACACAAACAATATTTAACCTTTATCTTCTCCTCTCGGGATTGAGCACTGACAAACTCGGCTTCAAATTGGATGTAGGCACAAAGACGTTTCCACTCACTCTAAAATGGGGCACCAATGCTCACTTGGCTACACATGCACCAGACACAGACTACACAATCAACTCTCTAGCTCCTTTAGTCTCAACACACAATTTACTTTGACGCCTCCATGGTCAGCTTCTTTGCTCACGCCCTAGGTACATCTACTTAAGCCTACAGGCAATAAGCCTAGGTTTAGATCCCGGCAGATGCACCAAACACGATCTGCAATGGGCTTCAATCAATTGAAAACACCATAATCAATTCCACACAATTCTTTACATCATGTCCACACAGCGCTCACAATCTCTGGGCTCAAGCTCTCAATGATGGCTCTCTCCTACAGCGCGTCGACCTACGCTCCTCAGCAGTCTTCACACTACACACCACCGAGCTCAGAGTGCTCTGTCCACCGAACCTTGATGACTCTGCCTCTGATATATCTCCTCTTTGACGATGTTTAGACCAATTCCTCCACGATGTGCTGGGCAAGGCTCCGAGCAGTACAAACTCATAACACATTCAACACGCCCACTCCAATGATGTCTCTCTTCTAGACATCAGGGATTTTTCTATTTCGATTGCTCCAAACGTCGTTGTCTGTGGATCTGATCTTTCACGCACTACACTCGGCGTATATCCTAGCTCTTTGTGGCTTTAGCCCTTCTACCAAGCTTTTCAACACCTCTTTCATGCTTCTGAGCAGTGTTTTGCACAGCTCCATACTGCTCTAGGCAACTCCACGTTCACCATTGAAGTTGAAATTGATCCACGTTGAGATCGTTGAGGCGTTGGATTCCACTTGTCTGCTAGTCAACAATGATAGCACAGTTGTCAAGACGTTTCTGCAACAAAACGACAACAAAAATCTCATGGGTGATGGCTTTGAGTCAAAACATTCCTAGACGTTCTGGGCTCATTCACGTTGGCTTCACACCTCTTTAGCTTGCTTCCTCTCAGCAGCCAGTAGGAGAACAACTGATGGTTAATAGAACACTTCACTCCATTGATCAAGAATACCGTCTACACGGACAAATTTTACATTGGTGTGTAGAGAATCAATATCAATGGTGTCCTCCTTGAAATCGACACAGAGAAGCTGCGAATAAGCACGAAGGGCCGTGGCGGCACCAAGATCAGCACCATGGTTCCCTACATGAAACTAGCAACCCCGATCTATAATTTCATCGTGCATGGCTTCGCCAAGCAAAGGAATCTCCCGCGTGTTGCTTCAGTGGCCCCTTTCAACCAATCTTCAACTTAACAATAGGAAACCCTCTTTGGCCCTTCTCTTTCGCTAGGAAATAGACAATGCTCACAATCGGTTACAATGTGGATTGTGATCTAGTCGATTACAGGGTCAGCCCAGGCGCTCTCTGATTTTCCACTGTACCCAGAGCGATGAAACCCACAAATGGATCTCAATATAACCTTTGCTTGCTGCATCTCAAGGCAGCTCCTCCATGCCTCTTCCGACAGTTTCGTTAACGGATCCAATAGTGAACAACACTCTCCGTCCAGCGAATTGCAATAAACAGCTTCACAAAGATCCCAGGTGGCACACAATACACCACTCTTCACACACAGATGGTATCTCGCTCCCTGAGACCTTCACACCACCGAGCCCTCCTCTACTATGGCTCCGATACCATGACAGAAACAATGAAGACTCTTTGAAAAGAGATTGATCATTATATTCACAAACACATAGATTTATACATAGATTCAGTCCTACGGTCATTTATTTTTCACCAACACTCGCCGACTGACATTGATGACTTGATGATGTGGGAACAGTGGGCGGCGCTATTGGCCACAGTCGTGATTAATGTTCTAACAATTTTATGTTTATATTACCGACAGAGATAGACTTTCTTTTAGTTTTTAAAAGAAAAATCAATTATAATTAAACCGACCATGATTTGTATAACTAAAACGACAAATTCTATTTTGAAAATTAGGTGATTTATTTTTGTTTCTAGATAATTCCACGGTTCCACAAACCATCCTTCATGAGAATAAAACAAAGTTGAGTCCGTGTTCGCCAACTGTACATTGAGCTCAAACATACGTATTTGCCGAAAGAGGGCTTTGAAGGACAATAATTCCATGCATTCTAACATCCATCGCGATTGATTTGTGAGCTCCAGCAGCCATCGCCGCTTGTGAAGTACTGAACTAAAATGAACTCATCACAAAATTCATTTCTTCGTTGACTTCTGATAAGAATAGAATAATAAAGTTGAGTTCCAATTTGCCAACTATACATTATTGCAGCCAGGGATGGAATTTGACAGGAAAATTGCCTGTCATGGGGTGATTTGCCCATCAAATAAAGGTAAGAAATTTTCAAAACCATCATGGTTTTTTGTTGAAACTGTGAATACTCGTGGGGAGGTGTCAAAACCATCAAATTTAACAGGTGTGTCTGTTTTGAAATTCCAACTTTGCAAGCCACGTACACTATTTTGCAGAAATAAAGTCCTATAATTCCACACGCTCTGAGAACCATCATTGACTATTTTGAAGTAATAAAGGTTTAATAAGATGATAATTCCACGCGATCTGAGAACCATCATTGACTAGAAATCAGCGCTGGAATTTCAAATTGCATAAATAATTCCACGCGCTCTAAGAACCATCGTTGACTACAAAGCAGGGGTTGAATTTCAAATTGTAGAAATAAAGGTCTCGAAGGACGATAATTCCACGTGCTCTAAGAAACATCGTTGACTAGCAAGGAGGGCTGGAATTTAAAATTTCTTCTACGCGTTAAGGGAAAATTTAAGCACAGTTTTGTAGATTTAAGAATTTTTTTTATGTTTTATTGTTATATTAAGTTCCACGCAATAGCTTCCATGTATAATATAATTGTGATTATAATTATGAGAGGTAGGTTAATTAGTTTGTGGGATGGTTCCCAATTGGGTTATAGGATCAAATTTTATGGGGAGCAAATAAAAACGAGAATCACACATTCTCACATTTTATGGGGAGCCATATTAATATTATTAAATATTTTAAATATTGACTATGGGTGAGCATGGTTTAACCATGGGTGAATATGGCTTAACCAAGTTCAAATTTGATCATGTTGACCATAGTTTTGCATGATAGATTTTGGATGTCTATATTGATAATGAATAGCTATAGTCGACCATGTTTTATCATGGTCACCTAGGTTGACCATGTTTGACCATATTAACCATTGTTGGCCATGTTGAGCATGGGTTAGCCATGGTTTTCAAAGGTTGATTATGGTGACTATGGTTGACCAAAGATGACCATGATTGACTTAGGTTTCCATGGTTAAACATGATTGACTATGTTTGACGATGGTCAACCATGTTGACCAGAGTCAACTATGGTTGACAATGGTTGGCCATGTGACCATAGTTAACTATGGTCAATAATAGTTAACCATAGTCAACCATGGTGATGATAGTTGATGATGGTTTATTGTGGTTAGAGTATGTTTGATCATGTGTGACTATTGTTAAACATCATTAACTATGTTTTGACTATGGTTAATGATTGTTTGACACTATTTGACCATGGTTGACTATGGTTTTCCATGTTCACCTTATTTAAACATCGATGACTATGTTTTGACTATGAGTGACTATGGTTAACAATTGTTTTAACATTGTTGATTATGTTTTAACTTTTAATTATGAATGGCTATGGTTAATGATTATATGACTATACTCGACCATGGTTTGAATAGGATTTGACTATGTTTGACCATATTTTAACTATGGATTTTCTACAGTTGAGCATGCCTTGACTATGGTTATGATTGCAATGGTAGTTGTTGATGGTTAACCATATTCTTAAACCTTGTGGTTTATTTGTAACTATCATATATGAACTTGATAAATCTTATATGCAACTATGGTTTGTGATGGATCACTATAGTTCAAGAATGGCCAATGATGCCCATCAAATATAGGTCAACATGGTCAAACATGGTCAACCTTGACCATCCACTATAGGCCACCATGGTCAGCCATGGCCATCCACTATGGTTCAATATAGTTCACTATGGGTCACATACATATAGACCATAATGCCCATGGTAAGTATGGTTGAACAAGACAATCATGTTGACTATTAATGTCTATGTTGACTATGGTTGACCATGAACTATTGTCAACCATAGTTAACATGTATTAATGCATAGTTAATATGGTTATTGTATAGTTAATATGTCCATGTTGACTATAGTTGACCATGTCAATCACGACTGACGTGTGTTAATGTTTAGATTAATATATTAATGTATTTCTTCATATTTTAATGTATAAATTAATATATTATTAATGTGTTATATGTAAATAAATATATTTTTACTATGCTAATTTATAAATTAATGAACCGATATATATATATATATATATATATATATATATATAATGGTTAAATATTATTATTTAGTTATTAATATTATTAATAAAATTATTAAATTTCATATAAAATTTTATTATTAAATTTTGATATTATATTGATATCAATATTAATATTATTAATAAAATGATTAAACTTTAATTATAATTTTATTATTAAATTTTAATATTGATATCGATATTAATATAAATATTAGTAAATCTAATATTAATATTAATATTGATTCAAATTTAAATTGAATACCAACTTAGATCCATCTAACACCAGATCTATCATGTGTCGAGAGGGATCAAATCCCTCAAGGTGAAAACCTTCTTTAATCCTTCGAGGTGCAAACCTTATTTTTGGAGTGTATAGCTTGAGGAAAGGTTTTCACCTTGAGGGATTTGATCTCTCTCAGCACCTGATAGATCTCATGTTAGATGGATATAAGATGGTTCCACTTGAGGGCAACAATATCACATTTTTAGATTATCATTATTATGTATATGTTTGAGATTAACTTCAAAATTCACATTATGTTTTCTTTGCTTGGCATGACCATATCATTCTCTTCTTTAATTTAGTCTATGTTGCTTGTCTTGAATGGTTTGTACATATGTGTTTGGATGCTTTGAGTGGTTTGTGTGTTTACATGTTTGGATTTGGATGGTAGTGTTTGTGAATGTTACAATTGTTGTGTTATATTTTTATATGTGTATGTAATTGTCTATTAATAATTAGTTGGTGATGAAGAAGAGAGACAACATTTTCAATAGTTTGCAGGAGGATTGATACTACACATCTATTTCATTTAATTTTAGGTATCACAACTTTTGAAAACTAATTAATTCTTAATAGTGTCCATCTAGGTATTACTAATACCAATTATATCTTGATGAGTAGTTTTAATAATTTACATCGTCAAGATTACTCTTGATATAATTTGTTTCTTTGTTAATGTTTGAAATAATTTATTTCCTTCAAGAATATTTTGATGACTTTTTTTTATCTATAATGTATTTTTCAAAGTCAAGAAATAATGTATTTTTGAATTTGTTTTAATGAGTGGACAGATTTATAAAATCTTTATGTCCAAACAATTATCACATCTCTTTCAAGAATATTTTGATCTGTTTTGAATGTTTATAAATATATCTTTTCCTCTTATAAATATTTTGAATACATTGCTGTACACAATTATCTATTAGTAATTTTGAATATATTTTGAATATCTCTAACTCCCTATTGGTAATTAGTTGGTGATGAAAAAGGGAGACGATCTTGTGAAAAAAGTCAACAAATGAAGAAGAGGGTGACGAGGTGTAGGTTCGATAACTTGGATTAATTTGCAGTTTGCAGGAGGATTGATTATGCACATCTATTTCGTTTTAATTCTAGGAATCACAAATTTTTATAGCTAATCAATTCTTAATAGTGTCCGTCTAGGTATTACTAAATATATCTTGAAAAACATATTTTTTAAATAATCTACAGCCTCAAGATTAACATCTAATGCATCTAATGCAAGCAATCAAATAGGATTAGAAAACAAAATCTACATGGAAATCAATGCATCTAATGCAAGAAATCAAATGAGATTAGAAATCAACATCTGCACTGAAATTAATGCATCTAATGCAGACAATCAAATAGGATTAGAAATCCACATCTACACTAAAATCAAATGCATCTAGTGCAAGAAATCAAACAGGATTAGAAATCAACATCTACATTGAAATCAATACATCTAGTGCAAGAAATCAAATATAATTAGAAATCAACATCTACACTGAACTCAATGCATCTAGTGCAAGCAACCAAATAGGATTAGAAATCACCATCTACACATAAATAAATGCATCTAGTGTAAGAAATCTTCTTCCCTTTCTCCCCCTTCCATCTAATCTTGGAAAATATTTTTAATAATGTATAGCCTCAAGATTAACAATATCTAATCCATTTAATGAAAACAATCAAATAGGATTAGAAAACAACATCTACACTGATATCAATGCATCTAATGCAAGCAATCAAATAAGCCTAGAAATCAACATCTACACTCAAATCCATGCATCTTGTGCAAGCGATCAAATATAATTAGAAATCAACATCTACATTGTTATCGTTGCATCTAGTGCAAACAATCAAATAAGATCATAAAACACCATCTACACATAAATTAATGCATCTATAGCATGCAATCAAATAGGATTAGAAATCAACATCTACACTTAAAATCAATGCATCTAGTGTAAGAAATCAAATAGGATTAGAAATGATCATCTACACTGAAATCAATGCATCTAGTGCAAGAAACCAAATAGGATTAGAAATTGTCATCTACACTGAAATCAATGCATCTAGTGCAATAAATAATCTTCCCTCTCTCCCCCCTCCATCTCTCCTTCTTTGTCTCTCTATCTCACCCCCCAAACACATACACTCTCTCTCTCCATATCTATCTATCTCTCCCTCGCTCTCTCCTCTCTCTATTTCTCGCTTCTTCCCTCTATTCACCTCCCATCTATATCTCTAACTCCCTCTACCTCCCCTTTGTCTCTCTATATCACCCCCAAAACATACACACTCTTTCTCCATACCTATCTATCTCTCCCTCCCTCTTCATACCCCACTCCCTCTCTCTTCCCCTTCTCTCCCTCTCTCCCCCTTCTATCTCTCTCCCCCTTCTATCTCTCTCCCCCTTCTATCTCTCTTCCCTCCTACTCTCCTCTCTCCCTCTCTCTCTATCTCCCTTATCACTCCCTCTCTATCTCTCCACATTTCTCTCTATGTCTTTCTTCTTACCTCCCTCTCTCTCCCCCTCCCTCTCTCCTTCTCCCTCTCACTTCCTCTCTCTCTCTCTCTTCCTTCCTCTCTCTCCCTCTCTCTCCCACCTCTCTCTCTCTCTCTCTCTCTCTCTTTGCCATCCAACTTAGTCACTATATCCCTCCCTCTCTACTTCTCTCCGCCCTTCCTTCCATCTCTCCTTATTTGTCTTTCTATCTCACCATAAAACATACACACTCTCTCTCTCTCCACTTTTCTCTCTCTATGTATTTCTACTTCACTCCCTCTCTCCCCTTCCAACTCCATCTCTTTCTCCCTCCCTCTCAAGTCCTCTCTTTGGCCCTTCTCTTCTCTCCCTTTCTCTCCTACTTCACTCTCTCTCTCCCTCTCTCTCTCTCTCTCTATGCCCTCCAACCTTGTCACTATCTCCCTCCCTCTCTCTTCCTCTCTCCCCCATCCATCTTTATGTATCCCTCTTTATCTCTCTCTTACCCTTCTCTCGCTCTCTCACTCCTCTCTTTCTCTCTCTCTTCATTCCTCCTCTCCCCTCTCCTTCATATTATCTCCATATCTCCCTTGTCACTCCCTCTATCTCTCCACCTCTATCACTCTATGTCTTTGTTCTTCCCTCCATATATATCTAGAGTTAATTATATATCATGATATATTAATATATATTATAATATAACAAATTTAATATTATATTAAATTTAATATTGTATTAATCCAAAGTTATTAAATTTAATAATATTAATATTATAATATATTAATATTAATATTTAATATAAATATTAATCTTTTAATATAAATATTATATTTAATGATGTTTTTTACATAGCATGGTAACAAAATGTATAATAAAACTACATCAAATTAATATATATGGTTTTTCCTTTTAAAGATTCATTTTACAAATATTTAATTAAAAGAAATATTAAAAGATTTTGGAGTAGGATTTTAGATTCTTTGTGTTGAATTAACATTTTTCCTTTTATTTAATAAATGGTATTGGCTTTAGTAAAGAGTAAAAATGTTTAAAATTTTACCTAATTTGGAACTTTAATGTGGTAAATTTTTTTGTTAAATGTAATTTATGATCCATTCAAATTCACTAATATGATAAAAGGGCTATTAAACACATGAGATGATTTATTATCCATTCAAATTATATATAATAACACAATTTTGTTTTAATAATTACTATTAGTCCATTAATAAGATTAAAACGTTATATATAATCTAAAGATTCAAGTTATATATAATTCAAGATTCATGTGAATATTTTGGCCGACATTAGTGAATTTTTATTTTTATTTTTTTGATGACGTGACATACTTACACATCGGGGTCATATTGGGTTGTAGAATGCGACTCTCGGTGCAATAAATAAATAACTTATTGCTTGAATTGTGTTGTGAAGATTGAATTTCCAATTTGATGATTAAAATGAGAGATTATATACTAAAGCTAAAATAATATATCAAAAGTTAGCATAATATATATTGATTATGAAAAAAGGATAAATATTTAGTATGGAAGCACTAAAACTTTGACAACCAATCCAAATATTATAAAAATTTCAATATTTGAAATCTTTGAAGAAGATAACTCAATATCATTATTAATTTTCAAATATTATACTAGTTGTATTCATGAAAAAAGAATACAATATACACATTAGTGCAACCAGACAAATTTTTAATATTAAGCAAAGTATTTCATGAATGAACTACACTTGTTGGTTTGAAACGCGTCGGCCAAAAAATTCTCTTATGTGATTTCTACCGAAAGACTTTGCTTAATTCATTATGGATCACAGAATCTTGAATACAGAAGTTTTTAATATACTCAGAGGCTGGAAAAAGATATAATATACACATTAGTAAAGCCAATTTTTTTTTATATTAGCGAATATGGGGAGCGAAGCCACCAAGAAACCCTGAGGCCTGTTGCAAGAATCAAATATGGGGAGCGGAGCCACCAAGAACCCCTCATTTCTACTACAAGAATTGAATGTAGGGAGCAGAGCCACCGAGAAACGTTGAAGTCTACTGCAAGAATCAAATGTGGGGAGCGGAGCCACCGAGAAACCCTGAGGTATACTACAAGAATCGAATGTGGGGAGCAGAGCCACTGAGAAACCCTCAGGTCTGCTGCAAGAATCAAATGTAGGGAGCGAAGCCACTGAGAAACCCTGAGGTCTACTACAAGAATGAAATGTGGGGAGTGAAGCCACGGAGAAACCTTGAGGTCTGCTACAAGAATTGAATATGGGGAGCAGAGCCACTGAGAAACCCTCGAGTCTGCAGCAAGAATCGAATGTATAAGGGAGCGAATCCACCGAGAAAACTCATAGTCTATAATCTACAAGAATCGAATGTATAAGGAAGCAGAGCCACCGACAAAACTCACAGTCTATGTGAAAACCATATGCAATGACATGCCAAAAACGTATAAGGTAGTGGAGCAGCCAAGAAAACTCATATTCTATGTGAAAACCATATGCAATGACTGCAAAAAACATATATACGAGCTAGGAATTAATATTGATAATTTAATAATATAATAGTTGGTATATGGTTTTGATTTAATGATATAATAATTAATATAATATGTTTTTTATTTAATAATAATATTTATAATTTAATTGTTAATTAAAAAAATAAAATCAACAACTATGTGATAGAAAATAGTGATTAATTTTATTGATTAATAATCAATTTACACTAACAGTTACATTTAAAAAAAAATCATGTAATTTGAATTAGTAGAGGTAGAATTTAGTTGATAATTTTATCAATTGTTATAGGATGTCTTAAATCACTATCATTAGTACACATTCAATCCATATTTTGGTGAGTAGAAGAGAATATTAAAATAAATAATGTCAATTCATGGCATTTAATACTCAATAGAAGGTGTTAGTTAACCATAAGCATCCATGACTCATAATATGATAATATTCATGTATTGTCTTGTGATTTGATCTATCAACCTCTACATTTGTGGGAAAAGATCAACATAGTAGCCCTCAAATATACCTTGTCATTGAACCCTACAATGCATTTTCGAATCATCCTAAAACTCGTTAAAATTCCCATGGATGAGCACTTCCCATTTAGTCATCCGAAAACTACTTTTAAGAAGGACCAGGACCGAACTAAATAGATCCATTGTAGGCTCATTTGGAAGGTCTAATCCAAAGACCATTCACCCTAAAAGACCACAATTATCTTCAAATTTTTTGAGATTTATACAAGTCTTGCCAAATAGAAACTTCTCACTCCATCGAGTTGTGACACTTTGAAGGAATATCAATTTCACATCCTTTGGGACTATTGAAAGCCCTAAAGGGACAAACTCGCAATAGAACGCTACATATATCTCAAGGGACTAAACCTATTGTTAAAGGTAGAAAAAGGATAAATTATATGTAAGTATTGAACAAGTACAGAACTCTGACGTGAACTCAAGAATATGATCAGTCTATCACCTTGAGTAGAGCTTCTTGACTTAGCACTTTGGAAACTTTACTACATACAATATTATAGGAAGTATAAAGCTTGTGAAATAAGATATCATTATCATCAAAAGGGAAAAAATAGTCCACCGTAAGATATAGTTCTATGTGCCAGTTAGAAGAAGACGCCTAGGAGAGGATCTAGGCCGACTTGAACAAAATACCTTACAAACCTGTTCTATAATTATATATTCACCCCAAGCTAGCGGGCTTGGCTTTAGGAGCCTTGCTACTATGTATTTTTATTAGACTTGAGGAGACCAACATATCTCGTAGGTCATAACTTAGAGCCTTACCTTAGAGATTTTCCTATCAAACCAATACTTCCAATATCGGATCAGAACTAACTAGCATCATGGGAAGTCATGAGCCGAGATTACTTATTTTTTGTGGGCGTCCTTTGCCAAGTCAGGTTGACCCACCAAATTGTCGCAAGGGTGCATTGGCATGCCCAGTATGCGATGCCTCCATGGGTGACTAGGTGCCCCACCTTCGTGTGAGCATGCCTAAGGTGCAAACGTTCGCCTTGCTGGGAAAATCAGTGAAAAAAATCATTTACTCATCAATGAAAACAAAATATTATCATTTGTTATTTCCACGCTTCATGATAAATGTTCAATTATAAACCAACTTTTAACACCTAAACATTAATTTAATTAATTTTCTAAAAATCATTACGAGATCCCCTTGTGGGAACATTGTTCATGGGAAGTCACGGGCCGACATTACTTCTTTTGTGCAGGCACCCCTTTCACAGGTGCCCCACCTTTGTTCACTCATCAATGACAACAAAATATTATAATTTGTTAGTACCATGTTGCATAATCAATCAATTATAAAACGACTTTTAACACCTATTGTAGCAGTTACAACCACCCTCTAAAATTTTGGCTCGCATGCAAATTTCGAAGCCTACCTTGGATCTTGTGATCGATCGCTCCTTGGTCACTTGTTGGTAAGCTGATGATCTCGAGCCCCCTCCTTGATCTTAATATTTGTTCATGTTCTCATATTTATGCAATATGTGTCATCTCTGGGCATCGGGATTATTGTTTTCCATGCAAAGGGAATGTTGTTCTACTTCGAGGGGAAATATTGTGTGTATGGGTTGTTCTCATTACATAGACATGTTTCACACTCACTTCATGCACTCTTGTCACAAAGGTTGTTGCATCAAGCATAGTATGTCTTTTATGTTATGGATGGTCTATGTTGTATCACTAAGTGTTCATGTGTGATCATAGTCAAGTTCTAACACTATTTGCATCAGTGTCATTGATCTCACACTTAGCCCAATTTCCTGAGCAACCTAGCCTCACCCAGCTTTCTGAAACTACACACTTTGCTTCTGCAACCCTCAAGCTTTATCCCTTCCCTATTGGAACTACGCAATGCATAGAGACCCCAACCTCCCTTCGCATCTGAAACAACATAGTGTTGTCCCTCAGCTTCCCAAGTAGTACTACTCTCCATAAATGTGCAGAGCAATCCGACTACCTTGCATTAAAAAACTATGTAGAGGTGTCCTTCCAGGACCCCATCCCGTAGCAGCCAACAACCTTGCTCTCAGAAATTGCACAGAGAAGGCAGCCCAACCTTGCTCTTGAAAACTACATAGATAATCCTGGCAATAGTCACTATCCGTTGAAATTGTGTTGATCTATCTCTTAGTGACTATAGGAAAAGGTGACATGTTGCATCACTCTCAAGGAGTTGAGGAGAAGGAACAAGAAACTAGGTTATGATTGGGACCTCATGCAAACTCCGTCAGATGCATGATCATCTCGAGGGTAAGTATGGTAAGTAAATAATATATTTTGAAGTACATCTCTTAGTGAATCTTGAAGGACTGCTTGTCATTGTCATATCATTTTTTGTTCAATACCATGGATGTTTGCAAGCACAAAATCATTTCATGTGTTTCATCTATGTGTCTTTCTTCCATTTCACTTGTTTGACCAACTGTCTTCTTTGGCATGTTGATTGCTATGTCATGCTTGCGAGTTTGTTTTAGAAAATCTGAAGGTTTGTCTTTGTGTGCATGAGTTTCTTTCACTTTGTGAACATCGATCAAACTCACGCACAAAGTTGTAAACACTGTCATGCAAGTGTCGCACTTGTCGCTCTTAGCCTTCAAGTTAGTCTCACTGAGAACATGTTGTCTTGTTGGTTTAAGGTGTCTTGTCGTCGAGTCATGCTAAGTGTGTGATCACATTGTCATGTATACACAAGTACACTTTCTTTCACACTTAGTCAATTTTCCTAAAGATCTATCAACCAGACAACCCTCCGTAAACTGGACTAAATCTCAATGAGCTTGCATTGCTGCCCAGAACTACACAGAGCTTGAGGCTATCCTCCAAGTAGCCTGCTCTGTGCAATTCTAAAAATGAGCCACCTGACTAACTCCTAGAACTGTGCAAAAGTTGCCCCAGAAGTTGATCCACTCTACGTTTCCCACAAGACCTCTGATCAAGCCTCCCGCTGGTCAACCGGAAGAAATGACTTGAGCTATGACCCAGGGTTGTACGGATCTCCAAAATTGCGCAGAGTTGTCCAACCATCCCTTCTTCCCTGCTCTGGAACCAGCTCAAGAATTGCGCAGAGATGTCTTGCACGACCCTTCTTCTTTGCTCTGCAGCCATCTCAGGAATTGCGCAGAGCTTTCCTACCCTACCCTTCTTTCCCACTCTACAACCAACTCAGAAATTGTGCAGAACTATCTGAGCTTGTACTGTCTCCTAAGATTGCGCAATTTTGACCAGCAGCTCCTGTAGCCAGATCTTTCTCTCCTCTAGAAAACTGTGCAATTTGTTTTGCCAGTGCTTCCTACTGCTCTCCCTGTCTTCCCTGGAGAAATTGCGTAGATCCCAACTGGATGACCTACCTAGTGCTCCCCTAGAAAATTGCGTAGAATAACACAATAGCTCCCTGACACCCCGCCTGGCCTTCCTCCCAAAAACTACGCAATTATTCCTCCCAGCTAGGTTTTGCCTCATAGTTATCGCTGTTGTCTCAGATTGTGAAAATTTGTCTCCTAGTGACATATGCACAATTTTTACCAATAATGCTTTGGAGCTTCGCATCCCGACATATGTTTTTCTCTCCACAATCTTAGTGCCTTGTCTCCTCCCGGTCACTTGCACCGAAATGGAAAACAATGCATCATGACAGACTAGGATATTTTCGGATTTGATTTTGTCTCGTCATGAGTGATTGCAAGAACATATACATCGATGAAACATGGCACGGTGTTAAATAAGATGGAAAAGAGGCGCATGCTATAAGACTTGCTCGTGGTCTAACGAACACAAGAAGCACATTGAGAAAGCGAGCAAAAGGGACACATTCACATGCACCATCAAGCAAAGACCAAGACCATCGAAAACCCCATGAACTTTTCCATGTGAAGGTGAAGACATATTACACCGATAGCATACCATCACTCAGCAGCACAGTAGCTCGACAAAGACATCATAGTCAACCAGTACCTGTCAGCAATGTCATGTCGAGTTGTGTCATGATTTTTCTCGGCCACATTATTACTATGGGCCATACTTGTTGTAATCAATGTAATGTAAAGTGGAAGTCCAAGAGACCCGCATTTGAAGTTTAAGACTCACGTAAAGTCGAAACATCATAGGAAGTCAAACAATCATGAGGGAGGTCGAAGAGTCACAAGGGTTAGTTATACCCCCTTGGCTATATATACCCCCTCATTGTATAAGAAAAATACTTTTCACCTAGGCTCCTCCCACATAGCCTTGAGAGTCTATAGTATGTCCTTTGAGGAGCGAGGAGTGGCTCCAATGTCCCACTACTGGGACTAGTGATGTATAGTGTACAAATGTGTCTTGAATATTTTTCTTAATTCAGAAGCTTGTCTCAGGCCAGTACATTTTCATGCATGTTTTGTATCCATTTCTAAGACTATTCTTTAAGTGTTTGTAATGCATGTTTGATTAAACTATACTAAGATAGTTGAACTACTTCAGTTATTTTAGTACTCATATTGTTGAAGATGTGTTGTATTTTTTATCACTATTGTCTCGTCCGTGTGTACTACTCTGTCGAACATTAGAAATACCATCTTTGTATATTTATTGGTGTTAATGACTGACACCCCCATGTGGACTATTCCACTGGATGGTGCATGTGTTTTCCCTTGAACTTTGGTTTTCACAACTGCCACATCCGTTGTGGACTATTCCCCTAGATGTCGGACAAACCCTTATTGTTGTTCACGTGTGTTTCTTCCTAGGTTTGGACTATTCCCTCTCATCAAGATGCTCACTTTACCTCTCCCTTTTGACATTAAGAGAAACTGGGAAAAAAGTTACATTACGCACTCACCAGGCAAACTCACCTCGCTTTATTGAAGTTACAAGCATAACACTCTCACGTGTTGAACAACAAGAGCTAAAGAAAATCTCTAAGATAATGGAAACGAGCCATTGTACCGGATGGGACTCCTACACCAAACGGTGTGAGGTCTAGTTGTCACTTCATACCAGGGAGATCCCCTAAATGTTGGTGGGTCTAGCCTATCAACAACACCCAAAAATACTTTAGTCAATTTTCAAAAATCATTACAAGACACCTTGGTGGGAACTATGTTCATGGGAAGTTATGGTGCGACCTTACTTTTTTTATGCGGGCGCCACTTGCCAAGCCGGGTCGACCCATCAAATTGTCGCACTGGAACCCCTATTGGGAGTGTTCCTTAGCGTGCCTAACAGATGATGCCCCTATGGGCGTCGGGCACCTTGGTTTTCCCATCACACGACACCTCCATAGGCGTCGGGCATCATGGCATGCCGAACATGCGACACCCCCATGAGCATTGGGCCCCTTGGCGTGCCAAGAATGCGACACCCCCATGGGTGCCCGGGAACCCCGCCTTCATGCAAGAGTGCCCAAGGTGTGAGCATTCACCCTGTTGTGTAAATCAGTGAACAAAAATCATTAGCTCATTAATGAAAAAAAGATATTATCATTTTTTATTTCCATGCTGCATGATCAATAATCAATTATAAACCGCTTTATCACCTAAACATTAATTTACTTAATTTTCTAAAAATCATTATGAGACCCCCTTGTGGGAACTCTATTCATTGGAAGTCATGGGTCGACATTACTTCTTTTGTGTGGGTGCCCTGGCGTGCCTAGCACATGATGCTCCGGCGTGCCCAACACATGATGCCCCCATGGGCGTCAGGCTCCCTAACTTTCCCAGCTCATGACATCCTAGTGTTCCTAGCATGAGATGCCCCCATGGGCGTTCGAGCGCTCTACCTTCGTTCGCTCATCATCAACAACAAAATATCGTAATGTGATAGTACCATGTTGCATAATCAATCAATTATAAACCAACTTTTAACACCCAAAAATTAATTTAGTCAATTTTCTAAAAATCATTATAAGACCCCTTGGTGGGAAATTTGTTCATAGCCAATCATGGGCTGATATTACTTCTTTTATGCGGGCACCCCTTTCCAAGTCTGGTCGACCCACTAGCTTGTCGCACGAGTGCCGCTACTGGGCAGACGTCCTGGCGTGCCTAGATCGTGACACCCTAAGGGTTTCCCAAGTGCTCCGCCTTCATGCAGGTGCATCTAGGACACAGGAATTCGCCCTACTATGAAAATAAGTCAACACAAATCATTATCTCATCAGTGAAAGAAAAATATTATCATTTTTTAGTACGTCCATGTTGCAAAATCAATCAATTATAACCCCACTTTTAACACCTAAACATTAATTTAATCAATTTTCTAAAAATCATTATGATATACCCTGGTGGGAACTCAATTCATGGGAAGTCATGCGATGACCTTACTTCGCATGTCTACCCAACCGCCGTGTCACTTAGTTCACCAGTCATCCAACTTTTCTAGTACATCTACTTAACGGACCATTAAAGTGAAAATTGAAAATTATGGTATAAACGTAAATGAACTTCTCTTCATTTCAAGAATAATATATTATCTACTTAATAAGGCAAACCACGTGAAGGTGGAAGCTCATATGGCCCGTACCCACCCTGACATCACTCCTAATTCCCCATTACCCAATCTATCTACTATAATATATTTGAAAGAAATGCAGTAGCATTCAAACATAAAAACTAAGAAAAATAAAATTTAAGGTGAACGAAAGAGAACAAACCAACTGAAAACATATAAATACATACCTCAATGTATTTTTCAACATTTTGATATCATTAATCTTATTCCTCATCCATCTCATCATCTATAACACCCTGTTCAGAATTCATGTACAAAGGATTCACTGTATAAGTGATTGAGGTGGATGTTGGTGGCCACCCTCCTATTCCACTTGGACCCCCACGACTGCCTCTTTCAGTTTTTTCAGTTTCTTTAATTGTAGCACAATTTACTATTTTTAGTATTTTTTTGGGACCTGAACTTTCGTAGCCATTTTGAGGCCCTAAACGATGTTTTTTTGGAAAAATGCCTCCAATGATTTCAATAGAAATCATGATTTCGGTTGTAGTCCTCGAAGAGATCTTTATACCGAGGGATCATATGCGTCAAACGAGGATAATATGACCAAGTTACAACCCCAAGAAGTTGGTTTCCCAGCTAACCCCAACGGGGCCCATTAAATCTTGGTGTTACGTCTCCTCGAGTTAGGGTTTTGGTTGTTTAGGGTTTTCTCTTATTGTTCAATAATAAAAAGGCCCTTGAGCCTCATTGTAACACAATTCAGAAGCATGTAGCCGCCACATCTCTTCTTAGAGATAATCTACCATCGCCCGAGCTAGTCTTATTTACATTCTGTTTATAAGCATATTTCAGTATTTGATATTAATGAAATGAAGTGTTATTTCTACTGCATCTTTGTATTTATGGTTATATCTGTAATTTGTTGCATTCCTGTTTAAATCTGGATCAGTGGTATCAGAGCGGTCTTCTCTTTCTCTGTTTTTATTTGCATGTCCCCAATGAGGTCTAGATATAAGGAGTTAGGGCTCGATCTAGTTGAAACTTTGCAAGATCAGCGTCGCAAACCCCGACGTCTGCCCATGGGGGAAGAAACGAAAGACGAGGGAGCAGGAGATCCTATCAAAATATTGCTCGAGCAGGCCCTCGACAAACAAATGAACACGATGATGGATAACTTTGCCCAAATCCTTCAACAGTTTCCCACCGGTGGTGCATCCACATCCGGCAGCCACTCTAGAGGCTCCACACCTTTTAAGGTAGAAGTAAACTTTGAAATTCCCATATTTGAGGGCCAAATAGATGCGAGAAGGATATTTTTTTGTTCATGATTTTTCTAGCTAGAAAAAGATTACTTTTTCTCTTCTCAAAGCTGCCCTCCACGTCTAGGACTGGTGGTAAACCTACAGTGAGCAGAAGGATGAAAGTATGACCTCGGTATTTTTAGTTGCTCCCACTTGGAATTCGTTCTGGGACACCATCAAGGAGCAATACTACCTTGTTGGGAGCTATGAGGACAAATACATAAAGTGGACCATGCTGCGGAAGGGAAGGGACCAAGATGTGCTAGAGTTTACCAATTTTTTTCATACCCTTCGCACGAAGTTGCGTATCAAGGATACTGAGAAACATTTGGTACTCAAGTACCACAGCTGCCTACAAAAATACATCCAGGACGAGATGGAGTTCCTAGACATCTCCTCGCTTGGCACATCGTACTGATATGTCGTCAAGATCGAGTAGAAGTTTAAGGAGAAGAAGCGAGACTTTGGATATGTGAATCTGAAGCAAGGGAAAGGTTCCCCTAAACCGTAGAACAAAGGACAAATCCAAGGCAGGATGGCTCGGGACAACCCTCCAAAGCCACAAGCAAAGGACATCACTGTGAAGCGGAAGAAGGAAGCGAGAAAGTGGTGTGAGTTCCATAAGAGCTCCACTCACAACATGAGTTTCGGGCCAAGCAGTTACTGGTGGTCGAGCTGAAGGCTTCAGAATTAGATGCACGTTCCGACTCTGAGTCAAAACCCGAGAAGGGGAATGATAGAGGGAAGAAGATTATTGAGGCAGAGCCCAAAACCACCATTTCCACCACGAAGATCCATAAGTATGAACCCAAAGATACAGAGGAGGATGAGCATCTCTTCCACTCCCTGACGTGGGTAAAGGGTTCCCCGCTACAGTTCTTTGTCAATAGCAGGAGCCAAAAGAACCTCATTGGAGCAGAGGTCGTGAAGTAGCTAGGCTTACCAACCACAGAACACCCACAACTGTACACCATCGGGTGGCTTTACCAAGGACGGGATCTTCACTTGAGCCAACAATGTCACCTTCCATACAACATCAAGCCCTTCACAGATGAGGTATTATGTGACATTTCTCCCCTTGATATTTGTGATGTTTTATTAGGCCAACCATACTTGTGGAAGTGACATGTTGTGTATGAGTCAAGGCCGCGTGCTGTTATTGTTACCTTGGGAAATAAGTTGTACAGGATACCATAGGTAGCACCGCCTACCAGCATCTCTCTGGTTATTGCAAATAAATGCAGTAAGCTCATTTCCAAAACTGGGAAATTTGTTTTCTTGATGATATGCCCTCGGGGAAAGAAGAAGAAGGTGTCCAAGACCTCCAGACAAGGCTACTCCGCACGACAACAATAGATGGAGAAGGTCGTGGAGGAGTACGAGGAAATCTTCAGCTAGCCCTCAGGGATGCCTCTACACTATCAGGTCAAGCACTCCATCGATCTGACCCCAGGTGTGCCATTTCCCAATGGACCAATCTATCGGCGCTCCGTTCTAGAGAACAATGAAATCAAGAGGCAGATTCAAGAGCTACTGCAGAAAGGTCACATCCGACTGAGTTCATCTCCCTGTGGGAGTCCGATCATGTTGGTACAGAAGAAGGATGGGACTTGGAGAATCTGTATTGATTATCAGGCGCTAAACAAGATCACTGTCTGGAATAGGTACCCGATCCCATGGATTGATTACCTTCTGGACTAACTCAAGGGGGAAAAATATTTCAGCAAGATCAACTTGAAGTCCAGATATCACCAGGTACTAATCGAACCCTCCAATGTGTGGAAGACTGCCTTCAAAGCCAAGGAGGGCCTTTTCTGATAGTTGGTTATGCCTTTCAGGATGATGAATTCTCATGCAACCTTAATGAGGCTGATGGATGACATCTTGCAGCCATTCACCAACTCATTTGTAGTGGTATACTTGGATGACATCTTGATCTTCAAGCAGAGTTAGGAAGAGCACCTCCATCACATCCGACAGGTTCTCCAAACACTACGACAACACAAGTTATGTGCCAATTTGGAGAAACACACTTTTGGCATGACCCAGGTTCAATATCTAGGATACATTATTGATGAACGGGGGGTGCATGTGGATCCAATCAAGATCCAAGTCATTCGGGATTGGCCAGCCCCAACCACTCTAACGGAGCTCCACAGCTTTCTGGATCTTGCCAATTTCTACCAAAGGTTTGTGTTGGGGTTCTTTCATATCACTTGGCCCTTGAAGTCACCAAGGGAGGAGCGAAAGAAAAATTATTTTGGTCTAAATCTAAATAGAAGACTTTCGTATCGCCTCTTCTCTGCACCAGTTCTCACACTACCAGACTTGCAACAACCATTTGAGATCGAGATAGATGCCTCTGACTATTCTATTGGGGGAGTCCTCACTCAATAAATTGGGGCAGTCCCTGTTTTGGGCATTCTGCTGGTAACTAAGGCCTTGAATAGAAATTGTTGTTAGTCCTGCTGGCTGATGAAATGCGTCGTTGTCCCTCTTTTTCTGCATTCTCTTTAAGCGAAGGAGAAATGGATATGCATCGAAAATGTCCTCACTATCCTCTGAGCAGAGGCGAAATGGATGATTTGGTGCTCTGTGAATGGAGGTCGTGGTCATTCAATTGGAAAATATGGGAAATTGTATGAAAAAGCAGTGAGAAATCGTGACCAGGAGCATAAAGAATGAACTAATTTTGACCATCCGGGAGGATTATGAACCATTGATCTAGGCCTGCTAATCTGGGCCATTGATTCAGGTCGTTGTATTATCGTAATCGCGACAGGGAGAGGGACCTTTCACCATGTTTCATAGTGTTTTTCCGACTATCTGGACATGAAACTTTAATAAAACATGTCACATAAAATATCGCATTTGGAACCAGGACTTCGCATATTGCCATTGGAAAGGGAAAAGGGGATTTAACATTGATTTATGGTGATTTTATGATATTCTAGACGTGATAGTTTATAGAAGGTATCACATAAAATATCGCATCTAGGGAGGGGTCTTACCACATTGCAATCACAAGTTGGAAGGGATTTACAATTTCGCAATTAGCAGGCAGAACTTGCGATATCGGTGGAGGAGCAACTTTTGATTTTTGTGATCCTCGATTGTGATATTGCAATCAGCAGGGAGAGGAATTATCACAGTCTGTGGGGAGAGGAATTATCGCAATCGTTGGGGAGGACTTTATCGTAATCGGCGGGGAGGACTTTATCACAATCAGTGGGAAACTTTTGGATATCGGTGGGCGGAACTTATCGCAATCGGAAGGTAGAGACTTACAATATCGCAGTCACCAGGGAGGAACTTGTGATATTGGTGAAGGAGGTACTTTGCGATATGGTGGAGGAGGGACTTTTCGATATGGAAGAGGAGGGACTTTGCGATATGTGATATTGCAATCGCAAAAGGGAAGGGGAGATGGGCGGTTGTTGTATTGTTTTGTGCGATTGTGCTGATAGCGATATGTTTGCGGGTCCCAACCCTTAAAAAGGGACTTCAACATGGTTTCTTAGTGTTAAATGGATTTGGGCTAGAGTTGAAATATCAAATGGATTCCGGCTAGAGTTTCAATATATAAACAAAATGGAAATGTGACTAGAGGGATATACAAAGGTATTTTTGGGATAAGGCTAGAGTTTGAGAATTTCAATATGGAATAAGGCTAGAGTTAAAAATGAGTTTTTCCAAAGGAGAAAAAATGGGTTTTGGTTAGGATTTAAGGATTTTCCTAAGAAAAAAGGGGTTTTAGAGGGAATGTGGGGATTTATGAGGGAAGTTGAGGGAGGTATATGAAATATGAATGAGGATGTTGAAACAAGTTGAAATCTCTTTGAACATTTTTTTCCCTAATTACTACTCCCATTATGATGACCTAAGTGATGTCATGACTCTTTTTTACCGTTTTGATGACTTGACCTTGATAATGACACCTAATGGATTATGAAACTGATGGTTTGGAATTTTAAACCTTGCAATATGACTGACCATGAGATGATGACTAAGATGGTAATCAAGACACTTTAGTAATGACTCATCACGAGGAGTGATGGCATGACCAAGATGGCACTTTGACCATGAAATGAAGGGAGTAGTAACATACCTAGACATACCAACTAGTACCAAATTTTTATTTGAAAACCTACTGAAACTATAAAAATTTGACTTAGGATGCTAACAAAAACTTTGAAAGAGTACATTTGATCACTGGTGACTGGCAGGACTGACAGGCACTTACATTGGCTCCAGCTGGGGATGGAAGCTCCTTTAGGAGGTGTCAAGAAAACTGTAGACTAGGTAGCCTCATTCGTTGGGAGATGGAGTCAACAATAAAAAACAAAAATCGACACTAAAAAGACTGACTAACAAACTAAAACTGACTTGACTACAAAAAACTTACTTACTTATGGTAGCAAACCATCGAGATCTTAGGGCCTTCACCTTGGGCTTCAAATCCTGATGATAACCACCACCTGCTGAAGATATATATACAATCATGCGATATGATCCCTCCAGTGTAACCAATCCAACAAATGGCTACTTAATTGAATCCTGCTCATACTTTCCTTGAGCAGACAGAAAAAACAAAAGATAGGCAACTCAAAGTGTCCACTCAACATGTGCTCATGATCCATAAATACAAGAAAAGTCATCTTCCCATATGGCTGCAACAAATTGGCAAAAGGGTCTTCAATAAGCTTCTCTTCTTCAGCAGACTCTTCATTTTCTAAACCTAGAGGAAGATCATCATGTGAGAGAGACTCTAAAACAACCTCTTCTTTATCGCTGCTCTGTTCTTCATACTCTGCTTGAAATTTTTGATGATTATTTTCTGCCATAATTTCATTGTCTGAAAGTTCCACACATGCCAATTCAAAATTATGATTTGCATGAATCTGCCCTTGAAATAGTCCTTAAGAAAATGGATGAGCTGGAGAGACATATGAGTGGTGGATGCCTAGAGATTCTTGTTCATGCATTTCATCAGAAACCTCATCTTGGTCTTCACAAACATAATCTTGAAATAAAAACCCAGAGAAAGAACAATCTGAAAAAACAAGTGAATGACTATCTTCATACCTTTCATCCAAAAGACAAGGTTTTGGATGATCATTGAAAACTTTAAATGCAACAACCTCTTCGAGTATATTTGATTCCTCATGTGCTTCAACAGGAAGAATCTCAATTCGATTGTCACAGGAATCAAGGAAAACAACATTGTGATCATTATTTCCTTGCAAAAGTAGATGATCATTGCCATAAGGTAGTTCACTGTTTAAGTTTACTATACATGCAATTTCATAATTATGACATGGACAAATTTCTTACTGATTGTTAGGATGTAAATCTGTTTCATCTTCAAGCAAATAAGGAGTTGATGTGTGGTGTGAATGCTCCTTTGTATCAAAGCAACCAATCCTTGTTATTTTCTCTTGAGAAGAAAATTCATAAAGGGCCTCTATGATCTCATAATCCATACACGCTTCATCACCAAAAGCCTCTTCAAGTTATTGAATGAAATCTTCACAAGATTCACAAAAATCTTCGAACAAAAAAAATGAATGATGAGATTTTCCATAAAACTCAAAGAATGTTGTGTGGTAATATTTACGAGAGTATAAGCTACCTGGATTTAACCCTTCATACCATGATCTTGCTTTCCCTTCCACGGTAGCCATAAACATTTTCATAAAAAAATCCTCATGAAAACTAATCCCAAGCTTATGTATATGTCAATGAAATTTTATTAGATGCAGAATAGCCTCATCCTCGTTTCCATCTATGAATTTGGGTAGATTAGTTTTCCAATCTATGCAAGGAATTTGATTTGGAAAACCAAGAATGTGAGCACGATTCATAGGAGCATACCTTCTATAAATTGAATCCATCTTGAGAACAATAGGTGAACTAAAGCATCCTTTAGGCTACTGATACTTCTACCGTTGGAATCACCAATAAAACCTTGATTTCTGGATCTTGATGCCAATGGAGTCTTTGAATCAGGTTGGAGTTGCTAGGTGAATGATTTCAACCTTCATGTGTCTGATCATTGTCCACCATCAGCCATTAGATCTACAACATGAACAATATTTCCCAAAGAAGATCGAATTTCGTCCTCCCCAATACGGTCGTCAAAAATGTTAGCACCCCTCAGTGTCCCAAGGCTGAGAAAGGAAGACTAGTTGGTAACCTCAAACCAATCTTTAGACTTGGAAGCTAGCCCTACCAAATCAGAGAGGGCTCTCTCAAGGATCTCACAATCAACGAAGTGACTGGAGAGGAAATAAGATGTTAGGCTAGATAATAAGCTCAATGGTGTTTGATGTTTGGGTTTGCTGGATGAAGGTCTGAGTCTAGGGGACTAGGTCAGGGTTTCCAGAAGATGAGTTTGCAAAGATATAAAGGGGCAAGGTGGGCATTCTCAGTTAGCATTATTGATTTATCATGGGAGAAGGGTAGAAAAGTAATGTTTCAAAATGAGCACGAGTTTCATGAATTCATTTTTATCAGCAGAAAATGTAATAAAAGTATGAGAGTTTCATCAAAACAGAGCAAATAATTAAGAATCATGATTAATACTTATGAAACAATCACAAGAAAGCATGATATGGAAGTAGAGAGAACAAACAGAAGAAAAACACTGATAATGAACATACCGCATGGATCCCACTATAATAGCCACAACTCTTGTATATTACTCCTACAAATGATCACAAATACACTAACTCCACAACCTCTTGACTAAACAGCATCCAACCCTTAATACTTTGAAATCTGAAGTATTTATACAATCATTTATAGAAATAAATATCTTGAAACATAATTCAAGATTTCTTACAAAAATTTATAAAAATAGTTTCAAACTGCTAATAATATCAGTCGGCTGAGCTCTGGTGTTGTTCTAGGCATTCTCGCGGTAACTGAGGCCTCAAATAGACATTGTTATTAGTCCTGTTGGTTGATGAATTGTGCCGATTTCCCTATTTTTTTGCATTCTGTTTGAGCGAAGGCGAAATGGATACGCGTCGAAAATTTCCTCGATGTCCTCTGAGCGGAGGAGAAATGGATGATTTGGTGCTTTGTGAATGGAGGTCGTGGTCATTCAATTGGGAAAATATGGGAAATTATATGAAAAAATAGTGAGAATTTGTGACAGGGAGCATAAAGAATGAACTAATTTTGACCATCCAGGAGGATTATGAACCATTGATATGGGCCTGCTGATTCGGGCCGATTAAATCTAGGCTGTTGATTCGGGCCGTTGTATTATCACAGTCGCAACAGGGAGAGGGACATTTCACCATGTTTCATAGTTTTTTCCAACTATCTAGAAGTGAAACTTTAATAAAACATGTCACATAAAATATCACATCCGGAACTAGGACTTGGCATATTGCCATCGGAAAGGGAAAAGGGGATTTAACATTGATTTATGGTGATTTTCCGATGTTCCAGATGTGATAGTTTATAGAATGTATCACATAAAATATCGCATCTGGGGAGGGGTCTTACCACATCACAATCACAAGTCAGAAGGGATTTAGGATATTGCAATCGACAAGTGGAACTTGTGATATCGATGGAGAAGAAAATTTTGATTTGTGCGATCCTCGATTGCGATATCGGAATCGGCGGGGAGAGGACTCGATCAACAGGGAGGACTTTATCGCAATCGACGGGGAGGACTTTATCACAATTGGCAGGGAACTTTGCGATATCGGTGGGAAGAACTTTGCAATATGCGATATCGGCGAGTAGAACTTATCACAATCGGCAATCTCAAACTTTCGATATCATAGTCGGCAGGGAGGAACTTGCGATATTGGCGGAGGAGGGACTTTGCGATATGGCGAAGAAGGGAATTCGCGATATGTCATATCGAAATCGCAAAAGGGGAGGGGAGATGGGTAGTTGTCGTATTGTTTTGTCTGATTGTGCCGATAGTGATATGTTTACGGGTTCCAGCCCTTAAAAAGGGACTTCAACATGGTTTCTTAGTGTTAAATGGATTTCGGCTAGAGTTGAAATATCAAATGGATTTTGGCTAGATTTTCAATATATAAACAAAATGGAAATGCGGCTAGAGGGATATACAAAGGGATTTTTGGGATAAGGCTAGAGTTAAAAATGAGTTTTTCCAAAGAAGAAAAAATGGGTTTTGGCTAGGATTTAAGGATTTTCCCAAGGAAAAAGGGGTTTTGGGAGGAATGAGGGGAGTTATGAGGGAAGTTGAGGGAGGTATATGAAATATGAATGATGATGTTGAAACAAGTCGAAATCTCTTTGAACATTTTTTTCCCCTAATTACTACTCCCATGATGATGACCTAGGTGATGTCATGACTCTTTTTGACCATTTTGATCACTTGACCTTGATAATGACACCTGATGGATTATGAAACTGATGATTTGGACTTTTAAACCTTGCGATATGACTGACCAAGAGATGATGACTAAGATGGTAATAAAGATACTTTACTGATGACTCATCATAAGGAGTGATGGCATGACCAAGATGGCATTTTGACCATGAAATGAAGGGTGTATTAACATACTTAGACATACTAACCAGTGACCAAATTTTTATTTGAAAACCTACTGAAACTATAAAAAATTGACTTAAGATGTTAACAAAAACTTTGAAAGAGTACATTTGATCACTAGTGACTAGCGAGACTGACAAACAATAACACCCTCAAACATAACAATTAGTATCTTTGTCACTAAAACCTTAAAATTTACACTTAATAATATTCTCATTAACATTCACCCTTTAACATATTTTTTGAAATTATAACTCTAAAATCCATTATTCTTGGAACCAAATTTATACTACTAACTCAAATAAAAAAAAAGTGCAATTAATAGCATTCCCTCTTTATTAATTTAACTTATAACCCTTTAAAAAATCATAATTCAAAAACCTTATATATATGAAAAAAACTTCAATTTTTTTATAATATAAAATATAAAATAAATATTATTACTATGTTTCTAAAACCATTAAATAGTTATCCCAATTCACATGATTTAAACTAATAAACATTAAAAAATATCATCATGAGAGCATTGACAACCCCCTCTAAATTCATGAATTTGTAACCGCTTAAAAAAAACATTATCATCATGAGCATGAGCATGTGGATGTGGGCATTGCAAACTTCCTCAAAACTCATAAATTTGTTTTGTTTTAATATAAGTTGATTAATTATTTTTATATTGATTAATTTTTATAAATTAAAAATTATATATATATATATATATATATATATATATATATATATATATATATATATATATATAGATATAGATATATCATTTAAAATATGTTTTATATATATATATATATAAAAGTTTGATTATTTTTAAATTTAAAATGTTGTTATTTAATGAATTTTTTTATAATATTGAATTTTTGATATATAATTTTTAAAATGTTATAATTTTAAGTTAAATAAAAAAAATGTGTTATGATATTTATTTTTTTATTGGATGTTTGTTTATAAAATTTTAGTTATAGGGATACTTGTTAAAGATACAATTTCAAAAGACTTGTAATTTTATTTCCAAAAAAAGTATTATTAGTAGCATATTTTTTCTTTAAGGGTTGATTTAAAGGTTTAGTTGTAACAATATTGGTTATTACATTCGGAGTTTTCAAAGAAGCTGTGATTTTAACCTTAATTTAAAAAAACAATTGTGTAGCTATTGGCTTCATTTTTTATTAGAGTATTGATTTAAAGGTTTTTGTCAACAACATTACGTTATTGTTAAGACAATGGATGCAAAAGATAGTAATTTTAATAATAAGAAAAATGGTTCTACTAGTAGCACTGCTTTTTGAAGCGAGGGTAAAATTAGACAATAAATGCAACCTCTAACAAAAATAAGAACTTTGAAGGGTTGTCATCAAGTTGGTAGCTACATCATAAGCTAATGGAATTAGACCAGAAATGTAGTAAGAGCCTTAAACCTCATATTTTGGTTTAGAAGAGAGACACGAGGGCACTCTGTAACTAGTCAAGGAACTAGAGTTAGAAATTTAATAAATATGTCTCATGAAAGAAATAAGGTTGGGTGTTGGTTGTGGAGCTTGATTAGCTTCCTAATTTAGAGTTCTCATTTTTATCTGTGTTTGGGCCCTAGTTCCTAACAAGGGTATAAGAGGGCTTGCTCCCCTACTATTGTCACTAGGGGGTCCAAGGGAGGCAACAAGAAAACTTTGGAGCCCCCCTTGGTGAGGGTTTGGGTATAATCCCACAAAGAGAATTTTTTAGAAACTTTGAATGTAAAATATTGTAATTTTATATTCAATCTGGATTGTTCATTATTAGGTCATATATTTAATGGAAAATGTTATGTTAGGCTCTCTTTTTTGACTAAAAGGAAACCCTCTTTTTATGATGGAATTATATTGTGTTAGTATATTATTGAAAAACATTGTAATTCAGAGATAGAAGAGGAGTGTTGTAGGTTGTAATCTCTTCAATTTTCTAGAAGGAAGGATTTACTATTTCTTCACGGACATATCCCAAATTAAATGAACCACTTAAATTTATGTGTCCTTTGTATTTTTCATTATATGTTTGATTTTCACATTCATTTTGATTTTATTGCTTTATGATTGTATTCCTAACAATTGGTATTAGAGTTGAAGGACTATTTTGCTGTTAAAACTTAGAGGAACAGAGGGTTCCTAGTTTTAGTGGGAGAAATGGAAGAAGAATTTTTTAGGGTCAAGAAGTTTAATGGGAAAAGTACTAGTTATGGAAGATGCAAATGGAAGATTATTTTTGTTAGAAATTTTTATTTTCTGCCATTGGGAAGAATAAGAAGAAAGCTAATGACTATGAAATATGTTGATGATGTTGTTGACATATCCTTAATGAGGAAATGTAATGGAAAACATAGATGAGATTTCAAGTAATGACTTTACTATAGAGAATAGGGGAATAAAACATGAGAAAGGAAAGAGCCTAGGGAATTGTGGAAAGTATAAGGAGGGCATATCCAAATCTAGTTGGAGGATGAAATGCTAACATTGTGGGATGAAAGGACATAAGAAAAAAAATCATTGGTCTCTTGGTGTTACAACATGCTTTAATCCTTTCAATAGATATTTCTTACTTTTAGGTAATAGACTCAAGTGCTTCATTTCATGCCACACCGCTTAGGAAGTATTTTCAAGCTTATGTTGAAGGAGATTTTGGACAGGTTTATTTGGGTGATGATGAACTACGTAAAATTGTGGGAAATGATAAGGCAAGGATAAAATTATAGAATGGAAACCAAAGGTTGTTGAAGAGGTAATTCTTGTTTGTTCATTTAATAATAAATCTACTTTCAATAGAGTGGTTGGGAAGTGAGGGTTGTATAGTTACATTTGCAAGAAATTTAGGGAAGGACACTAGAGGATCTCTGATAATAGAAAAAGGAGAGAATATAGGTACATTGTATTTATGTACTAGTAATGTTGACCCTTCTATTGCTTAAGCTTGTACATGAGAAATAATTTCCACTGAAGGAAATTATTTCCAGGTTTAAAGAAGGTTGATTTGGATGTCTCCGAGTGTTATGTTTATGGAAAAAATAAAAGAGTTATATTTCTCAAAGTTGGAAATATAAAGAACAGTGAAAAGCTAGAGCTTGTTCATACAGATGTATGGAGACTCGTTCAGGTATCATTTATTGGTGGATATTATTATTATGTTACTTTTATTGATGATGCAACTAGGAAAACTTAGGTTTCCTACATTAGAAACAAATATAATGTCTTTAAATACTTTTAAGAAATGAAAATCTTTGGCTGAAAATGAGACATGAAATAAGTTGAAGTGTTTCAGATCAAATAATGGAGGTGAAGATTGTAGGAAGGAGTTTGATAATTAATGTTCATACCATGGGAGTTGTAGAGAGAAGACAATCCTTATAACAACACAAGAAAATCATGTGTCATAAAGGATGAACGAGACAATCATGGAGCGTGCAAGCAGTATGAGATTCCATGTAGGATTACACTTACAATTTTGGGCATATGTTGTCGATATTACTCTTTACTTAATAAATAGAGGACCTTCAAGTTCCTCACTTGGTGGCATTTCAGAGGAGGAATGGACGGGTAAAAAAGGTAAACCTCTCATTCCTGAAGACTTTTGGCTGTGAAGCATTTGTCCACATCGATAGAGAAAATAGAACAAATCTTAAGCCAAAATCCAATAAGTGTACGTTTATTAGATGTAGAGTTAATCATTTGGCTAGTATCACTTATGACATAATGAAAATCAAAACTTTATTAGGAATAGAGTTGTTATTTTCAATGAGAAGGTCATATACAAAGATCAGTTAAAAACAAAAAAAACAAGAAAAGGAAAATATAAAATACAAAGTGCTTGATGAAATCATAGAAAAAAAATTCCAAAGGTGCCAAAAAATCAAAATGTCCAACAACCACAACAATACCAGGTACCTCAAAATCCTGCAAGTGTTATCAGAAGATTAACTAGGTTAAGTAGACCCCATCAATGATACTCATCTTCATTGTATTATGTATTTTTCAATGACTTTCATGAACCATAAATATATACAGAAGCAATGCAAGTAGAAACTAGAATGAAATGAAAGCAAGGCATGAAAGAAGAGATGGACACTTTGATATATAACTAGACTTGTGACTTCGTCCTATTGCCTATAAGTAAAGAGAATTGCATAATACATGGATTTATAGGTTGAAGGAAGAAGATGGAGGAAAAATGAGGTACATGGCTATACCTATTGTAAAGCGGTTTACATAGAAGAAAAGTATAGAATTTGATAAAATGTTTTCTCCTATTGTCAAAATAACTTCAATTGGAACTATTTTAAGTTTAGTGGTAGTACAATATTTGCGTCTTGAGAAGATAGATGTAAAGGAAATTTTTTTCCCTGGGGACTCAATGGATGGAGAGATATATATGCAAAAACAACAGGGATATGAGATCAAAGGAAAGGAAAGCTTAGTATGCAGATTGAAGAAGAACTTGTATGGTTTAAAGCAAGAACCAAGTGTTGGCTGGATAAATCGTTCTTATAGACAAGACCGATCTCCCTAGTATCAACAGATATCTAGCAACAAGCAGGACAAGCAAATCTACCTTTCTCTAAACATATTGCGAATCATTAATAAAAACTAAGAGGTGTTTTAGACCCTACCTTAAGTCCAACGCTAGTTTGTAGCAGCCATGCTTCGACCGTCTGAGAGAGTTTCCTTTTGAGAATCTGCAAACACAATCAAGAACACATCAAATAACACCTACATAACTAATATAACAAATCATATTCATTATGAAGATCAAGGAGCTCATAAAATATACCATTAAACACAGCTTATTGAGAAAAATAAACTTGATTGTATTAACTTTGAGAATAAAAGAACTTTACAACCTTGGTGCCTTGATGTTGTACAAGCTCTTTCCAGGGTCCAAACAGGAATCTCCTCTACTTTGACAAGCCTCACTCACTTCCCAATGAGATTAAAAGGTATGTGATCTCTCCTCTCAAAAGCTCAAAAAGGAAGACTAAGTTCCAGCAACATTTACCCTAAAAAATCTTCAGCTTTCAACCTCCCCTACAACCAGCCCAATGCCTCATTTTATAGTGCAAAGGAAGGAAGTTGCAGGTCCACCTATGAAGGGATAAAGTCCTCCTTCAAAGGGATAAGCACCTCATATCAAGGGGTTAGCTCCTTTAGTTATGGGATGCATGAACCATGGAGGAGCGAACTTGCCAGCGCAAGATTCCTTCTAGAAGCGTCCAGAAATGACTCAAGGTGAGTTTTTAAGAATGTACTTGCACCTTTTTGACTTTTACAGGGGTCCGAACCCATTACACAGAGACAGAGCAGTCAGGTGCGCAGGGGACATGACCATTAGGTGCGAGACCGCAGGTAATGCTAAGAGAAAGTGCAGAACCAGAGTTTAAGAGATTTTTAAGTTCTTTCTCTTATTTTCAAGGCTTGACATGAAGAGCTGAGGCTTAAGACTTGCAAAGGAGGTATGTATGAGTGGTGATAGACTCACACAGACTGCAGAATGTCATGGTGACGAATTTTGTGCAACAGATTGCCCCCTAAAGTGTGAAGTCTGTAATAGATGAGGATAGTATTTTTCATCTAAGAAGAGTGAAGTACTTTATCATTTCAAGGATCTTCCTGTGGATACCCTGGTCAGAACCTGTAAAAACATTCAATACAAAATATATATATGTGAAGATATCATCGCTGAGGTAGGCATTCCCATACTCAGATCAAAACTGACTAAAAACTAACTAAACTATTCTGATACAAGAATGATTTTGTAATACATCACAAGTATAGACATATGTAGACACAGTATGGGCGCAACCATCTGTTTATGAATAGTCCACTGTATAATGAATAAAAAAATTCCTCGCAGCCTGGATGGTGGAAACTAGATCCAGGGTCTTGATTTCTGCTTCCCGAACTAGTACGATTCTGTCCATGTGAATGAATGTGTCAAAGTCGAACATGGTATAAACCACTTGATTACCAGTCTATGATGTAAACTATTAACAAGTGTGAGAGAAACCACCAATAATGTCAATGGCTCTCAAAGTACTCAGTACAATCCATGAAATGTGAATAAATGAGTTGATGTCGAACATGTCACGAAATCCTTTGATCGAAGGTCAATGATGCAACTTGTCGTCGAAGGTGAGAAACCTACCATTGAGGCATGTAGATTCCAAGGTACTGATGATTTCTAGATCATCTTTCTAGATAATGAGCTAAAGTCGATAGAAAGCGATCCGTTATAGGCAAGCCCACACCACGAAATCATAGATCAAGTTTGAAGAAATATATTTGGAAAGGACTAACTCAGGGATGGTCAAAATGGATGGGAGATATTTTTCAGATGAATGGTTTATTTGCATTGACCTCTTGAACACATAACGACACTGCAAAAGGTTTGGTGACAATTGACCCAAAGCTAATACCCAGAAACCAGTTGAAGACTTTCAATATGGTTTGATTAACTGTTAGGCAAAGGATTTCCCAACCCAGGTGAATAAAAAGTGTTGTGTTCAAGAGTGATTGAAAGCTTTTCTAAAACACAAAGTACAACAAACAGGTTCATTTCTCTCTCTTTTCCCCCACCTTTTCTGGCAAGTACCTCTTTATTTTTGACAAGCTTGAGGAGGATAACATTTGCTTGGTTATAAGCTCATCCTTCGAATGATTCCAACTTAGTTTAGATTCGAACCCTAAGAAGGAGTGGTCCGTTCCTATTTAAATTGAACAGGTCCTTTACTGTTAAGTTTTAACGAGTCCAGTATAGGAAAAACTCGGTGTTTTTCAATTTTAGGGAGTCAGAAGAAAAACTTAAGAAAACTCCATGGTTGTCCTTTTTCGTAAATTTGTGTCTCCCAAGCCCGAAAAAGTATAAAATAATACTTGAGAGAACCGCTTGACCATTATGATCAAGGAGTACTTTTCATAATTAGTGGCCTTGATCTGAAAAAGTAAAAAAGCGATCAAAGACACGTCGTTTTATTACCAATATCGAACTTGAAACGACAAAAGTCCGGCAATCTTTTCATGTTTATACAGTCAGAAAAGAGCTGTAAGTGGACCATCTTTTTAATTCCGTTTTAACGAGTTCAAAAAGAGAAAAACTTGGCAAGCTTTTCATATTTTACGAGTCAGAAAAGAGCATAAAGAGGACTCCAATGTCTTTCGTCGAAAATGATTAATTATCCCTGAAAATCCAGTATTCTGCACAAAAAATCAAAATATTACTCATACCTGTTTAAAATAAATAAAAATGCATCAAAAGTTACCTTTTTAAAGTGGAAAATAAACAAATTAAAAATTCATTTATTCAAAAAAGCTTATAAAAAGGGCTTTTGTAAATTAATTTTTACCATTTGACTTCAGAGTAAGAAAAAAGAGCTTTTGGGTAAGAAACTTCCTGTGGAGATTGCGGAAAATCCAACCGTTGGAAACGAAAACCGAGAGCTCCAGGTAATCCATGTCATCCCAATCTTGCATTTCAACCATTTAAATTTTGTTTTAGGGTTTTAAAAATTGATTTTTAAGGGAAAATTTTGATTAAAAATCGCCCGCGGGGGGTCCGCAGGTGCACCATGTGGCGCCTGCGAACCCCGACTTTTTCATGCATAGGGAAAAGTCAAGGTTTTGCACCTACTCCTAAGGACAAGTGCGAAACTACGCACTGTCCCTAACTGGCGGGTGTGGACCCCGCGGAATACGCTTTAAAAGTTCAAATTTTTCCATTTTCACCCCAAAAGTTTTGAATTGAAATGTTCTAATCCACCTTTTCTGCAATGTAGATATACAAAATGCTCATTTGGTGGGAAAGGGAACATGAAGATGTGGACCAAGCCGCATTACTTCATCCACGTTCAATACAGGCATTAAGAGCATGCGGACTATTGAAATTCTGGGCCATACCTGGCATGAGGGCTCAAGTAGACTTTCTACAATGGCTGGTGGACAGGTGGAGCACACAGGAACAGTGTTTCATTATTGGTGGCCACCGGCTCGAAATCGAGCCGGAGGATATATATTTCTTGACTGGTTTGCCCAAGAGAGGCGAAGGATTATCTCTATTCGGGACTAGGCCAGGTAGCCAGTCTATCGCTAGTCTCCGACTAGAGTTTTGCAATGTCCAAACTGCAGACAAACGGATAGATGTTAAGACTATCTCCCGTCCTGAACTAAAAGTGATCGCATTTACTGTCACCAGACTCTGCGGGAGCGCAGCATTACATTTAGCTACCGGATCCCAAATGCGAATGGCAGTAGACTGTTACCGAGGCACCATCTTCAACTGGTGCGACGCTGTGTTGGCGAATGTGAAGGGCCAACTGACTAGAGCAAAGAATGGACAACTAAAGAACTTTGGATATGGTTTCTTAGTTGTGAGCTTTGGCCTAGAGAGGGTTCCTATGTTGATCCCACAGCAGCTTTTCGTTGAGGATGGACTTCCTCGTGAGCCTAGGATTATGCGCTGGGTTGCAGTGATGGCCCGTCATCCCGAGGAGGGTTCAGAGGTCGTTCAATTTCCTCCAGAGTATTTTTGTTGGTTGGGAAACCAACTTTTCGTGATTCAAGATTTTCCTTATGCTGGGATGGATTATCGTGGTGATCCAGACATGGCTTTTCCACGAGGAGAGAAATGGGATGATTCAGGTAAAATCGTTTTCAACATTTTCTGGATTTTAACCAATTTTTTTTGTTTGTTTTTAAATCATCCAAAACTGATAGTAAAAAGTTTTAAATGCAGATGTGGGTCCACGGCAACCAGTCGCTCTCCAGCCCTATGAGAGAAGACACCCAGCTGTCACCGCACCAGCCCCATAAGACTTGGCTACAGAGACCCTAACCGAATTGGAAAGTCATCTAGAGTGTTTGACAGTAGACATTCCAGAGACTAGCATAGATGATATTCCTCTTCGGTTACAGCACTATGTGATTGGGGTCCCAGGACCTTTTAGGAGGTTCCTGTGCAGGGTGGCCCGAGTAGTGGTTTCTTATCATGATCATCACTAGTGATAGGATGATCGCCTTTGTAGACTTCATATGACATTTTATATCTTTTTGTACTTATCATTTTTGCCGATCATAAGGTGTTTTTCAACCTATGATCGAGGACGATGTATATTTGACACACTCCTATGCTATGCTATATCACTATTACTGGCTATCTTGTAAAACATGTTATGGAATGTTTTTAAATTTACTGTTTTGATTTATTGCAAATGTCTATTTAACATTCGAGAAGCAACTGCATCTGCTAATGTATTTAAATACCTTGGAATACGCTGATATTCAATGTAATCAAATTCACGTTCCAAGAGATGAACTCTCAAAAATAATCTCAATAACACTAGATTTCTAATGGCATGAACTCTATTAAGCTGTGATACAACGAGTTCAGAATCTAACCTAACAATCAAACTCCGAATCCCAAATGAAATGGATTTAGATAATAACTCATTCACTGCACTATACTCTGCAATGTTGTTCATTGTTTGACCGAGGCTTACCCCATGCATAGATACTAACTTGTCAGAGGGCGAATAGATAACCCAAGCTGCGGAAGAAATGTTCTGTGTACTACGACAAACACCATTAGCAAAACCGATGTATGTTTGAAGAGACGTCGACATCTGCAATATCAAGAGTAAAATCAAGATAAGTAGGAATAATGATGAAAACACTCTCTAAACTAAGCACGCATTCCTAATCTAAAACACACGAACTAAAAAGAAACTATTCTAAAAAATCTCCACACTAATCTTTTAAGCATAATATCTCTTTAGATAAAGTCCATTCCTAGGTCTACCTAAAGAGACACCGTCAAAATCTTCCAATTCATAGGCCCCTTTTGCCAGCTTTTGCTTAACAATATATGGACCATGCCACATAGGTACAAATTTACCAGCCCCTAGCTTATCATTTGCTTGATTGTATAGTAAGACTAGATCTCCTTCCAAAAAATTACGGGGTGTAACATGTTGATCGTACTGAGCTTTAATTCGTTTTGCGTGAGTATCGATTGCTAATGCAGCATCACGTCAATTCTCATGTAACTGAGCTAAGTACAACAAACGTTTCTCCTCTTCAGAAGTGGCTGGTAGTAATTCTATGGCTATTTGCAATGACGTGATTTCGCATTCAATGGGTAACACTGCTTCTAAACCATAGACCAATTGAAAAGGAGTGAACCCAGTTGATGTTTTTACTGAGGTTCGATACGCCCAATGCACTGAAAATAACATGTTATGCCAATTCGACCTATGAATCCTAATGATTCGTTGGATCATAGTGACTAGAACTTTATTGATTGTCTCAACCAAACCATTGGCCTGTGGGTAATATGGAGTAGAACTATCGTGATGCAGGCCAAGCTGATCTGTTAGTTCAGTCATCATGATGTTTCGAAAATGACTCCCATGATCAGTAATAATTGCTTGAGGAACACCGAATCTAGCAATTATATGATTGAAAATGAAAATCGCAGCAGTTTTGCCATCTGCCGAAAATGTAGGCATCGCCTCAGCCCACTTGGTAAAATAATCTACCGCAAGGATAATATACGCATGCCCCCCGGCCGAGTGAGGGCTACATGTAATAAAGTCGATACCCCACTTTTTGAAAGGACCGACGGAAATTATAGGGTGGAGAGGAGCAGGTGGAGCACGCATCTTACGATCAAAAATCTAACAATTGTGGCATTTCCGGACTGCATTGATACAATCTTTAAATAAGGACGGCCAGAAATAACCAGCGCGCAATATCTTTTGGGTTGTGGAATACCCAGACATATGACCAACACATGCTCCAGAGTGATAGTCGTTAAGAACCTTTTCAGCTTCTTCATGAGTTAGACAACGTTGGAAAACAGAATCCTCCCCACGACGATAAAGTGTATCTCGAATAATATTGTATTGTTGGGATTGGAAACGTATTTTCCTTCGCTGAGATTGTGAGATTTCAGGCCGAAAAGATTGGGTTTGGAGATAGACAATTATATCTCCATACCATGGATCAAGAGTACTAATAAGAAACAAGGATTCATCCGCAATGGGTTCTTCCGCCACAGTTTCAGTATCAGCACGCAGGAAATCACACATCAGTTCCGCAAAAACCAAAGATTTCTTTGCCTTGGCTTTTTCAAATTCCAAGTCAAATTCCTGCAGGATAACTATCCATTTGGAATACTTGCCCCCTAGCAATTGTTTAGTCAAAATATACATCATAGGGTTACAGTCGGAAATTATTGTGGTTTTGTGTAATAAGATGTAATGATGAAATCGTTGGACAGCTTGAACTGCTGCCAAAGCCAATTTCTCCACATGCGAATATTTTAGCTCAGTTGGATTTAGAGTTCGACTAAGATAGTAAATCACATGTTCATTGTTGAATTCATCTTCCTGAACTAAAACCATCCCAATGGTGGAATGGGAAGCAACAAGGTACAAAAAGTAATCCTGGTTGTAGTTGGGAGGATGCAATAATGGTGCATGGGTCAACGCGTGTTTAAGTGCATCAAAATATTTGTCAGCTATCTCATCCCAAAAGAATGGAGTGTTCTGTTTCAACAACCTGGTAAAACCTTTCGTTATCTCGGCGTAGTTAGGAATGAAACGACATAAAAAATAAAAATTCCCTTGCAAACTTTGGAGTTGGCGAAGAGTCGAAGGAGTAGGTAATTTAACAATAGCTTCAACCTTCGAGGGATCGACACGAATGTCGGCTTTCGAAACAACAAATCCCAGTAAGCGACCCGTCTCTATACAGAAAACAAACTTGTGTGGATTCAACCTAATTCAATAATGCCTACATCTCATAAAGATTGCTCGTAAATGAGTGAGATGGTCGGCTCTACGTAATGAATAGGCAGGTAAATCATCGAGATAAGGCTGCACAATGTGCTTGATGTCATGAAATGCATAAGACATGGCCCTTTGAAAAGTTGCTCCGGCGTTCTTCAATACAAAAGGAAATTTGCAATAAGAAAATGTCCCCCATGGACAAATGAAAGCCGTTTTTGGTTGATCGGCAGGTAGAATGTTAATTTGATTGTAACTGAAAAAGCCATCCATAAAGGAGAAAATTTCACTGCCGGCACAATCGTCGATAATTTGATCGATATAGGGGGTTGGATAATTGTCTTTAGGACAAGCTCGATTAATGTCCCTATAATCAATACATATTCTTATCGTTCCTTGCTTTTTGTTAACAGGAACAATATTCGATACCCAATTCATTAAGGGAATTTGATAAATGAAACCTGCTCGAAGTAATTTCTCAACTTCTGCTTTAATAGCAACAAATTTTCGTGGGTGTATTTGACGCAAACGTTGCCGGACAGGTTTAGCATCTAGGTAAGTTTTAATTTCATGAACAACAATTGATGGATCGATTCCTGGCATTTCTTCATATGACCAGGCAAACACATCACAAAATTCTTGAAATAGGGCTTTATAGGTTTGGATTTCATCATCCATACAGGAAGCACCTATATGAATGTTTTCAACAATCCCGAGTTTAACTGAAATGTCTATAGGAACCGTGCAAGAAATATTTCCCAAATTAAGCTCAGAATCAGGATGTTGTAATGGATTTTGTGGTTCTTTGACATAATCAGCAGTAAAAATAGATGAAAAATCATTCTCAAAATGATCAAGCTCAGGTAAAAACGAAGATCGACGATGAAGATCTTCCCATGGTAAATCATCAATAGACAAAATTTCACAAATCTATTCATCAGTGTGAACGAGATCGGAAAACGTTGTTGATCCTGAGGTTGATATTGAAAGTGATTCTCCATGGACCACATTCATTGGATCAAAATGGGTTGAACTAGAGTCGGAAAACGACTGTACAGCCTGATAAGCAACCTCAAAGGGACTCAAAGGCATGGCGTCACCAAAAGAGTCCACCTCGGAATCGGAAGGAACGATCCAAGGATCATCAAAAGCAATGGTGTTTGACGAAATCATATGAATTGTTGCAAAAGAAGGCGATACATTGGGAGGAGGAAAAGAAAAAGTTCCTAGTAAACCAGAATCTTTAACTAAACCTACCCCAATATCCTTATAAGGGATAGCTGTTTTACTGACATGTTGAATACTCTCAGAAGAGGCTGGGTCTGATGAAAAGTAAGTTAACTGGTCTATTGTAACGATCTTTCCATTATGAGGAAATTTAATAAGTCGAAAGCCCGATGAAACAACAACAGTCATCATGTAAGACCAACTACGACCCAAGAGAAGGTTGTAATCTAGAGGGGCATCAACCACCTCCACATCTAGATTAACAATTTTTCCTTCAACCCCTATAGGTAAGTCCTACAAAATGCCATAAGGATGAAACCCTCGGCCATCAAAGGCCTTTAGAATGATCGGGGATTGATTAAGTGTAGGAGAACCAAGCACTTTCCAACACTGTATCGACATAATACACGTAGAAGCTCCCTCATCAATCACAGCCCTAAAACAAGGTTTGTTTTTTACTAACACTGGGATCTGGAAAGCCATTGGATGAGGGAGACGAGGTGTACTATTTTCTAAATCGAAGATTATAAGGTTTGAGTCCTGAATATCAACAGCTCCTATAGCTGACAATAGCAATTTACGTTGTGCTGGACATGATTGCAGCACTTCCAAAGCCGACATTGCTGAAGGAGAAACAACTAAATCTTCAACAATGTTATAATTCTGAGCAGCTCTCGCATGTGGATTGAAAGCTGACTTTCGAAGTATACCTTTAGCAGGCGGTTTGATTACTAATTCTGGATTAGGTTTCTCGATCTGTAGTGGATCGAAACCAGAAGGAGCTGAAGTTGATGGGTTGGAATTAGAAGATTCTATTTCCTTACCACCAACTTGCAGCACTTCCAAAGCCGACATTGCTGAAGGAGAAACAGCTAAATCTTCAACAATGTTATAATTCTGAGCAGCTCTCGCATGTGGATTGAAAGCTGACTTTCAAAGTATACCTTTAGCAGGCGGTTTGATTACTAAGTCTGGATTAGGTTTCTCGATCTGTAGCGGACTGGAACTAGAAGGAGCTGAAGTTGATGGGTTGGAATTAGAAGATTCTATTTCCTTACCACCAACTTGCAGCACTTCCAAAGCCGACATTGTTGAAGGAGAAACAGCTAAATCTTCAACAATGTTATAATTCTGAGCAGCTCTCGCATGTGGATTGAAAGCTGACTTTCAAAGTATACCTTTAGCAGGCAGTTTGATTACTAAGTCTGGATTAGGTTTCTCGATCTGTAGTGGATCGGAACAAGAAGGAGCTGAAGTTGATGGGTTGGAATTAGAAGATTATGTTTCCTTACCACCAACAGGACTTTTTCTTCCATAATCTTGCGATCGCGTCGCAATCCTAACATGGGACATCATCATTATGGGTTATTCTGAGGCATTTGAGGAAGAACCTACCATCTTACTATCTTGACTTGGAAAAGGATCCTTCAAGACAGCAGGTGTTTGAGAACCTTTGACGATTTTCGCAACCTCAGCACGATGTGGAAAATCTCTTGTAAAATGCTCCTCATCATAGATGAGACAAGGATAGCGAGGTTTTCGTTTCTCGTCAGTAGATTCAGTTTTATCTGATTTCTCTTTTGAGTTTTGTTTATTTTTCTTCTTCCCTTTCTTTTTACCGCCGGATTTTGATTTGGCTGTAGATGATTCTACAACATGAATATTGGCAGGAATTTCAGCAGAAGAATCTCCCGTTGGGGAATCTAGTAAAGTTATAATAGGAGAAGAATTCTTTGAAGATTTCTTCTTACTTTTGGTATTAACTGAACCAATCATACCGTCAGCGGCATGAGACCCTGAAGGAGCTGCAGTTATTTGATTTTGTTTTGGAAGGTCGGGGATTTTCTCGTGTAAAGTACCCGACTGCGTATAAATGAGGTCTAGGTACTGAGCCTAAGCAATTACTTGCTCTTCAGTAACAACTCCTGCCTTGGCTACATCCTCAGTGATTTTAGGTAATAATGATTTAACAAACCATTCTGCCAAAATTTGATCCGGAATAAAAACTTTCACTAAACGTCATCGACGTCTCCATTCCGGAATATGATCTGAAATATACATGGGCGTCGATTGTTTTAACGAAGTTAATAATTCCGTGCCATTGTCATATCGGACGGGCAACTAAAAATGAGTTAGGAAGGAAGTTGCTAACTGTCTAAAATTGTAAAAAGACCCTCGTGGCAACTCAATGTACCACTTGGCAGCAAGACCAATCAAAGTGCATTGAAAAATACGTAAGCGAATTGAATCATCTATAATGGAATTAGATGCACACCAGAGGTGATAAGTCATCACATGATTAGACGGATCTTCTCCTGACTTCCCCTCAAACTTTGGTATATCACTGGGCAACTTATTTGGCATTGGCGGCCAAAACGGAAGATAATTAATTGGATCGTTTGTAAGGCGCGACAAGTCAGGTAAATCCAAAGTTGCTATAAATGGTAACTGACGGTTCGGATCTCGAAAACTTTGGGTCATAAGACCAGCCCCAGGAGGAGGATATCCGGGATAACTTGGAATTGGATTTTCATTTGGGATATTATATCCTCCTGGAAAACAAGGATTAACCGGACCAAACTGGGGTTGTTGAGGTTGCTGATAAGTATACCCAGGGTACGGTTGATACTGATAAACCGGGCTTTGCACAGTAGGACCGTATTGGTACTGTCCCTGGTACGGTTGATAAGTAAATTGTGATTGACTTGTGACAACCGTACTTTGCCCAGGTTATCCTACAGGCATCTGAACCGAAGTCTGGATTGTAGGTTCGGACTGTGGTAAAGAGGCTTGAGGAGTTGATACAGGAACAGTAGAAACAGGAGCTACTGATACTCCAGAAGTAGGTGGGGTGGATTGAACAGAAGCCGCAGTAGTTGTAGCAGTGGTTTGAGGCGGAGTCCGAGGTGAACTAGGCCCAGGCTGATGAACTAGCTAGACAGGTTGCTGGGTTGAACTAGAAACCAAAGGTTGTCTAGATTGAGATGACAACTGCACATTGGGTTGCGAAGTCTATTGAGATGAATCCCACACCACGTTCATTCCGGGGTATGGACCCATAAAAGGTTGAGCATATTGAGGACCATAACCAGGTTGAGTGTAGGGTTGATAATTAAATGGTACATTTCCAGTTCCTTGAACAAATGGTTGACCAGAAGGTGGTTGGAAACCCTGAGGTTGGTGCTGACCTTGAGGTTGATAACCTTGAGGCACGTATTGAAACTGGGGTTGACTTTGAGGTACATATTGATACTGGGGTTGACCTTGAGGTATATATTGAGTCTGGGGTTGGCCTTGAGGAATGTACTGTCCCGAAGGTATGTATTGTCCTTGAGGTTTCCCCCCAGGCGAGAATTGATTACCTTGAGGCTACCCCCCGGGCGGTATTTGAGTACCTTGCGGTTTCCCCCCAAGCAGTATCTGACTACCTTGAGGTTGCGGATTTGGAGTAGTACCAAACATCATAAGAATCTCTTCTACACTCAACAGTTGAGTTCCGTTATTACCAGTTGATATCACATATTCAATTGGTTGAGGAGATGCTCCTGAAAAAGTACCAGATAGTGACTGATACCCAGAAGGAACAGAAGGACCGCCATGTAAAAATGTTTCCGGCGTCTGAGAAAACAAGGATGACCATTTTGACATATTCAAAGGAGGATAATAACCTCTGGGCGTAGGATGGAAAGGAATTCGAGGTGGTGAAGAAGCAAGACCCGGATTTTCTAAAAAGTTCGTCAACGATATATACCAAGCATCACCTCTAATTGGACTGTAGAAGATTGATTCACGCTCCCTAAGTTCTATAGCTGGTTGATTTTCAGGGAGGTTTATATCTTCGTCCGGACTTACAAGTTCTTCAATGGAAATGAGTCCAGAAGGAAGATTTTGGGTAATAACACTTTCTACCCTTGGTGAACGAGAACCACTAGAAGCTGGAGAAGCAAATCCTGAAGATGGAGTAGCAGCAGGTTCAGTTTCAGGTTCAGAGATTTCAGGTTCTTCGGCTAATTCACTAGTAGGAGTAATACTACCAGTAACTTTGGAAAATGAAATCGGTTCAGAAATATACTCTGTTGCTTGAACTTGATAATCAGGATGTATAATCAAAGAAGACTCTCCGGCCTCCGGTGACCCAACTCTACTATCACTAGGTGTAACAAGAGCTCGTAGCCCTTCAAGCTGACTTGGTGTAAATTCGGGAGGCTGCCCCCGAAGTCTACGGGATTGTCTCGGTAATTCAGCCACGATTAAATATTTAATTACTTCACATGCAAACAAATAAAATCTCAAGAAAAACCACCTAAAGTCTCTAAAGAACCAAACAATTGAAGCACACGCCTAAAAAATCTAAGAGATCAAACCACACACAAACAGTAACTTTCCGTACCGAAAACACTAGTTGGTGATGAAATCCAACATCGCAGAATTCAATACAGAAATGGCAGTTGGAACAGTTACCCCGACAACCTACTTAATGAAATAGATTGGCACAAGTTTCTCCACAAAACTGTCTCGAGTGGAGAGAACCCCCCAGAGAGTCCAAGTGAGTCTAGTCAACGTCTGCTCCAGGTACAGTGAGACCCGTCCTTCACCGTCACCTTAGGAAAGAATCTTAAGATTATGGTCACTAAGGTTACCAACAGTAACAAATACAACTGGGGGAACAGTCTACGATCCGATCTACGCACAAGGGAAGAGTAACAAAGCTCAATCCCCTTGAAGGCTCCTTGACAAGATCAATCCGAGGTTTACCAACAAGTGACCCCAGGCTCCTCGACAATGGTTAATCCGAGGTTTACTGTTTTTAATACGCGCAAATCTTCTATCTTTCCCAATGAGACAAACTTGATTGTCTCAAAGGTTCGGACATGATCTCGTGATTGACTCCTTTAAGAGGAGCTTCCCAGATTATATCAATTACAATTGGATTTATTTCCTACCGCAAAATACAGCTACTTGTTTGTTTCAACTATCTTGGAGAGTTAATTACTCCCTACTCCAAGATACTAACCTAAGCTATGTTGGTGATAAGAGCCCTACAAAATAAAAAGATTGCTAGATTGATTTTAATTAAGCGTTATTTTTATTGGTTGTTTCTTAGATCAATAGGTGTGGAGATGAAACTTGATGGTGTGAAGACTTGACTCCAAAACACTAAAAAATGCACCTAAGATGATAAACAATTCCTTTTCCTTTCAATGAATTTCTAGCTAAAGGAAGAGTTGAGAATGCAATGCTTTGAAAAACAAATCTTTCCTTCAACATACAACTGAAAAGAAAAACTTTTTGTCTTTTTCAATGAACTCAAAAATGAGACTACTAATTATGCTCACTAAAAATCCCTTTTCTTTTTTAACACTCAAAACTACAGAAAACAATTCTTTCAAAAGAGCTTCTAAGATTTCTAGAAAACACTCTAAACTATTGAAAACAATTCTTTCAAAAAGTTTCTATAATTTCTAGAAAATACTCAAAACTATAAAATTCTAATCTTGAGATCTAAAAACAAAATAGATTGATAAAAACTTGAAATCTTTTTGAGGATGTTTTACTTAGTTATTCAGTCAACTAAGGATCAATTTGTTCAGAAAAACAAACCAATCAAAAACACCCAGCTATGTTTTCTTTATAAAAATGAAATTCAAAACTTACAAGCAAGTTCGTTCAAAGTTTTGCAAAGAGAAAACGAGATCTACTTCTCTACAAGGACAGATTTCATAAACCAGCCAGACTCATCAAGAAGATAAAAGATACCAGGGTGATCTAAGGTTCTTAAGCTTCCAATCTCTGAGCCACTACAAAGACCAAGCGAAAATCGATCCGGACAAGCAAAACTTCTAGAAAATCACCTAAAACAAGAATGCCAATGGAACTAACTCACAAGGAACTTTTGACAAGACACATGCAGATCTGGGCAGAAACTAACAGCTATAAACAAAACCTAAACCTAACTGGGCGAAAAGATCTTAGGTTTTTCAAACTTTTGACAGGGTCCGCAGGCTTCCAGTAAAACCAGATGCGGTACCGCTCTGTGTAGTAAAGTAACAGTGCGGAGAGGTCCGCACTGTATCACAAGCAGAACGTGTGGTCCTCTTTCAAAAAATTTGAAAAAACAAAAATCAAACTAGGATCTAACAACTACCCAATCCCACACACATCAAGCAAAAACCAGAAACAAAAAGTCAAGTTTCTCAAATCAAAAGCAAAGGCAAATTAAAAACCAAATTCCAGTCCCCAGCGGAGTCACCAATTTGTTGGCTGGATAAATCGTTCTTGCGGACAAGACCGATCTCCCTAGTATCAATAGATATCTAGAAACAAGCAGGACAAGCAAATCTACCTTTCTCTAAACATATTACGATTCATTAATAAAAACTAAGAGGTGTTTTAGACCCTACCTTAAGTCCAACGCTAGTTTGTAGCAGCCACGCTTCGACCGTCCGAGAGAGTTTCCTTTTGAGAATCTGCAAACACAAACAAGCACACATCAAATAACACCTACATAGCTAATATAACAAATCATGTTCATTATGAAGATCAAGGAGCTCATAAAATAAACCATTAAACACAGCTTATTGAGAAAAATAAACTTGATTGTATTAACTTTGAGAATAAAAGAACTTTACAACCTTGGTGCCTTGATGTTGTACAAGCTCTTTCCAGGGTCCAAACAGGAATCTCCTCTACTTTGACAAGCCTCACTCACTTCCCAATGAGATTAAAAGGTATGTGATCTCTCCTCTCAAAAGCTCAAAAAGGAAGACTAAGTTCCAGCAGCGTTTACCCTAAAAAATCTTCAGCTTTCAACCTCCACTACAACCAGCCAAATGCCTCATTTTATAGTGAAAAGGAAGGAAGTTGCAGGTCTACCTATGAAGGGATAAAGTCCTCCTTCAAAGGGATAAGCACCTCATATCAAGGGGTTAGCTCCTTTAGTTATGGGATGCATGAACCATGGAGGAGCGAACTTGCCAGCGCAAGATTCCTTCTAGAAGCGTCCAGAAATGACTCAAGGTGAGTTTTTGAGAATGTACTTGTGCCTTTTTTACTTTTACAGGGGTCCGTACACATTACACAGAGACAGAGTGGTCAGGTGCGCAGGGGACACGACCATTAGGTGCAGGACCGCAGGTAATGCTAAGAGAAAGTGTGAAACTAGAGTTTAAGAGATTTTTAAGGTCTTTCTATTATTTTCAAGGCTTGACATGAAGAGCTGAGGCTTAAGACTTGCAAAGGAGGTATGTATGAGTGGTGATAGACTCACACAGACTGCAGAATGTCATGGTGACGAATTTTGTGCAACACCAAGGAAACGATATTTGAAGTTTGATAATTTTAGCACAGAACAAGGTTACTATAGATGTTAGTATGACCACTATGTTTTCAAGACAATAGGTAATGACAACTATGTTATGTTGTTGTTGTGTGTACATGAAATGCTTAGTAGAAAGTCTAACATGCTTATTGTAGCATCTAACATGCAGGATATAAATTTTCTCAAAGAAATTAGCTAATTCATTTTCTATGAAGGATTTAGGTGACGCAAAGAATCCTTTGTATGAGAAATTTAAGAAGAGACAAAGAAAAATCATAGATTAACATTGTCTCACAATGAATACATAGAAAAGTTGTTGGAAATATCAGCGGGGAAGAAATTTGCAATATGTGATATCCGCGAGCAGAACTTATCGCAATAAGCAAACTCAGACTTATGATATCGCAGTCGGTGGGGAGGAACTTGTGATATCGCCGGAGGAGGGACTTTGCAATATGGTGGAGGAAGTACTTTGCGATATGTGATATCGCAGTCGCAAAAGGGCAGGGAAGATGGGCAGTTGTTGTATTGTTTTGTTTGATTGTGCCGATAGTGATATGTTTGTGGGTCCCAGCGCTTAAAAAGGGACTTCAACATGGTTTATTAGTGTTAAATGGATTTTGGCTAGAGTTGAAATATAAAATGGATCTCAGCTAGAGTTTCAGTATATAAAAAAAATGGAAATGCAGCTAAAGGGATATACAAAGGGATTTTTGGGATAAGGCTAGAATTTGAGAATTTTGATATCGAATAAGGCTAGAGTTAAAAATGAGTTTTTCCAAAGGATAAAAAATGGGTTTTGTCTAGGATTTAAGGATTTTACCAAGGAAAAAGGGGTTTTAGAGGGAACGAGGGGAGTTATGAGGGAAGTTGAGGGAGGTATATGAAATATGAATGATGATGTTGAAACAAGTTGAAATCTCTTTGAACTTTTTCCCCTAATTACTACTCCCATGATGATGACCTAGGTGATGTTGTGACTCTTTTTTTCCATTTTGATGACTTGACCTTGATAGTGACACCTAATGGATTATGAAACTGATGATTTGGACTTATAAACCTTGCAATATGACTGACCATGAGATGATGACTAAGATGGCAATCAAGACACTTTACTGATGACTCATCACAAGGAGTGATGGCATGACCAAGATGGAATTTTGACCATGAAATGAAGGGAGTAGTAACATACCTAGACATACTAATCAGTGCCCAAATTTTTATTTCAAAACCTACTGAAACTATAAAAAATTGACTTAGGATGTTAACAGAAACTTTGAAAGAGTACATTTGATCACTAGTGACTGGAAAAACTGACAAACACTAACACCTTCAAACTGAATAACTAGTATCTTTATCACCAAAACTTTAAAATTTACCCTTAATAATATTCCCATTAACATTCACCCTTTTACATCTTTTTTAAAACTATAACTCTAAAATGCATTATTCTTGGAACCAAATTTATACTACTAACTCAAATAAAAAAAAGTGCAATTAATAGATTCCCTCTTTATTAATTTAATTTATAACCCTTTAAAAATCATAATTCAAAAACTTTATATATATGAAAAAAAAATTCAAAGTTTTTTATAATATAAAATATAAAATAAATATTATTACTATGTTTCTAAAACCATTAAAAAGGTATCCCAATTCACATGATTTAAACTAGTAAACATTAAAAAAAATCCATTAAAAAATATCATCATGAAAGCATTGACACCCCCCTCTAAATTGATGAATTTGTAACCGCTAAAAAAACATTATCATGATGAGCATGAGGGTGAGGATGAGGATGTGGATGTGGGCATTGTAAACTTCCTCAAAACTCATAAACTTGTTTTGTTTTAATATAAGTTCGGTTTTCATATTTTATATATATATATATATATATATATATATATATATATATATTTTAAAAAAACTCATAAACTTGTTTTGTTTTAATATAAGTTCGGTTTTCATATTTTATATATATATATATATATATTTTAAAATGGTGTTATTTAATGATTTTTTTTTTAATAATATTTAATTTTTTATATAAAATTTTTAAAATGTTATAATTTTAAATTAAATAAAAAAAGGTGTTACTTATAATATTTATTTTTTTATTGGGTGTTTGTTTATAAAATTTTAGTTATAGGGATATTTGTTAAAGATACAGTTTCAAAAGACTTGTAATTTTATTTCAAAAAAGAGTATTATTAGTAGCATATTTTTTTCTTTAAGGGTTGATTTAAAGGTTTAGTTGTAACAATATTGGTTATTACATTCTGAGTTTTCAAAGAAGTTGTAATTTTAATTTCAATTAAAAAAAAAATATGTGTAGCAATTAGCTTCATTTTTTTATTAGAGTATTGATTTAAAGGTTTTTGTCAACAACATTATGTTATTGTTAAGGCAATGGATGCAAAAGATGGTAATTTTAATAATAATAAAAATGGTTCTACTAGTAGCACTACTCTTTGAAGCGAGGGTAAAATTAGGCAATAAATGCAACTTCTAAAAAAAATGAGAACTCTGAAGAGTTCTCATCAAGTTGGTAGCTATATCATAAGCTAATAGAATTAGACTAGAAATGTAGTAAGAGCCTTAAACCTCATATTTTGGTTTAGAAGAGAGACACGAGGGCACTCTGTAACTAGTCAAGGAACTAGAATTAGAAATTTAATAAATATGTCTCATGAAAGCAATAAGGTTGGGTGTTGGTTGAGGAGCTTGATTAGCTTCCTAATTTAGAGTTCTCATTTTTATCTCTATTTGGCTCTAGTTCCTAACTAGGGTATCGAGGGGCTTGCTCCCCTACTATTTTCACTAGGGGGTCCAAGGGAGGCAACAACAAATCTTTGGAGCCCCCCTTGGTGATGGTTTGGGTATAATCACACAAAGAGAATTTTTTTAGACACTTTGAATGTCAAATATTGTAATTTTATATTCAATCTGGATTGTTCATCATTAGGTCATATATTTAATGGAAAATGTTATGTTAGGTTTTTTTTTCTAACTAAAAGGAAACCCTATTTTTATGATGGAATTGTATTGTGTTAGTATATTATTGAAAAACATTGTAATTCAAAGATAGAAGAGGGGTGTTGTAGGTTGTAATCTCTTCTTTTTTCTACAAGGAAGGATTTACTATTTCTTCACGAACATATCCCAAATTAAATGAACCACTTAAATTTATGTCTCCTTTGTATTTTTCATTATATGTTTGATTTGCACATTCATTTTGATTTTATTGCTTTATGATTGTTTTCCTAACAATTGGTTTTAGTGTCGAAGGTCTATTTTGCTGATAAAACTTAGAGGAACATAGGGTTCCTAGTTTTAGTGGGAGAAATGGGAGAAGAAATTTTAGGGTCAAGAAGTTTGATGGGAAAAAGTACTAGTTATGGAAGATGCAAATGGAAGATTATTTTTATTAGAAATTTTTATTTTTTGCCATTGGGAAGAATAAGAAAAAAGCTAATGACTATGAAATATGTTGATGATGTTGTTGACGTATCCTTAATGAGGAAATGTAATGGAAAAGCATAGATGAGATGTCAAGTAATGACTTGACCATAGAGAACAGGGGAATAAAAAGTGACAAAGGAAAGAGCCCAGGGAATTGTGGAAAGTATAAAGAGGGCATATCCAAATCTAGTTGGAGGATGAAATGCTAACATTGTGGGAAGAAAGGACATAAGAAAAAAGATCATTGGTCTCTTGGTGTTACAACATGCTTTAACCCTTTCAATAGATAAAATTTCTTACTCTTAGGTAATAGACTCAAGTGCTTCATTTCATGCCACACCCCTTAGGAAGTAATTTCAAGATTATGTTGAAGGAGATTTTGGATAGGTTTATTTGGGTGATGATGAACTACGTAAAATTGTGGGAAACAATAAGGCAAGGATAAAATTACAGAATGGAAACCAAAGGTTGTTGAAGAGGTAATTCATGTTTGTTCATTTAAGAATAAATCTAATTTCAATAGAGTGGTTGGGAAGTGAGGGTTGTATAGTTACATTTACAAGAAATTCATGGAAGGTCGCTACAGGATCTTTGATAATAGAAAAAGGAGAGAATATAGGTACATTGTATTTATGTACTAGTAATGTTGACCCTTGTATTGCTTAAGCTTGTACATGAGAAAATAAAACGTTGTGGAATCATAGGTTGAGGCATATAATTGAGAAGGGAATACAAATTCTCCACTAAAGGAAATTATTTCCAAATTTAAAGAAGGTTGATTTAGACGTCTCTGAGTGTTATGTTTATGGAAAAAATAAAAGAGTTATATTTCTCAAAGTTGGAAATATAAAGAAGAGTGAAAAGCTAGAGCTTGTGCATACAGATGTATGGAGACTCGTTCAGGTATCATTTATTGGTGGATATTATTATTATGTTACTTTTATTGATGATGCAACTAGGAAAACTTAGGTTTCCTACATTAGAAACAAATATAATGTCTTTAAATACTTTTAAGAAATGAAAATCTTTCGTTGACAATGAGACATGAAATAAGTTGAAGTGTTTCAGATCAAATAATGGAGGTGAAGATTGTAGGAAGGAGTTTAATTAATGTTCATACCATGGGAGTTGTAGAGAGAAGACAATCCTTATAACAACACAAGAAAATCATGTGTCATAAAGGATGAACGAGACAATCATGGAGCGTGCAAGGAGTATGAGATTCCATGTAGGATTACACTTACAATTTTGAGCATATGTTGTTGTTGGGCAGGGAATCCCCCCACAGCATGTTTTGGGGCTTAAAGCCAAAGTTTTGGTCAAAGGTTTTGTAAGACTTCGCGAATTGTGGGTGCGGAGCGTGAAGTATAGGTTAAGTCATAGGGTTGTCTGCCCTAAAGTATTGTAATGTAATGTAAAGTCATGCCGGCCTACCCATGGTCCGTGGACCATGGGATTGTATAAATAGAGCGAGGCTCTAAGTTGTAAAGATAGCAAATTAGAGAGAAGAATATGAATGGTTCAAGCATAAAGTAGGAGTCTAAGTGTATTGGGTCGTAGTAGTAGGAAGAGGCTCTGCAGCTGAGTGTGCAGAGGCCTAGTAGAGTCCGCAGCTGAGTGCGCGGACCCCTGTAGCTGAGTGCACAGGGCAGTGTCGAGTTTGTAACCTTGATCAAAGAATAATAAAGAGAAGTTGATTCCTATTTCTGTGTATCTACTTGTGCATTGCCTTCTTTAAATTTATATTGTTTTATTTATCGTGCGCACTGATATGATTGTTGAATCTATTGTAATAATCATTAGTCTTACACCAATAAGTTAAGTAATCGGGCAATAACAGATCAAATAGCAAGGGACTTGGGTATTATACGGGTTGCACCCCGAGTAGGGCTGCGCAGAAGTAGCATCGCAGGTTGCGAAGGGATAGCAAGTGCGCGTAGCAACGTGCGCGAAGGGTCAAACTGCGGACCTCCAAAAGCTCATCAGACATCCCCAGGGTGTGGAAACCTGGTTCTACCACCCTCCCATACTACTTTGGGTGAGACTTTAGTCCGCACTCCGTGGACTATTTCCGAAAGGGCCAGTAGTATCGGGATTTGCTTGGCTAAATCACCTTTGAAACTAGGTCAGGCCCATACAAGCCAACAAATGGTTCTGTTGCCAGGACCAGGATCTGCATAAAGGATGTCTGATGTCGTGCCACTAGAATCCAACAAAGAAAGAAATTGAGGATTGGTTGGACAAGAATATTCACAAGTTCGCAACGCAGGAAAACATAAATTTACAAGTATCTAAGGAACAGTGGTTGGAGCGCTACTTGTATATGGAAATCCACAAAATTTTCTTTGCATCCTTTCCTTCTGAGTTGTATGAGTGGATTGCGAAGATACCAGACAACCAGGGAAGGTGTAGGCTTGACAAACCAATAGTGTGGACTCCGGAAATAGTGCACAGACTAGAAGCATCAGGGGAGAAGATCGCACGAGCTATGGACCATTGGCTTGACCGAATAATAGGGGGATTTATCACTGAGTTTGTGGTAGACATGACCGTCAGCTACAGTGAGGTGGAGTGACATTTCCTCAAGGGACTGCAAGGTAAGTATATTAAATCTTTAAACACTTGGATTAAGATGCTATTGTGTGAAAAGCGGGCTATGCAAATAAATTAATGTTTGGGACTATGCAAAGTGAGAAGATCTACAGAAGCAGAAGTAGTGAAGAATTGGAAACCAGTCCCTTAATTTCACCCTCGCGGGAAAGTGAGGAAGAGCTCGCGAAAGTTTCCCCGAGAAGCGTGGTTAGTCTGATAAGGCAGCGCATTCCGCGTTTACCACGTCCACCCACACCGCCACCCGTCTCACCCTCCTAAACTCCATCTCCACCCACCCCACCTCTGCCACCACCACAGTTCAGTATAACGAGTGCGATTAAACTACCGGTGTTTAGAGGAGTGGAGAATGAAGATCCAGACCAATTTTGGTTCGTGGTAAGAGTAGTATGGGAAGCATAAGGCGTCGTGGATGACAATATTAAAAAGGCTACGCTGGTGAGCACACTGCAAGATTGTGCATTAACATGGTATATTAAGCATTCTAATGACCACCCAAATGTAGGAATCGCAGAGATCCAGGCCATGCTAGATAGGGAATTTAGAAGGCCAAAATCAGAAACACAATCAATCATCGGGTTTAAGGAGATCGCAATGCTACTAGGCGATACCCCCTGGGATCTGGACAAAAGGCTGAAGAGTACGATTCGCGAAGCCAATATGACGTTGATAGATGGACAATATCGCGCATGGTTTGTAGCATCACTTACGCCACACTTAAGGACGGCGCTGTCACAGTAAAAGCTTTCCACCCAGGCCAAAGCGTTGGAGATGGCAATGAGATTACATGAGAACCCTATACAAGACCCTAGGTTGGGAGTCCAACAAATTCACGCACAACTGCAGAATCTATGTATGGAAATGCAAAGTTTGAAACAGGATAGGACACCATGGCCGGAGGCGCGCAAGGAAGTATGGTGCATAAAATGCAAAGGCCAAGGGCATGACAAGGACCACTGTCCAGTTTTCGCAAACTACTTGGTAGGAGGAGGGTTGATGTCGTTAAGACCGGAGGCATAGGCATTGCCGAGCGCTGCATCTACACTATGGTGTGCGATCTGCCAGATAGGAGGAAAACATACTACGGACAATTGTCGTATGTTGCAAAAGTATACGTAGACATCCCAACAATTGTTTTGTAATTTCTGCAGGTTGGTAGGCCATGATGAACACACCTGTCGAAGCTACAAACTAATGATGGATCGGACTCCTACCTACAGGGTGCAGACCGAAACACGAGCCCCTCGACCCAAATGTAGGGATGGCGTGTGCTAGATTTCAGGGGCGTGGTCGAGGTGGAATGGGACCAGGAAGGGGTCGCGGACAACTAATTTGCTTCAATTACAGAGCGCCAGGGCACTATGCCCGTGATTGTACAAACCCAAAAAGGACATCACTTTGGTACTATACACAGTTTGATCATGAGGCAGAAGACTGACCTTCATTGATAGCAAGGATGTATGAAAAGGGGGTACTCCAGCCCCCGCAAACTCAGAACTTATAGATGATGAGGTCTGAGCTGTGAGAAGAAGACTCGAATGTAAACATGATGCTCAGGAGCGGTATGACCACGGGAGATGATAAAGGGAAGCAGCCAGAAGAAAGTGCGTGGGTTCGTAAGGCTCCTACAAAGGAACCTGAGTTTGATTTAGAACATGCGAAGGAGACATTCATGGAAGCTAAGAAGAGCTTCACAGAGGCCTCCACTTTAGGTAGTAAGGATCAACTAGAACCAGGGATGGATCCTTCAATGCTCACTACCTTTCTGGAGACATGCATGAAATTGTTGTGCGACAGCAAGGCAGTCAAAGGACTACAGGAACTTATCACTAGGTGCGCGGGGTCAGGAGAACCACGCGTGGTCCAAAAAATTGGAAAGCATGCATTACGCACAGGAAGGGAAATGAGGTTGACTGCACAAATTAGCGAGTATGAAATGGATCAGGTAATCTTGGATCTAGGTTCGGATGCAAATGTACTACCAAAGAAAACATGGGAACGCATGGGTAGACCCACATTACAATGGTCTCCTATTCAGTTACAAATGGCGAACCAACAGAAGATTTTGCCCATGGGAAGATTGCAAGGGGTAACAGTCGATATTGAAGGTGCGAGCATGCAGGCAGATTTTGAAGTGATAGAGATTGTCGATGACAGTAATCCCTATCTTGCGCTACTAGGAATACACTGGGCCACTGATATGAACGAAGTCATAAATCTGAAGAAGCACAAAATGATCTTTGAGAAAAATTCACTACGCATAGTAGTACCGCTAGATCCAGCCGAAGCCGCGCAATACACTGAACCAGTGCACGATGATGATAGTGATGACGATCTCGATTGTATTTACAAGATAATGGCGTGAGAACAGGATTGGGTGAATCTGACTACAGATGGAAGGATTTCGTGGGAGTGCGAAAGCTCCTGCGCTTCGGATTCAGATGAAGAAGTAGAATGAAGGCAGAATCCACTGCATGAAGTAACAAAGCTGAATTGCAACATGATGATTAGTTCACTGCGTTGCATGACAACAGAGGTAAGGGAGCTGCTGACATATGATTGATTGTCAATGGTGGATGAGTTTCTGAGCAAATTTGAAAGCACAGTACCAGAACAACAACGATTTGATGCTCTGAAATGGGTGTTACCCGCGACACCTGCATGATGGTGGGGTACGCATCAAGGAAATTTTGAGGACTGGCGCGGATGCAGAAGGATGATGCACCTACATTTTGGAAAACCCCAGCTTCGAATGACAGCCAATCAGCAGGGGTAGAACAACTTGCGCGCCCACCTTTCCCGATGGGTACAGACATATGATTTACAGCTTGCACAAGTGCACACTACCCCCAGAATAGAGAATTGGGACAAACCGCAGTAGCAGGAAAGGCGACGCACGCTACCAATTCTCCACGATGAAGCATTCGATAGGGTGTGCAAAGTACTGAACAAGGTTGACCAGGGGAGACGAATTGATTGGGACCTGTGTGTGCCAGTGGTTTAATGGGCCTATCGGACCATGTGAAAAACCCTGAACACGGAGATGATTCTCAAGGTGCGGAACAGAGTAGAGACCGTAATTTCTGAAGAAAATACAAAAAGGAATCTGCACGTAATGGCTCTCATAGTTGTGACAGTGTGCGATGACCAGGAGAAAGAAATCACACATCTATGCGAGGTCGAACAGATAAGGATTCCGGAAGCCAATCAGTGAGGGAACCTTAGACTTCGTGAACTTGAAAAGGATCGAGTACGATTGAGAAAGAAAAGCAATTTGATGGACACTGAGATTAAGAGGCTGGAAAACAAGATCACACAAGCATGTCTCGTCGATAACCCAAGGATGACAAGGCAAGATACAGATGATCGTACCACTACATTAGAAGATTGTCGCCGAGGATTTTTGACTCTACTACCATGGCTACGACCGCACCTCACCAAACGTAGTAACCAGGAGAGCACACTACATACAGTAGAACATGCAGCACCGGCTATCGTAAAGGTAATTGAGGAGTTTCTGCGGACTATACTGGGAGGCGAGTTGAAGTCTCACACGGGTGGTGTGACCACCTGACTAGTTGTAGGGAGCACAGTCTCAATGCTTCAGGCAGTTGAAAGAGAGCGCAGGACTATAAAAGAGTCTGTTTGGGAGCTGCATGATGAGGGAGGTGCGCGCAGAATCAACATGTCACAAGGTTTGCACTCGTGCACGGGGGGTTGCGTTGCCATGCGGGTAGGATAGGAAGTGACTGTTGGTGTAACTAATCATGACAAGATTTCCGATTTAAGGCAAAAGGGAGCAGGCGGTGGGCATTTAAGACACGAATTGAGGGCAAGATTTGGGGCAATCTGCCGCCAAGAAAGCATTGATGGCCCAGAGGTGGGGGGAACGGTCGAATTTGAATTCAAAAGGTGCTATAAAACTCCAGGGGCTAACCACGAGACAACATTTGTTCAGTTGAGATTTGAGCAATTGATTAGAGCACAGAGTGTTGAGCGCCAAGCAAGATTTGAACTCCGAAGTTCGCAAATGCCCACACATAGCTCAAACAGGATGACGACTACTAGGAGAGGTTTGGGCTCAATAGAAGGAACCATGGACGAGGCCGCGTAGAACCCCATGGTACGTGATGTTCCCGAAGACACTCGAGTCATGCCGGAAATCCTGAAATCACCTCGGACACCAAGGCCCAAGAAGGATAAGCAAGCAGCTGGACCAGTTCGCATGTCCTCGAGGAATCCGCGGTTCGGTAAACTCTCAATGGAAGAAAAGGGCAAGGTTGTCACCATTGAGACAGATGACGAGGAGGAGGACCTATAGGCTCTTGTCGATGAGATAGAGGAAGCAGAAGACATGGAAGAGGACATCCAGCCGGTGCGCTCTGCAGCAAAATTGCTCGAGTACGTCCCTCCGCAGAAAGGGAAAACTAAGATACCAAAGGACCTGGATGCCACTAAGAGCGCACTCCAAACCCCGCTCCTCCCTGATGGAATTGTATTCGAGGGCTCGCACCTGGGTCGCATGCCCACAATGAAGTTTGAATATTGGGACCTCATAGACAGCGAGAAGTTCCCACACTTAGAGACGGAGAGCCTCATGAAGCAGAGCACGGAGGGGCCAGTCACAACACTAGAGCCGCGGAAATGGCTGCGCGGTGTGGAGAAGGCCAGATTACTTCATCTGTTGTGGATTCCACACTTTCACCATGCACCTATCACTATTTTCATCATCAGGCAGCTACTTTTCCTGGTGCACAATGGGTACTTATGGCTGGAGGAGCCTATTCCCATCACGGTAGATCTCATCCATAGGATTTCCCGGCTCCCCTGTAAGGGAAAGGACCCCGCGGTGATAGCAGGAAAAAGCAGAGATTTGGCGCTCGCAGAGGCCATGAAGAAAAAATACAAACTTGAGAAGAAAAAGAGGGGTTACACAATCAGCAACATCAAAGATAAAGGGGTGTGCGTAGCCACCCAACTCCTAGCTGGGAAGGTAATGAGAAAATGTTGCGGTGATGAGGTACCATCGTCAGTAGTTGTGCTGGCTGAACAATGCGCAGAGGGGGTCCAATTTAACTAGGCCGAGTTCCTCTACGAGGAGTTCTTGACCAACTGCAAGGAAGCCCAGGAGCAGGGCAAGACCTTCCACTACACGTGGTTGCTCTTGTCCATTTTACTGGTAACAGGGGAACTGCCCGAGGACAGTCAGTTCCCTAGCATTGAACAGGACTTACCAGAGGCCGCAAAGTACGCGTCACTCTGGGCCACCAAGGACACAAAGCGGATTCGCGAGACAAAGATCTTCTAGGTGCTCATGGAGGTGAGCATTCGGATGTGGATCAATAGATGGCCGCACCTATCCCCCATAATGTACAACAGTCTGTGGAGCTTTGCAGACTTCAAGGCGGACATGCATAATGTGTACATCAAGGCATGTAAGGACCTGATGCAGTAATGGACCAAGCTCCCCTTCATTGCCATTGATGATGCAATCTTTTCCGTGTTAGAATCATGGCCCCCCACATGGCACGCCCTGGATCTGGCAGAGCTGGATAGAACAACAGCATAGAAACAAAAGGAGGAAGCCAAGTTGCGTGTCACCAAGTTGGCCGAGAAAAGGCGCAATGAAAAAGCGGCTATGGAGGTAAGGGCTGTCTGCGAGGCAGCACGGGCAGCTGCGGAGCAGGCAAAGGCCGTTGAAGAAGCAACAGTAGCACATGCAATAGGGGCCACCACAATGCAGGACGAGGTGGGCCAGGACATGTCTACAAGATAGGAAGCAGAGGACACAGAAGAAGGCGTGGACCCAGGCACAACTTCCACCTAGCTGAAAAGGCTGCGCGTCACAGAGAGATTGGGTCCACGAAAAAAGGTCAAGGAATCCAAATTGGCCATCAACGCGATCACATTAACAGAAGGCAACCTCTACGACATCGGAGACACGGTTCACGAGGTCACCAAGGAAGCGCTCCAGGAAGCCATGTTGGAGTAGCAGATTGTGTTGGGGGCCCTAAGGGCGCAGCTACAGGAACTACAGGTATGACCACCACAAGAAGGAACCGTAGCCACCTACAGCGCCCCCGGTACATCAGCAGTGGAGCAGATGCTATGCGCAAAGATGTCCAACACCATAATGCTACCATAAGGAGTCCTAACAGCAGAGAACAAGGACGATAGAGCCGCAGTGAGAAGGATCAAGGGACTTGGCCTTAATTTAGCTGCCCTTCCGCGAGACACATTGTATCAACTGCAGGATGGCATAATAGCAGAGCTCCATGCCAGGGAGGGCCACGCGATCCAAGTGATGAGTGAGAAAAATATCAACATTGAACAGCTCAGCCTGCAGCGTGACGAACTGGTGTCACATAACCAGCAGATCGTGAAGACAGTTGATGAAGCATGCCGACGAGTCCCAGAGTTGTCCATCGCCGCAGACCTACCAACAGAGATGTGGATCCACTGTCTAGCAAGTGGAGTCCGAAGCGCATGTGAGGAAACAACACAAGTGCAGCTAGAGCTGAACCTCCAGATTGCTGAGCTGCAGCTGAAGGCGCAACCTTCCACTCCTCCAGAAGTTAGAGAGCAGCGCGTTAGCGCTATTCAAACAGGACTGGAAGAAATTAGATGGGCAGTGCAAGACTGTACCGGTATGTTGGAACAAGCCTTTGACGTCCTCACATCCTTGCAGGAGGACCCCAACATATAGTGCCTAGAAACAAAGGCGCGCAAACTGCAGGAGCAGTATGATAATGTAAGGGGAACTACGTAGACAGTCATCCTCACCCAACGGATGGCAAAGATGCAACAGGCAAGGGTGCTGAAAGAGAAGGTGGATGCAGCTAGATAGAAAGAGGCACTTCTCAAGGCGCGCGTCCAGCCATGGATTGATGAGGCCTTCACCATTACTGCAAATATTGAAGGAAAGCTCGCACAGATGTAGGGACTCTATGCGCTTAGGCAAGTAGCGGATCCTCACAAAGAAGCATTGGAAGAGCACATGCAGCAGGTCCAGCATACCATAGAACAATGCGTCGTGGAACTCCGAGCAGTACGGGACCAGTTGGAGGGGCTCGCCAAGGTCACCGCACCAGCAGAGTGACTCGGGACGAGTCACAATGATTGTGTTGGGGGCCTGTTGGACAGGGAATCCCCCCACAACATGTTTTGGGGCTTAAAGCCCAAGTTTTGGTCAAAGGTTTTGTAAGACTCCGCGAATTGCAGGTGCGGAGCGCGAAGTATGGGTTAAGTTATAGGGTTGTCTGCTCTAAAGTATTGTAATGTAATGTAAAGTCATGTCGGCCTACCCATGGTCCGCGGACCATGGGATTATATAAATAGAGCGAGGCTCTAAATTGTAAAGATAGCGAATTAGAGAGAAGAATATGAATGGTTCAAGCATAGAGTAGGAGTCTAAGTGTATTGGGTCATAGTTGTAGGAAGAGGCTCTACAGCTGAGTGCGCAGAGGCCTAGCAGAGTCCATAGTTGAGTGCACAGACCCCTGCAGCTGAGTGCACAGGGCAGTGTCGAGTCTGTAACCTTGATCGAAGAATAATAAAGAGAAGTTGATTCCTATTTCTGTGTATCTGCTTGTGCATTGCCTTCTTTACATTTATACTGTTTTATTTATCACGTGCACTAATATGATTGTTGAATCTACTATAATAATCATTAGTCTTACACCAATAAGTTAAGTAATCGGGCAATAATAGATCAAATAGGAAGGGACTTGGGTATTATACGGGTTGCGCCACGAGTAGCGCTGTGCGGAAGCAGCATCGCAGGTTGCGAAGGGATAGCAAGTGCGCAAAGGATCAAATTGCGGACCTCCAAAAGCTCATCAGACATCCCCAGGGTGTGGAAACCTGATTCTAGCACCCTCCCATACTACTTCTGGTGAGACCTCAGTCCGCGCTCTGCGGAGTATTGCCGAAAGCGCCAGTACTACCGGGATTTGCTTGGCTAAATCACCTCTAAACCTGGGTCAGGGCCATACAAGCCAACAATTGTCAATATTACTCTTTACTGAATAAATAGAGGACCTTCAAGTTCCTCAGTTGGTGGCATTTCAGAGGAGGAATGGACGGGTAAAAAAGGTAAACTTCTCATTCGTGAAGACTTTTGGTTGTGAAGAATTTGTCCATATCGATAGAGAAAATAGAACAAATCTTAAGCCAAAATCCAATAAGTGTACTTTTATTAGATGCAGAGTTAATCTTTTGGCTAGTATCACTTATGAGATAATGGAAATCGAAAAAATATTAGGAATAGAGTTGTGATTTTCAATGAGAAGGTCATATACAAAGATCAGTTAAAAACAAAAAAAACAAGAAAAGGAAAATATAAAATACATAGTGCTTGATGAAATAATAGAAAAAAAATTCCAAAGGTGTCAAAAAATAAAAATGTCCAACAACCACAACAATAACAGGTACCTCAAAATCTTGCAAGTGTTATTAGAAGATTAACGAGGTTAAGTAGACCCCATCAATGATACTCATCTTCATTGTATTATGTATTTTTCAATGACTTTCATGAACCATAAATATATACAGATGCAATGCAAGTAGAAACTAGAATGAAATGAAAGCAAGGCATGAAAGAAGAGATGGACACTTTGATATATAACTGGACTTGCGACTTGGTCCTATTGCCTATAGGTAAAGAGAGTTGCATAATACATTGATTTATAGGTTGAAGGAAGAAGATGGAGGAAAAATGAGGTACATGGCTAGACTTGTTGTAAAGGGGTTTACATAGAAAAAAAGTATAGGTTTTGATAAAATATTTTCACCTATTGTCAGAATAACTTCAATTGGAACTATTTTAAGTTTAGTGGTAGAAGAATATTTGCGTCTTGAGAAGATAGATGTAAAGGCAATTTTTTTCCATGGGGCCTCAATGGATGGAGAGATATATATGAAAAAACTTAGTATGAAGATTGAAGAAGAACTTGTATGGTTTAAAGCAAGAACGAATGAAACGATATTTGAAGTTTGATAAGTTTATCACAGAATGGGTTACTATAGATGTCAGTATGACCACTATGTTTTCAAGAAATAGATAATGACAACTATATTATCCTGTTGTTGTGTGTACATGAAATTCTTGTTAGAAAGTCTAACATTCTTACTGTAGCATCTAACATGCAGTATATAAATTTTCTCAAAGAAATTAGCTAATTCATTTTCTATGAAGGATTTAGGTGATGCAAAGAATCCTTGGTATAAGAAATTTAAGAAGAGACAAAGAAAAATCATAGATTAACATCGTCTCACAATGAATACAAAGAAAAGGTTTTGGAAATATCGACGAGGAAGAACTTTTCAATATGCGATATCGGCAAGCGGAACTTATCTCAATCGGCAAGCTCAGACTTACGATATCGCAGTCGGTGGGGAGGAACTTGCGATATTGCCGAAGGAGGGACTTTGCGATATGGCGAAGGAAGTACTTTGTGATATGTGATATCGCAATCGCAAAAGGGAAGGGGATATGGGTGGTTTTTGTATTGTTTTGTGCGATTGTGCCGATAGTGATATGTTTGCGGGTCCCAGCCCTTAAAAAGGGACTTCAACATGGTTTCTTAGTGTTAAATGGATTTTGGCTAGAGTTGAAATATCAAATGGATTTCGGCTAGAGTTTCAATATATAAACAAAATGGAAATGCACCTAGAGGGATATACAAAGGGATTTTTAGGATAAGGCTAGAGTTTGAGAATTTCGATATGGAATAAGGCTAGAGTTAAAAATGAGTTTTTCCAAAGGAGAAAAAATGGGTTTTGGCTAGGATTTAAGGATTTTCCCAAGGAAAAAGGGGTTTTAGAGGGAATGATGGGAGTTATGAGGGAAGTTGAGGGAGGTATATGAAATATGAATGATGATGTTGAAACAATTCGAAATCTCTTTGAACATTTTTTTCCCTAATTACTACTCCCATGATGATGACCTAGGTGATGTCGTGACTCTTTTTGACCATTTTGATGACTTGACCTTGATAATGAGACCTAATGGATTATGAAACTGATGATTTGGACTTTTAAACCTTGCAATATGACTGACCATGAGATGATGACTAAGATGGTAATCAAGACACTTTACTAATGACTCATCACAAGGAGTGATGGCATGACCAAGATGGAATTTTGATCATGAAATGAAGGGAGTAGTAACATACCTAGACATACTAACCAGTGACCAAATATTTATTTGAAAACCTACTGAAACTATAAAAAATTGACTTAGGATGTTAACAAAAACTTTGAAAGAGTACATTTTATCACTGGTGACTGGCAGAACTGACAAAAACTAACACCTTCAAACTTAACAATTAGTATCTTTGTCACCAAAACCTTAAAATTTACTCTTAATAATATTCTCATTAACATTCACCCTTTTACATATTTTTTAAAATTATAACTCTAAAATGCATTATTCTTGGAACCAAATTTATACTACTAACTCAAATAAAAAAATTGCAACTAATAGCATTCCCTCTTTATTAATTTAACTTATAACCCTTTTAAAATCATAATTCAAAAATATTATATATATATATATATATATATATATATATATATATATATATATATAAAACTTCGATTTTTTTATAATATAAAATATAAAATAAATATTATTACTATGTTTCTAAAATCATTAAAAAGTTATACCGATTAACATTATTTAAACTAATAAACATTAAAAAAAATCCATTAAAAAATATCACTATGAGAGAATTGACACCCCTCTAAATTCATGAATTTGTAACCGGTTCAAATAAAACATTATCATCATGAGCATGAGGATGTGGATGTGGGCATTGCAAACTTTTTCAAAACTCATAAATTTGTTTTGTTTTAATATAAATTTGATTTTCATATTTTAAATAATTAATTTTATTTTTATATTTATTTATTTTTATAAATTAATATATATATATATATATATATATATATATATATATATATATATATATATATATATATATATATATATAATTTAAAATATGTTAGTTATAGATATAAAGTTTGATTATTTTTAAATTTAAAATGTTGTTATTTAATGGTTTTTTTTAAATGTTATAATTTTAAATTAAATTAAAAAATGTGTTATTTATGATATTTATTTTTTTATTGGATGTTTGTTTATAAAATTTTAGTTATAGGGATACTTGTTAAAGATATAATTTCAAAAACCTTGTAATTTTATTTTAAAAAAAGAGTATTATTAGTAGCATATTTTTTTCTTTAAGGGTTGATTTAAAGGTTTAGTTGTAACAATATTGGTTATTACATTCGGAGTTTTCAAAGAAGTTGTGATTTTAACCTCAATTTAAAAAAAAATGTGTAGCTATTAGCTTCATTTTTTATTAGAGTATTGATTTAAAGGTTTTTGTCAACAACATTATGTTATTGTTAAGACAATGGATGCAAAAGATAGTAATTTTAATAATAAGAAAAATGGTTCTACTAGTAGCATCGTTTTTTGAAGCGAGGGTAAAATTAGACAATAAATGAAAAAAAAACAAAAAACTCTGAAGCGTTCTCATCAAGTTGGTAGCTACATCATAAGCTAATAGAATTAGACCAAAAATGTAGTAAGAGCCTTAAACCTCATATTTTGGTTTAGAAGAGAGGCACGAGGGCACTCTGTAACTAGTCAAGGAACTAGAGTTAGAAATTTAATAAATATGTCTCATGAAAGCAATAAGGTCGGGTGTTGGTTGTGGAGCTTGATTAGCTTCCTAATTTAGAGTTCTCATTTTTATCTGTGTTTGGGCTCTAGTTCCTAACTAGCGTATAGGGGGGCTTGCTCCCCTACTATTGTCACTAGGGGGTCCAAGGGAAGCAACAACAAATCTTTGGAGCCCCCCTCGGTGAGGTTTTGGGTATAATCCCACACAGAGAATTTTCTTAGAAACTTTGATTGTAAAATATTGTAATTTTATATTCAATCGGTATTGTTCATCATTAGGTTATATATTTAATGGAAAATGTTATGTTAGGTTTTTTTTTAACTAAAAGGAAACCCTCTTTCTATGATGGAATTATATTGTGTTAGTATAATATTGAAAAACATTGTAGTTCAGAGATAGAAGAGGAGTGTTGTAGGTTGTAATCTCTTCTTTTTTCTACTAGGAAGGATTTACTATTTCTTCACGGACATATCTCAAATTAAATGAACCACTTAAATTTATGTCTCCTTTGTATTTTTCATTATATGTTTGATCTGCACATTCATTTTGATTTTATTTCTTTATGATTGTATTCCTAACAATTGCTATTAGAGTCGAAGGTCTATTTTGCTGATAAAACTTAGAGGAACAGAGGGTTCCTAGTTTTAGTGGGAGAAATGGAAGAAGAAATTTTTAGGGTCAAGAATTTTGATGGGAAAAAGTACTAGTTATGGAAGATGCAAATGGAAGATTATTTTTATTTGAAATTTTTATTTTTTGTCATTGGGAAGAATAAGAAAAAAACTAATAACTATGAAAGATGTTGATGATGTTGTTGACGTATCCTTAATGAGGAAATATAATGGAAAGGCATAGATGAGATGTCAAGTAATGACTTGACTATAGAGAACAGGGGAATAAAAAGTGACAAAGGAAAGAGCCCAGGGAATTGTGGAAAGTATAAGGAGGGCATATCCAAATCTAGTTGGAGGATGAAATGCTAACATTGTGGGAAGAAACGACATAAGAAAAAAGATCATTGATCTCTTGGTGTTACAACATGATTTAATCCTTTCAATAGATAAAATTTCTTACTCTTAGGTAATAGACTCAAGTGCTTCATTTCATGCCACACCCCTTAGGAAGTATTTTCAAGATTATGTTGAAGGAAACTTTGGACAGTTTTATTTGGGTGATGATGAACTACATAAAATTGTGGGGAACAATAAGGCAAGGATAAAATTATAGAATTGAAACCAAAGGTTGTTAAAGAGGTAATTCATGTTTGTTCATTTAAGAATAAATCTAATTTCAATAGAGTGGTTGGGAAGTGAGGGTTGTATAGTTACATTTGCAAGAAATTCATGGAAGGTCGCTAGAGGATCTATGATAATAGAAAAAGGAGAGAATATAGGTACATTGTATTTATGTACTAGTAATGTTGACCCTTCTATTGCTTAAGCTTGCACATGATAAAATAAAATGTTGTGGCATCATATGTTGAGGCACATAATTGAGAAGCGAATACAAATTATCCACTGAAGGAAAATCTTTCCAGGTTTAAAGAAGGTTGATTTGAATGTCTCTGAGTGTTATGTTTATGGAAAAAATAAAAGAGTTATATTTCTCAAAGTTGGATATATAAAGAAGAGCAAAAAGCTAGAGCTTGTGCATCCAGATGTATGGAGACTCGTTCAGGTATCATTTATTGGTGGATATTATTATTATGTTACTTTTATTGATGATGCAACTAGGAAAACTTAGGTTTCCTACATTAGAAACAAATATAATGTCTTTAAATACTTTCAAGAAATGAAAATCTTTGGCTGACAATGAGAGATGAAATAAGTTGAAGTGTTTCAGATCAAATAATGGAGGTGAACATTGTAGAAAGGAGATTGATAATTAATTTTCATACCATGGGAGTTGTAGAGAGAAGACAATCCTTATAACAACACAAGAAAATCATGTGTCATAAAGGATGAATGAGACAATCATGGAGCGTGCAAGGAGTATGAGATTCCATGTAGGATTACACTTACAATTTTGGGCATTTGTTGCCAATATTACTCTTTACTTAATAAATAGAGGACCTTCAAGTTCCTCACTTGGTGGCATTTCAGAGGAGGAATGGACAGGTAAAAAAGGTAAACTTCTCATTCCTGAATACTTTTGGTTGTGAAGCATTTGTCCATATCGATAGAGAAAATAGAACAAATCTTAAGCCAAAATCCAATAAGTGTACTTTTATTAGATGCAAAGTTAATCATTTGGCTAGTATCACTTATGAGATAATGAAAATCAAAAAATTATTAGGAATGGAGTTGTGATTTTCAATGAGAAGGTGATATACAAAGATCGGTTACAAACAAAAAAAACAAGAAAAGGAAAATATAAAATACATAGTGCTTGATGAAATCATAGAAAAAAATTTCCAAAGGTGCCAAAAAATCGAAATGTCCAATAACCACAACAATAACAGGTACCTCAAAATCCTGCAAGTGTTATTAGAAGATTAACCAGGTTAAGTAGACCCCATCAATAATACTCATCTTCATTGTATTATGTATTTTTCAATGATTTTCATGAACCATAAAGATATACAGAAGAAATGCAAGTAGAAACTAGAATGAAATGAGAGCAAGGCATGAAAGAAGAGATGGACACTTTGATATATAACTGGACTTGCGACTTGGTCCTATTGCCTACAGGTAAAGAGAATTGTATAATACATGGATTTATAGGTTGAAGGAATAATATGGAGGAAAAATGAGGTACATGGCTAGACTTGTTGTAAAGGGGTTTACATAGAAGAAAAGTATAGATTTTGATAAAATATTTTCTCCTATTGTCAAAATAACTTCAATTAGAACTATTTTAAGTTTAGTGGTAGTAGAATATTTGCGTCTTGAGAAGATAGATGTAAAGGAAAATTTTATCCATGGGGACTCAATGGATGGAGAGATATATATGCAAAAATCACAAGGATATGAGATAAAAAGAAAGGAAAACTTAGTATGCAGATTGAAGAAGAACTTGTATGGTTTAAATTAAGAACCAAGGAAATGATGTTTGAAGTTTGATAAGTTTATCACAGAACAAGGTTACTATAGATGTTAGTATGACCACTATGTTTTCAAGACAATAGATAATGACAACTATATTATCATGTTGTTGTGTGTACATGAAATGCTTGTTAGAAAGTCTAACATGCTTATTGTAGCATCTAACATGCAGTATATAAATTTTCTCAAAGAAATTAGCTAATTCATTTTCTATGAAGGATTTAGGTGATGTAAAGAATCCTTGGTATGAGAAATTTAAGAAGAGACGAAGAAAAATCATAGATTAACATTGTCTCACAATGAATACATAGAAAGGGTGTTGGAAATATTTAAAATGAAAGACACAAAACCAATTAGTACACTTTTGGCTAAACATTTTAAATTTACTAAAGAGATGTGTCCCAAGACACAAGAGGAGATATACTACATGTCCAAGGTTCCATATTCATTATTACTTGAGAACTTAATGTGTGTGATGTTGTGCACAAGGCTGAATATTGCACATGCAGTGAGAGTTGTGAGAAGGTATATGAACAATGAACAATCAAAATAAAGAGCATTAGAAGGCGATAAAGTGGATTCTTAGGCATTTGAGAGGAACACTACTTAGGAATTATCATTTGGAGGTTCAAACATTATTCTATAGGGATATGTTGAATCAAATACAGAAAGTGATACAGATAGAAAAAGGAGCACCATAAGGTATGTTTCTATTTATGTAGAACATCAATAAGTTGGATTTTGAAATTGCAAAGGGTTGTTGAACTTTCAACAACAAAAGCGTAGCATATTGCCGCTACAAAAGCTAGTAAAGAGATGATTTGGTTATAGAGGTTCATGGAGGAATTCAGAAAGAAGTAGGAGAATAGTAGGTTGTATAGTGATAATGAGTGTCATTCATCTTGCAAATAAATCAACCTTTCATTCTAAGATGAAGTGTATACAACTTAGGTGCCATTCAAGGAAAATTTTAGGGGCTAATATTCGCAAGTGGGCTAATTTTGCATGCTTTTTCCAAAAAAAAATATTCACCAATTTTCCATTTTCTTCTAAAAATGATTCACCCAAATTTGATAGTACAAAATTATTTTGCCTCCAAAATCGCTAAAATTTTGCACATAATAATATAAAATCATTAGGGATCTAGATATTTTTACAAAAATATTACCAAACATGTTATAATTTGTATATTATGGACTAGGAATATTCATCAAGGTTTCTAAAATTTAATATAAAATTCCATCATTAAAATTTTCTGTGGTGCCATTTCATACGATCAATTTTAAAAGAGGGAGAGTTGAAGCTAGGAAAGATACATACTAGCTTGAATTTTGCAGACATGTTAATCAAGGTAGTAAACAAGGAGAATATGAGTTTTTGTTTAGTTTCAATTGGTGTTCAAGAATGAAAATGGAGATGAGAAACTAGCTAGCTCTAAAGTTGAAGCATAATCCAACAAGTGCAATAAGAGTGGCGTTATTGTGATCAATCTTCAAGTGGGAGATTGTTTGTTGTGGAGCTTGATTATGTTCCTAATTTAGAGGTCTTGTTTTTAGCCATGTTTGGACCCTAGTTCTTGATGGGGGGTGTAGGGGGGCTTGCCATCCTACTATTGTCACCAAGGGGTCTATGTGGGGCAATAAATCCTCTTTAGAGCCGCCCTGGTGGGGATTAGAGCACAACACCCCTGAGGAGAAATTTATAGAAAAAATACATTATAAAATATTGTACTTTCATTGTCAATATGAACTATTCATCTTTAATTCATAGATATAATAGCAGATGTTATGTTAGGGTCTTTTTCCCTAGAAGGAAACCCTCTTTTTGTCCTAGTAAATTAATTGTATTGCGACTGTATATTATTGAGATAACACTGTAATTGACGGAAATGATACTATGAGAGAGAAGAGGAACTTGCAACAAATGCGTTGTGTTGTCACTCACTACTTTACAAGTTATCAATTGCCCGGAATGCATAAGAGCAGTGAAGTTTGAAGCCATTTCCCAAGCCACAAAAGATATCATAGCTTAATTGGACCCTCTCCATTGCACAGTGCTCGGAAACAGATTTCCAACGGTATATGGAAGCCCAAGAATGGACTTCTAGATCATAAGTTAGAGCATATTGAAGTTGCCCTTGGAAAGCTAGAAAACAAAGAGAAATAGACCAAAGGAAAAGGCCCATCGCAAATCACAATCGGTGGTCGGATGGCTCATGGCACATAGTATATCGGTGGGTCCTGTCTTATTGCAAAATGGCTATCGGCGAGGTCCCCGGCACAGGCTTACGGCACATCGGCGGTTCACAAGGCAGAGCGCCGATATCGCCTATCAATGATCGTAGGCGCAAAGGGGTGTACGCAAACACAGGCTCTTGAACATTGTTGAATGCTGATATTTAAGAATTGACGATAAACACCAAAATCACCGATAATTTGGGCCCTCAATGTTAAATCACCGAGGAATATCGATTTCATTTAACAAAGGAATTCATAGAAAAACAAAGGCCAAGCAGGCCTTTTTTTCTCTCTTCTCCAAGGGGCCACATGGTGGACTACCATTGGTCCTTATAAAAGATTTGGTCGTACGGAGCTAACGTGGCAGTACAGAGATGAAGTGGCAGTACGGAGATGACATGGCAGTACAGAGTTGATGTGGCAGTATGGAGGACACGTATCATGCAGATATGGCATTTTCAGGGTTCAAAGGGGGAATTTCTGGGTGACACATGTCACCACTCATAGAGTGACATGTGGTAATGATGATGTCACCCATTACAACCGATGATGAGCGATTGCACAAGTTAAGGTCTTCCTCCACCAATGTCCCTTCCATCTTGCGATTGCGATATGCGGGAAATCTTTGAATGAAATATTTTATACAAAAGATTTAAAGGTGTGTCGGGTCCATCTCTTTTAAATACCACATATTGATTATAACACCCCCATCTCAGGATGAATCATATTAACTCCACCCAGATTGATGGCTCCCAGGCCTTTTCGGCCCCTCCTGCCATGTTTCTCTTTATCGGCGAGGTGGGATCCAAAAAGAGGTTTCCCCACCAAGCCCCACTACAATGTGTCCTTCTCACATCATTGTGAACCCCCCCTCACTTACCACTTACCAATCACGCCCCCCTCTAAAAACCACTCATCCTCACCACTATCTATCGTAATACTAACGTTATGTCCTGGGTGGGCCCGATCCTGCTGATCGACGATCGCAAGTTTCAAGGGGAGACACCAAAGGTAAAGTGTATCAAGCGTCAGGATGCGGTATTCTGTGTAACAAAGGAAAAATATCCCCAGGGAGGGAGAGTAAAGGCCCTATCGCTCGAGGACTAAGCACTTGGTCATAGCCCCCGTTCACATGAGTAGAATCACAGAAAGGGGTTGAAGTGAAGGGGCCTAAAGGGGATCAGAACTCGCCTATTTCATAATGTTTTAGTGATAAGGGCTAGCACAAGAAAGTCCTCCATATTACTCCATAAGCGCATCACCAAGTGTATCAGGACACTGATAGTCTTTTGCAGAACTTTAAAGGCGCAGTGGGTCAGTGCCGAAAAAAGTTGTGGCATTAAATAAGGGAGATGGAGCATTCAAAGCTAGGCATGGGCAAACTCAAAAAGGCCCTTTTGTGACACGGATCCAGGGTCGGCACCCAAAGCAGTAAAGGCAGAAACGACTGGAGTCGGCTAAGCGACCACAGGGATGGGCGCGGAGATATTGTATTAACATTTTCATCTGCTTTGTTATCCTGTAATGCGTCGACCTTTTAATCAGGAAATTACTATTTTGTAATGATTTTGGGCCACGAAGCCATCCCTGGGCTGAGACAGCTAGTTGGTATGATAGCTAAGACTTGGTCCAGAGATATTTTGTGTCATGAATGCTCAATGCTCCCCTTCTTCTTATAAATAGGGGGAAGCAACACTTAAAAAAGGTTCATAAATCTAGAAGAAAAAGCTACAAGTATTCTCAAAAATATATAACTTGATAATATAGATCTTTTATAATATGACAGAAATGGTGGTGATTCCCCCTTCGAGTATTACAGTATATTGTCCTCCTGTTAAATTCCATTATGTTCATGTTCTTCTTTGAATTCATGCTATAATAGTTGCTAGAATATTTCATACCTCCTTATAGATTCATTTGTATTAAATTGTTGATGCATTTGCTTGTATGAAGGGTTAAAATTGGATCTTTAAAACAGCACTACATGAAACATAGCACCCAGCCCCTCTTCAGTAGAAGTTATATCTACTGTAACTCAAATAAGTGTGGAATTTCTTATTTGCTTCAAGCTCTATGTGTTAATTATAGAATTATTGATGCTTCGGGCTCTACATGATGAGTTATCATTTCTCCTTATCCTCTCTCATTTACTATTGGGCGCAGGATCCCCCAAGGAAAGTTTTGGGGCTTAGAGCCCAGATTTTGGTCAAAAGTGATAACTCTGATGTAAAGACTCCGCATTTTGTGGGCGCGGAGCGCGTAATTTGTAAAAGAGTCATAGGGTTGTCCGCCCTCAATTTTGTAATGTAATGTTGGCTGTAGAGATCTACCCATGGTATGTGGACCATGGGATTGTATAAATAGAGAGAGGTTCTAAGTAGTTAAAAAATCAAAGGAATCTTATGATGGAATAGAAGCATAGCGGAATAACCAAAGTGTGAAGTCTAGTTTTGGGTCGTAGAGTAGGATAAGGCTCTGCAGCTGAGTGCGGAGAGCCCTAGTAGTCTGCAGTTGAGTGCGTGGACCCCTGTAACTGAGTGCACAGGGTGAGTCGAGTATATAACAGTTGAAGCATTAATAAAGAGAAGTTTCACATCCATTCTGTGTATTTATTTCCTGTTTTGTGCTTCTGTTACATTGAATATACATTGCAATTTTAATGCTTATACGATGCGTGAATATGTATGAATGTGTTGATTAAGTGAATGCAAGAAAGAATATATGTTTACTCAAGTTAACTAAGCTCTTTAAGAAGATAAGTAAGATATGCTGTATAATTTGTGGAAATAGCATAGATCGTTTCCATAGCAACGCGAAAGCATCTCAGCCCCTGGTTAGGGTTGCGCGAAAGGCGATTATAGCAGATCACGAAGGTATTGAGGGTTGTAGCAGTGTGCAAAGGTAGGCATAGTTGGACTAAATCGACACCTCAGACATCTCAATGGTGCGGAAACTTGGTTCCAGCATCCCCCCATACTGCTTCGGGTGAGATTTCAGTCTGTGCTCCGCGAGCTGATGCCGAAAGGGCCAGTAGTGTAGGGATTTGTTTGGCTAAATAACTTCGAACCTGGGTTAGGCCCCATCAAGCCAACAAATGGTTCCTTTTCCGGGACTGGAATTTGCATAGAGATGTCTGATGTTGTACCATTGGAATCCAACTAAGAAGGAAATTGAAGGCTGGTTGGACAGAAGAATTCACGAGTTCGTGACGTAGGAGAATAGGAATCCGCGACTACCGAAATAAGAATGGTTAGACTGATACCTATACATGGAGATCCACAAAATCTTCTTCTAGTCTTTCCCTACTAAGTTGTACGAGTGGATCGCGAAGCTAGCAGATAGCCAAGGAAGGTGGAAACTCGATGGTCCTATTGTGTGGACCCCAGATTTAGTGTGAAGGTTAGAAGCATCGAAGGATAAGATTGCACGCGCCGTTGATCATTGGCTCGATCGGATTATAGGAGGATTCATTACTGAGTTTGTGGTCGACACATCAGTCAGCTACAACGAGGCAGAGCGATGCTTTCTCAAAGGACCGTGAGGTAAGTACGTAAAGTCTCTAAATACTTGGATTAAAATTTTATTGTGCGAAAAGAGGGTTATGCAATTACCTTGATGTTCGGGGCTATGCAAAGTGGAAAAACCTACAGGAAAAAAGGAAGTAAGGGACCAGAAAATAGCCCCTTGATTTCACCTCCATGAGGGGATGAGGAAGAGCTCATGAAGGTCTCTTCGTGAGGTGTGATCCATTTGATAAGGAAAAGAATTCCGCGAATACCACCCCCACAAACACCACCACCAGCTTCACCGCCATCACCTCCATCTTCACCCGTACCACCTCCATCACCATCGCGATTCAATATGGAAGTACAGTGAAGTTTCCTATGTTCAAGGGATTAGGAAATAAGGATCTGGACCAATTTTGGTTCATTGTAAGAGCCGTATGGGAAGCGCAAGGAGTTACAGATGACAATATAAAGAAAGTGACACTGGTTAGCACCCTATAGGATAGCACGCTAACCTGGTATATCAAGCACTCCAATGATAATCCAAATGTAGGAATCGCAGATATCGAAATTGCACTAAATAAGGAATTCAGCTGGTCGAAGTCTGAAGCACAGTCGATCATTGGATTCAAAGAGATCACGATGCTACCAAGTGAGACTCCTTGAGAGTTGGATTAGAAGCTGAAATGTACGATTCACGAAGCTAATATGAATCTAACGGATGAATAGCATCATGAATGGTTTGTAGCATCGCTTACGCGACATTTAAGGAGTGCGTTATCACAGCAGAAGTTAACGACTCAGGTAGAGGCCTTAGAGACCGCGATGAGGCTACATGAGACCTCGATGTAGGATCCTAACTTAGGAGTTCAGCAGATCCACGCGTAGCTGAAGAATTTATGCCTTGAGATGTAGAGTCTGAAATAGGACAAGACAGCTCGACCAGATGTGTGCGAAGAGGTGTGGTGTGTAAAATGCAAGGGCTAGGGTCATGACAAGGACCACTGCCCAGTTTTCGCAAATTACCTCGTAGGAGGAGGACTAATGCCTTTAAGGCCATAAGCACAAGCAGGATCTAGCGCAATGCCTGCTTTGTGGTGCGCAATTTTTCAAATAGCTGGAAAACATGCCACGGACAACTGCCACTTGTTACAGAAGTATACACAAAATTCACAACAGTTGTTCTGTAACTTTTGTAGGTCGATGGGACACGATGAGTGCAATTGTAGAAGCTATGAGTTGATGATGGATAGAACTCCCACCTACAGAGTTCAGGCCGAAACGCGGCCCCCTAGACCAGAATGCAAGAATGGCACGAACCAGATTTCAGGGGCACGGATGAGGCCGGGGCGGAGGAGGACCTAGAAGAGGTCGTGGATAGTTGATATGCTATAATTGCAGAGGGCCGGGACATTATGCCCGCAATTGTACAAACCCAACGCGCCCATCATGTTTGTATTGTACCTTTTTTGATCATGAGATAGAAGATTATCCTACGCTGATAGCTAGGATATGTGACAAAGGAGCGCTACGCCTCCCCCGACTCAGAACCTGTAGATGATGAGATCTGAGCCGCACGGGGAAGATCCGAATGTGAACATTGTGCTCCGAAGTGGAATCGCGACGGGAGATGACAAAGGCAAATAGCCAGAAGATAGTACTTGGGTTCGCAAAGCTCTGATGAAAGAAGCGGAGTTTGATTTGGAGCACACTTGGGAAACCTTCATGGAAGCTAAGAAGAGCTTTGCTAATGCCTCCACTTCAGGAAGCAAAGATAGACCGGAGTCGGAGATGGACCCATCGATGCACATGATGTTCCTAGAAACATGTATGAAGTTACTGCATGATAGTAAAGCTGTAAAAGGATTACAGGAACTCATTAATAGATGCGCTGGGACCGTGCCAGGAGAACCGCACGTAGTCCAAAAGATTGGAGAGCATAAGAGAAGGAGGGGAAGAGAAATGAGGTTAACTGCGTAGATTGGAGAATATGAAATGGACCAAGTAATTCTAGATTTGGGATCGGATGTGAATGTTCTGCCGAAGTAGACATGGGAACGAATGGGGTGACCTACGCTGCAGTGGTCTCCTATTCAGCTGCGAATGGCGAACCAACAAAAGATAATACCCATGGGGCGATTGCAGGGAATAACTGTGGACATTAAGGGAGCAAGTGCGCTAGAAAACTTTGAAGTGATAGAGATTGTTGATGACAACAATCCCTACCCCACACTCTTAGGAATTGATTGGGCCACTGACATGAACGGGGTGATTAATCTGAAGAAGCGCAAGATGATTTTTGAGAAGAAGTCACTACGTGTAGTTATACCCCTGGACCCTGCTGAAGGATCGCGCTATACAAAGCCGGTGTGCGACTATGAAAGTGATGATGATTTGGACTGCATCTACAAAATCACAGCGCGAGAGCAAGACTAGGTAAATCCTACTGCGGATGAGTAGATTTCATGGGAGCGCGAGAGCTCCTGTACTTCGAATTCTGATGAGGAGATAGAGTGATGACAGAATCGGTTACACAAAGTAACCACATCGAATTGTAATATGATCACAAGGTCACTGCACTGCGTATCGACAGAAGTAAGAAATAAGTCTACTTATGATGGTTTAAGCGAGGTAGATACCTTCTTGGATAAATTTGAAAGGGAGGTGCCGGAAAAAACAATGCTTCTAGGCCTTGGATTGGGTACTACGCGCTACACTCGCTAGATGGTTGGATACGCACAAAGGAAGCTTTGAAAACTGGTGCGAATGTAGGAGAATGATGCACACATGATTTGGGAAGCCTAGGGTGAGATTGACAAACAATTACAATGGACAGGATGGTCCGCACATGCATCTAGCTAGGTGGGTGCAGGCATATGGAAAACAACCTATGCGGATGCACATGAACTCTACGCTGAAAGGTATGGTCAATAAGCATGTCTTGGGGGGGAAAATGTGCAAATGGCTCTTCATGTTGGAAAGACATTATGTAGGAAGAACAATTGCGTAGAAGGTTATTCACGCGGAAGCGTTCAATAAGGTGTGCAATGCATTGAACAAGGTATGCAATGCGCAATGAAGTGATTGGGACCTATGCGTACCCGTAGTATTATGGGCTTATAGGACGACATGTAAGAAATTGACGGGACAGACACCTTTTAGGCTTGTCTATGGAGTAGAAGCCATAATGCCTATGGAGTACATCATGCCCAGTCTATGCATAACAACGCTCATAGGTATGACGGACTGTAGAGCCCTTGAGGAGAGGCTCATGCAGCTGGAGGAGCTTGAAGAAGAATGGTTTTTGGTTGGATTCCACCAACAGGTACAAAAGCAACGCGAAAAGGCCTGGCACAATCGACATATTAAGTTGCGCACTTTTAAGGTGAATGATTTGGTGTTGTTATATGATAGTAAGTTTGATCAATTCCCAGGGAAGCTCAGAATGCATTGGCTGGGACCGTATGTTATTAAGGAAATCACAGATGGTGGCGCGGTGCAGTTGGTGAAAATAAATGGCGAACTCTTCGCAGGAAAAGTAAATGGTAGTCATTTGAAGCCGTGCACAGGTGGCCTAGCCATCTAACTAGCCACATGAAGCATGGTCTTAGTGCTCTAGGTAGCTGAAAGGAGGTGAGAGACTATAAACTACTCTACCCGGGAGCTGCGCGATGTCAAGACTGCACGCAGTAGCGAAGTGTCATAGGGTTCGCGACAATGCCAGGGTAGATGTGTTGTTGTGCGGGTTGGCTAGAAAGTGACTGTTACAGTCACTATTCATGATGTGATGCTTGGTTTGAGACCAAATGAAGCAGGTGGCAGGCATTTAAGGTGAAATTTATGGGCTAGATTTGTGAAAATATGTTGCCAAGTGAGCATTAATGGACCAAATGTGGGGGGAACGGTCGAATTCAAATTCAAAAGATGCTATCAATTGCAAAGGGCTATCCAACAAACAACACTTGGCCATTTGAGAATTGAGCTGTTGCACGCCCAGACACTCATGAACCCAGACTTGTTTGATCTTTTGAAGTTGAAGTCATTTTTTGAGCACTTACCCGAGCCGTTGAGAGAATTGTGGAATAGAAATATGGAAGCACCTGAGGAAGCCATGGATACCGGAGTAATGACCGCTGAGGAGGCCGTGCAAGCCATGACAGAAGGAGAAGCCCCAGAAAGTGTTGGGATAGTCGTAGAAATCCCTAAATCGCCATGCACGCCGAGACCCAAGAAAGACAAGCAGCCTATGGTACTAGTGCGCATGTCCCCTAGGAATCCGTTAAGGACTAGGCTCACCATGGAAGAAAATGGGAAGGCTATCAACTTGGAGGCCGGTGAGGAGGAAGAATTTGAAGAAATCCTGGTAGAGGAGGAAGAGGACATAGAGATGGAGGTGGAAACCCAGGGTGCAGACCCTCTGACCAGGTTTCCCGCATATGTTCCTTCGCAGAAGGGGAAAGCAAGGCCTAGATGAGAGCAAGAGCTCTCTCCAGACCTCGCTGCTCCCCAATGACATCATTTTTGAAGGAGTGCACTTGGGCAGAGTGCATGTGCTGAAATTTGAAGACTGGGATCTCGCAAACCATGAGAAGTTCCCACATTTGGCAACCGCGCAGCTAATACGCCAAAAGATAAACACATCGCCCAGAGTCATCAAGTTGGAGCCACGCCAGTGGCTGAGAGGTGTAGAAAATGCAGGACTGTTAAACCTGCTCTGGGTGTTGCATTACCATCGCGCCCCAGTGACTATTTTTGTCATCAGGCAACTGCTCTGCCTGGTGCATGATGGGTGCTTGTGGTTGGAGGAGCCCATCCCCATCACGGACCACTTAATTCATAGAATTACCGGTTCCCTTGCAAAGGGGAGGACCCAACGAACATCTTGGAGGGTAAAAGTGATGATTTGGTGATCACAGAGGCCATGAAGAAGAAGTTCACGGCGGAGAAGAAGAAGAGAGGGTACGTGATTTCCAGCATCAACAACGACGCAGTCAAAGTTGCGATGCAGATATTGGCTGGAAAGGTTATACGGAAGTGCCACATGGATGAGGTGCCCGCATCGGTGGTTGCACTTGCCGCGCAATGCACAGAAGGGGTCCAGTTTAACTGGGTAGACTACTTGTGCGGAGAGTTCCTTGAGAACTATTATGAGGCACAGGAGTAAGGGAAGACTTTTCATTATGTGTGGTTGCTGTTGTCCATCGTGCTGGTGGCATGGGAATTTCCCAAGGACAACTAGTTCCCAATGATTGCACATGACCTTCCAGAGGCAGCGAAGTATGCTTCACTGTGGGCAACTAGAGATGCGCAAAGAATCAGGGACAATAAGATATTATGGGTGTTCACAGAGATGAACATCAAAATGGGGATTAATCACAAGCCGCGGTTATCACCCACTGTCTACAACAGTCTGTAGAGATTCACAGAGTTCAAGGCAGACATCCACCACGTGTGCATTAGGGCGCAGAAGGACTCCGTGAAGACATGGAACGAGCTACCTTATTTAGCAACGGACAATGTCATCTTCGCGGTGCTTGAGTCGCGGCCGCCGAAGTGGCGCACTCCAACCAGCTCCGTGGTGGAAGCAAAGAAGTCTGCTACACAGAGGAAAAAGGATGAGGCAAAACTACGAATGGCGCAGTTGGCAAAGAAGTGAAGAAATGAAGCAGTAGCTGCCAAGGCGCAGGAGGCGCGCGACACTGCGAAGGCGACGGAAGAGCAACGGAAGGCAGCAGAAAAGGAGTGCGAAGGCTAGGAGTCGCCTTCGCCGAACAAGAAACAGATACAGAGCATGGTGGCGCGGACCTGCAGACGGCATCCACACAGCTGAAATGATTGCGCCCAAGAGAGCAAGTAGGGCTGCGGAGCAAGTCGAAGGATTCAAAGACTTCTTTCAACCCAATCACCCTCACTGAGGGGGATCTACATGAAATTGGGGAGACGGTGAGGGACGTCATTGCGGAGGCCCTCCAACAGTTTGCATAGGAACACTAGATAGTGTTGGAGGTTCTCTGAGCGCAGATATAGGAGTTGCAGGTGCGCACTCCACAGGTTGGTACTGTGTCAACCAGCCTCGCACTAGGCACGGCCGCGGTTGAGGAAATGCTGCGTGCCCAGATGACCAATACTATAGTGCTGCCAGAGGGAGCACTCGTTACAGAGAATGAGGCCAACAAGCCTATGGTCAGCAAGTTGAAGGGAATCAGGCTAAATATGGTTGCGCTCCCTCGAGAGACGCTCTATGTTTTGCAGGATGGAGTTACTGCAGAACTGCGAGCCAGGGAGGGCTGCGCACTCCAGGTCATGAGCGAGAAATGCATCAACATTGAACAGTTGAGCCTACAGTGCGATGAGGTAGTGGCACAGAACTGACAGCTAGTGTAGGTGGTCAAGGAAGCCTGCCAGATGGTCCTGGAGTTGGCCATCCAAGCAGAGGAACCAATGGAGACACACATCCAGAAACTACTAGCAGGGGTGCGTAAAGCAAAGGAAGAGATCGCCAAGGTTCAACTTGTTAGCTACCTATACCAATAGGTTTCATATTTCATGATTGGCAAAGAAAGTTCCAAATATGCTCTGCTTTGATGATGCAAAGATCCCATATTTCCAAGAGAAGACAATGTGTGTATATAGCTTGATGTGGACTCAATTTTGATGGATGGTCCAACAGCCTAATCTGGATCATGCCATGTTTCAATTTTCTGTTGTAGAATAGAGAAAGAAGTCTGTCCAAACTGTTTAATCTTGGCAGACCAATAGCTTAGGTAGAGAATTAAGGTTCCCAACTGCTTAATCTGGGACCTTGGAAGCAATAAGGGTAGTTCTAGATAGAAAATCAAAAGAAAAAGCCAAGAGAAAAGAAAAGGCAAATAAGGGTCTGCAAGTCTAAGTGCACCCTCCAAGAAGAAACAAAAAATGCTAGGCAAGTAGATGGGTAGGCAGATGGGGTTGCAGAAATGTCATTCCTTACAATTGAATGTGTGCTAACCTATTCACAAAGGAAAATCAATGGATTGAGAAGGTCTTCTTCTCCATCATGTTGCAGCAAAGCAAAGGAGCATGTCTAACTTCACATTTTCCCCTTTCACATTCATTACTAACATCCCTTCATTAGTTAAGATTCATGGAAGAATTTGAGGTTTTATGGTGGTTCTTATTCCTTTAAAAGCCACATTTCTTGTCTAAAAATCTTTTCATTTTGATCTACTCCCTAAGCTAAGTTATCTTCACATAAACTTAGTGATTTCACTCCTCATTCGCCTTTTCCATCCATATTAACCCCTAACTTCTATTATCTAAATCCCCTATGTTACCCTTTCCCTACTATTATAACACTATGGTGTATAAACCCCAAGCATTGTATAAATATCCCTTCCCTTGGCATTATAGCCATATGTTCACTGTTAGGGATTAAATTGGCATCTGGTCAGTTTAAGAACCCTAAACCTTACCCCTTTTTCCCCTTCTGAAGCCATTTGACCCATTAAACCCTTCATTGGCTAAGAAACCTTGTGAAAAAACCCCTTTTTACCCATAACCCGCTTCATTTGCAAAAAACATACAAAAACCCACTTTTTCCCGTTTACCCAAAGTCTTAGCGCTATGCGCATTTTTGTAAAAACATTGAAAAAACCATATGAATCGCCAAATTCCCAAAGGTCCCGCCGGGCGCAAATTTCAAAAGAAATATTATTTTAATCCCGCCCGCATCCGTATCGTCCGGCCAGCTCAACGATCCGTCGACCGTCGGATCGGGCCCTTTTCATCCGACGGCCCTCGTACATATCGGACCGGCCCCGACGTCCGAAAGATAGCTTCTGAAATCTGTCAGAGGGTGACGTCAGGCCTCTGCCACGCGTCACCCTCACATTGTATCGGAGGTACTTCTGACAATTCCGCTTCCGTATGGAAGGCGGTGCGATATGAAACCGCTAACCACTTCCGGTTTCGGTTAATCCGCCCTGCCTACGTCACCGCCAGCATCACTGCTACGTCAGCGCCGCGTCGGTACCCCCGTCCGCCATTACTCCACCTGTCCGCCACCTCACCATCCCCGTGGACCTCTCTTATGCCGCCACGTCACCCGATGACGTCATGCTGACGTCATCCAACCTTGACCCCACCTGATGACGTCATCCAAAAAAGGCGCCAATGTTCCAAAAAATCCATATTTTGGCCAAAATTTCGCGTTTTTTGCACTTTTTGCCAAAAACGCTGTTGTTTTCTCTGCATGGTTTTTACGTCCAACCGCGCACCAACCTGCTGAACTCGACCTGGAGACCGCTGGCGCGCCATTTCCACCTGCATTCGTGTCCATTGTTCTCTGTATACCAGGTATTTATCCTTGTGAATCCCTCATGCACCTGGTTTCGTCTGTAAATTGCCAAGAAAGCTTAAAACACTGAGAAACTTATAATTCACCGGCAAATCCCCTATGCCTAGTCCCCATTTACACTCTAAGGTCGAAATTCACCGGTTGAGCCTTGTTTGCCCGAGTTTTTACCAATAACTGCATTCTGTTCGCGCAAACGTGAACGGGGAGTCCAAACTGCACAAATTTATTGTGAAAAGGAGTTTAAGCCCAGGCATTCTTCTTATCAATGCTTTGAACAGTATTTCAATAGCTGCAATTAACCATTTATCCTCTGTTCCTCAGTAATTCACCTTCCTTTTCAAGCAAAACGCTTTTTGTGTTGCTCTGCACAGTAACACCAGTTTACAAGCAAGCAGAATCCTAAAGTAGCCATGGATACACCAGTAGCTCCTGTAGCATTGAACATTGCTCCATTAAATGCCCCTCAAAGAGAATTGGAATGGCAGCCTCTAGCAGACATGGACTATCAAATATCAGAGGAAATGCTAATGCACAGCAAGTACAACATTCACTTGTTGAATGAGTTGAAGATTAAACATGAGTGTGGAACAGATGTATTGGGCATTTAGGATTCTTTCCTCCCTATCTTCAAGCTCCCTCAGGTCACACAGTTCCCTGACCTAATCCACTTATGTGCTGATTGCTATGATGCTACTCAGAGGGTTGTGATTGACCCTTCAGGTTCAGTAGTTTTCTATGTCACCCCTGAAGCCATCAGAGAGATGCTGCACTTCAGAACTGAGAAGAAATTAGTCCCTCTATCACTGATGGATCTGATTAAGCAAGGAGCTAGATTGACAGAGGCTCAGCTCACCAAACTAAATCAGTTGTACATTGACTCTGACACAGTGAAGTACCCTCCCATTTCTCATGTTTACCTCAACCAATTGGGCAGGGACCTTGTAGATATGATCAGTCCCATTCTGGGCTATAATTCTATTGAGTTTGTTGATGAAACTGTGCTAGTGATCTTGCTCATGTTCTCTCCTGGCAAGTCTCCAATTTGCTATGACTATGCCACCTACATCTCTGATAAAATACATGAGCAGTTGATGAACTTGGCAAGAGAAAAGGTGTTCAGATACACCTCTTACATCTACCACTTAATCCTATATTATCAACATGAAAAGTTTTCTTTTGCTGTCAAAAAAGTGGATGCCCAAGGCAATCCAAGGTCAGTGGTCTATTGGTCCTCTGCCTTCCACTACAGATCTCACTCTCCATATGCTTACTGTGAGTTTATAGATCTCTTCATCCATCCAGCCATGTCCCTGCTTATGAGCTCGCTTCCTCCAAGACTGACTGATGATATGCAGAGAATTCTTCAATTATCTAAGGCATACAGCATTGGGGATTGGTACTATTACCAAAACCACAGAGTCATCAGGATATATGGGTGTGAGTTGCCCCCATACAGATTGCACAAATATGTGCCCATGAGATTGTTTGCCCTTGAATACTTCAGGCAATTTGGCAATGCTGATATACTCCATTTTTTGGGCAAAGGTAAGAAAGCACAGCTCAAGGTCAGGAACCAATTAGACCACTTCATTTATAACAAAAGGGAGGAAGGTTGGCAAGAAGCAGACAGAATGCTTGAGTCCCTTGGCCTGCAAACCAGTTTCCTTTGGAAACCATATGACCCCGGTCACTTCATAAGCCTAAGAAGGGTGAAATATAGGCTGTCCGGGTATGACCATGTGAGCTTGCCTCACATAGAAGAATATGATAATCAAATAAAGTGGAGGAGAGGAACCTTAGAGGAGCCTCTCACACAAGAAGAGTTAAATCAAAGAGCACTAAGAAATCTGAAAAAGATGGCTGACCTAGAGCTTTGTTCACAGGTGTTTACTCTTCCAAGCACTCAAGTGGGAGCAGCTGCCTCTTCCTCCACAGCAAATCAGCAAGCAGCCAAAGCTACTGAGCAAACCTCTACCAAAGGCAAGGAAAAGGAGATGGAACCAGAACAGCCACCTCATGAGGAGGTGCAGCAGCAACAACAACAGGTACAACAGCCACAAGAGGGGCAGCAAGAGAAAGAGCAGCCACTACAGCAAGAAAAAGCAGCGGAGACCCCAGTTTTCATTGAGCAGCAGCCACCACAAATTGTGCCTCCTAGGCAGGAAACAACAGCTGAAGCCTCAATCCTCCAAACCCCACAAAAGGAGGATATAAGCAGAAAGAGGGACAGAGAGACTCCCCTCACAACATCAACAACTCAAGGGGAGAAGAGACAAAGGATGAATCCCTTCTCTGAAGAAGAAATGCCCATAGGGCAGTCTTTGGGCATGGGCCCACCAAGCTTGGAGGCATCTGCAAGTTCCTTCCAGCAGGAACAGGAGAGGACAGTGGGAGGAGAAGTCAGCTCCTCAAGCCAGCAGAAAGAAGGTGAACTGAGCATCAAACAACAGTTCATTGACATAAAGAGGAGGAATGAGCCAATAAAAATACAGCTCTATAATCATTTGTTGAAAATGGCTCCTACTAACCAGCAAAGGTTAATGTCTGCATATGATGTCAATGAAGGCAAAATGATCATGAGTCACTTTATGCCAGCCGTGTTGCAGCCACAGTCCCCTGCAGATTACATCAGGACCAACCTTGAGGTCCTTGCCAAGGAGATACACCCAATGGATCAAATTGAATTACATAAGCAAACAGGTGAGATGGTATATGCCTCCTTGGCAGATAAGACATTGGTAAACTATAGGCTGGAAAATAGCCTAAACAACACCACTGCCCAACTGGAGTTGGAGCGGGCATCCTCTCAAGCAAAGGACAACAGGATCAGAGCCTTAGAAGATATAATCATAGAGATTGGGCATGATCCCAAGGACATCAAGGGCATTCAAGCACTGTTAAAATTGAGGGATGCAGACATGGCAGCACTAAGGAAAATGGTCAAAGTCCCAGCGACCATCCACCCACAAACTGAAGAAGTTGCTCAGCTGAGACATGACCAAGATGCAGCAACTATGCTGGTCTCATTATACAAACAGCTGATCCAAACACAAGAGAAGCTGGGAGAATCTGAGGCTGCATTGCAGGCAGCATTACAGCAAAAAGAAGGAGGTCAAACTTCTCAGCCCCCTCCAGAAATAATCAATTTGGAGGAACCTCCTCAAACTACTGCTCCCCTTACTCAACAAACAGAACAGACAGCACCTTCTACATCAGCAACTGCACCAACAACAGAGCAGGCTCCAAGCCTAGATATGCAGAAGCTCAAGAATGAAATCCAAGCCCTAGAAGCCCAAATGGCAGAGTTAAAAGAGGCCAGGGAAAATTTGGTCAAGTTGAATGAAAGATATGACAAATCCAAGCAGACTGTAGCAGAAAAGGGCAGGGAAATAAAGGCCCTTAAGGATAAGATAAAAGAGCTGGAGAAGGAGCTCACACTTGATAAAGTGACAGCTGAGCTTAAGATAGTTTTATGGGCCAACATTGGCCAATCAATCACTGATCAATGGCAATACATTGAGACCATTCATGAGAAAATAGAGCTCATAGGAAAAGCACACAGAGAAATCCAGAGATCGAGGGCATCTCTAGGCAATATGCCTGAGGTTGCCAATAGAATGATTAATGTGCTTAATAACAGAACAAGTGCTCAGCTGGCAGCAATGGGAATCTCAAGCAGAACTGAGACTATTCTGTTAATAAAGAGGGTCTTAACACTAAGGAACCTGGTGCAGACACTAGAAAGGACCCAGGATATGCAGACCGAGGTCAATAGATTCATGGAAAAATTTGTGGCATTGAAAAACATAGGTCTCCCTGGCTTACTGAACAGCGCAGGAAGACTACTTACACATGAGCAGTATGCCAAGAGGGTCAACACATTCGCCACAAATCAAATCACTGAAAGGCCCAGCACCTCAGAGGAAACAGGGCCAGCAACAGGACAAAGTCTCTACAACAGGGTAGAGAACTTATTTTTTATTATGGATGAGATCAAACATCTGTTTGAAGTGCCTCCCAACTTCTACAAATACACAGAGGCAGATGAGACATTAGAGGCAATTCTGAGACATCAATTGCCCACACAGGAATACTGGACCAAAATGATACAGTTGATATTGTGAACCAGAGCCTGTAAATCAAGTTTTTTCGTTTAAAATTCATAAGTGATCATGCACAGGAAAATGTGATAAAAACAACATGCATGGAAAGGAGAAGGCTAAGCCAACTCAGCAGAACTATTCGGCCAATAAAGCAAGGTTGACAGCTGTTAGGACTCCACTATGTACCATTTTTGCTATATATTTTGACATCACTTTACTCTTAAAACCATGGACCTCAATGTCTTTTTCATTCACTTTATCCCAAGGTATATAGAAACCTCTTCTTTATTATATGGTTAATCTGTCTTACATTTAATTCCACAATACTCTTATATTTTATCATTTATTGAAGTGCATTGTTGCTAACACAAGTCAAAGATCGCAGATAAGTTATATGCCTTGTTGGGAACAAGCGGCCGTTGCTGAAACAGCTGACTCCGTTGCTGAAACAGCTGACTCCGTTGCTGAAACAGCTGGCCCCGTTGCTGAAACAGCTAACTCAGTTGCTGAAACAGTCGTCAAGCACGCAAATCCCGTTATGCGTAATTTGCGATTTTGGAAGAACTTTTTGTGATAATAGCAGCAGTCCGAAGATACGGTTACCTGGATTATCTTGAAGATAGCACTTCTGTTGTCTTGGTTGTAACAATATCTCTTTTTAAAGAACAGAATAGTCATGTTTTGAACAGAATCGAGATATTCGCTCTCATGTAAATTGTAAATGATGTCTCCTCTTTAAAAAGAGGAGACATCATCATTAGAGGGGGATTGAATTGTAAGTCACAGAACAGTATTGTGTGAGAACAGGAGCTAGTCTCCTTTTGTAATGTATCGGTTTCTTGACAGATGAATAAAAACTTCTTTTGAGCATTTCAATTTAATTCTTTCTCTTGGGGAATCTTGTGAGAAGGAAAGGGCCCGCCTTCCTCACAAGATTCACCCCTTTGGTTCCTGTAGTTTGTTTATTTATTTATGTGTTTGCACTTCTCTTAATTCTGTTGTTGAAACACTAGTTACATGGTTTGCAATACTCTGTTTCTTAGCGCTACACGTATTGAATGCACGAGTGAATGATGTTGAGAGCATGTGCTGAAGATCCCTGCATAAAGGGGTAGGGTCTTGCTCCCATTGATTGCTTTCCTTTGCCTGCAGTGTGATTAGGAATAAGAGGACAAGTGCTGAAGGTTCCTGTTCCTGGGAATAGGGTCTTGATCTCTTGAAGTAATTTTCTTACAGTGTGATTAGTGCCAGGCAGCAGGTGCTGAAGTTCCTCACCAAGGAATAGGGTCCTGTTCCTGCTATGGTTGAATGATTTCTTTTCTTGTAGATTGATTTTCCTTTGCTGTAACAGAGAATTCGTTTCTGCTATAATTTAATTGACTTCAGCTTTAATTAAGTAGAGTGAGAATTGATAAGATTGATGAATTTAACAGATGTGCATCCTTCTTTCACTACAACATTGATCCTGCTTTTGAAATTGAGCACATCCAGTGCGCCATTACCTTTGAAATAAAAAGACCTTCTCGGGTTGACAATTTATGTGGAGCTCGAATTGTGAAAACAATTAGAGCGACCAACATTTTGGCGCCGTTGCCGGGGAAGGTAATTATAGATTTCAAAAGCATTCATTTTTCTTACTTTTAATGTGCAGATTGTATGAGAGGACGAGGAAACCAGAAGAAAAATAACCGCACAGGTGGCAAGGGCTGGGGAGGACGAAAAACGTTTATTGACGAGATTGTATCGAAGGTTGAATCATCACAAAGATTAAGTTCTCGGAAATCAAAATTTCAGCGTTCTCCTCAGTCAGATTACAGAACAGAGGAAGTTGTGGGTCCTGAAAATACAGAAGAACCAGCAGCCAGCGCTGAAGAGTCAGAGGGAAGTATTAGCAGATCAGTAGAACACATTGAGGAAATAGTAGAAAGCGTTGGACGACCGGTAGAAAACATTGAAGAACCAATAGAGGATTCTGACGATCGAGAGAGTGCAGTAGGAGGACCAACAATGGAAGATAATAATGATGCATTCCTCTTTGGAGGAGGACGTGCAGGTCCTGAAGAAGAAAGAAGGGATGAAAATTCCCTTTCTACCTTGGGATTTCCCATCAGTGATCTTCCTGCAGGAACAATGAAAAATATCCCATTGTCTGCCCTACCTAACTTTCATGGTTTATCCACTGAGGATCCTGATGAATTTCTTTTTGAATTTGATATTTTATGCAGAAGTTATGATTATGTTACTAATGCTCAAAAGTTGAAACTGTTTCCAGCTACTTTAAAAGGGAATGCTTTAAGGTGGTTCATGAGCCTTGGAAGTCAGGTAATCACAACATGGGAGCAAATGAAACAAAAATTTCTGCTTAAATATCAAGACTACTACCGGACGAGAGAGAAGAAAGATGAACTATTCAATATGGCACAAAAATCGGATGAAAGTCTGGAGGATTACATAGAAAGGCTGCAATACAACATACAAAGATCCGATCACCCAGATATAAGTAAGGAAATTCGTAAAACAATATTACTTAGAGGTTTAAGGGATGATTGTTTAAATATGTTAAATATGCTTGCTAAGGGAGATATATCTAAAGAATCATATGATGAGATTTGTGAACTTGCTAAAAGGTGCTCTAGGGGAGCTGCAAGAAACAGAATAAGGGATTCCACCTATTCAAGGGTGCAGAAATCAGCCAATGGAGGAGCAACGAGAGCAGAAATAGGTAATTTACTTGAAGAATTTAAAACCGAAATGCTAAGTTCTTTTGCTTCGCAGATTGACACTTTGCAGGTTAAGAAGAAGCAGGCTGAAGCAGAAGCAACTCTGGCTGTCTATTGCCCGAAATGTAGAGACAAACATCCACTAAGGGAATGTCCAAGAGATAAAGTACCAGTTTGCACCCTTTGTGAGAAAGATCATGAGACAGAACAGTGTCCATCTCTACCAGGAATAAAAGCAGCGTTGCAGCCAACGGAGGAAGAAGCTGAAGCAGTCTACCTGCTAACTCAAAGAAGACAATGGCAACCTAAAGGGCAAGGTACGAACTCTGGTATGCCATTTAATCGTTGGAACAATTATTCTGCTTTTGGCCAAACAAGTTACCCCCCCTTCAACCAAATGCAATACCCACTTTTCAATCAAATGAATTTCCCACCCATGCAAATGCAAAACCCTCCCTTTGTTGACCCTTCAATGTGGACTCCTTGGCCTCCACAGCAACCACCTCCTTTCAATCCTTGGAACCCAAATTGGAATAGTCAATCACTCCCGTACCCAAATCAAATGCCTCAATTCCAACAATCACTCTCTCTGCCATCAAATGCTCCACCAAACAACCAAATGAGACCCCAACTACCTGCGCAGCCAAATCCTAACCCCAATAATAAAGTTGTGCAAGTCATTGATATTCAGAATCAGTCTATATTTCCTACTATGCAATGTAATGATATTCATCTGAGATCTGGAAGAATAGTAGAGCCTATTATTGATGACATAACTGATTCAGATAAGAATGAAACCGAGAAACAAAAAGAAGCTCAACCACCTCCTAACAAAAATGTTGAATTAACAGAACCACCATTCCCCGAGCATTTGGTTTTAACCAAAACAGCTGAAACACCTGCTTTCAATTTTATGGGGGAATTGCAAAATTTGTATATTAAAATTCCACTTTTACAAGCATTAAGAGATGTACCAATTTATGCCAAAACATTAAGGGATATTTGTGGTAAGAAACCTGGTAGGAAAACCAAGGATCCCCTTACAGTACATGTGATGGGAGACTTGTCTGCATTAATGTCCGGAAAAGCCCCTCCTGTAAAATATGGTGATCCTGGCCATCCTACTGTCACAGTTCAGATTGGTAAAGCAGTGATTCCCCGAGTTCTGGTAGACTTAGGTGCAGCAATTAATATAATGACTCTGGAAACTTCACAATTGCTACAGCTGAATAATACAATCAGAGATACACCCACCATCTTAGAGTTAGCTGACCGTTCCACAATTAAGCCAGAAGGGATTGTTGAAGACCTGCTCATTTCAGTTGAATCCTGGAAATATCCAGCTGATTTTGTTGTATTGTAAACTAAAACAAAGCTGGGGGGACATCCCTTAATTCTAGGAAGGCCATGGTTGGCCACAGCTGATGCATTTATTAGTTGCAGATCTGGTTCAATGACAATTTCTAATGGTTATGAAACAAAACAATTAACTCTTTATCCTCACGCTACGCCAGTAGTCGATAATGAAGATTCTATATGGATGGATTATGATGATAATGTTGTTCAGCCGATTCTAACTATAGGACAAGATTTAACTCTTAAAGACAATACAGAGGATGAAATAATCAATAATTTCATTTGTGAGCCTTCTTATGTCATTGCTGAAACACACAACCAATTAACTGCAATTTTTGAAACTGATGCACAAGAGAAGATTGAACCTGAAGATTCATCTCAAACTTTAACCACGACCTCATCCAAAAGCATAACAGTCGAAATTGAACCCGGTAAGACATTAAACATAAATCCTGATCTAACAGATGCTGAAACACAGCAGCTAATGAAGTTATTACATGAATATAAGGAGGCATTTGCCTGGGATTACACGGACATGAAAGGTATTTCTTCTGAATTATGTACTCACAGAATTTACATTAAAGAGGGATGCCGACCTGTTTGTCAACCCCAAAGACGAATGAATCCTAATTTACGAGAAATTGTTAAAGAAGAACTTCAAAAACTGCTTAACGCAGGATTTATATACCCCATATCTGACAGTGAATGGGTTTCCCCGTTAGTAATTGTTCCTAAGAAAAACGGGAAATGGAGGGTATGTGTTGACTATAGAGCTTTAAACAAAGCTACTCAAAAGGATCACTTTCCCTTACCTTTCATTGATCAGGTGTTGGACAGTCTTGCAGGGAAGAAATTCTTTTCTTTTCTAGATGGATTCAGTGGGTATAATCAGATAAAAATTGCACCCCAGGATCAAGACAAGACCACTTTCACTAGCCCCTGGGGAACTTTTGCCTATAGAGTTCTTCCATTTGGATTGTGCAATGCACCAGCAACTTTTCAAAGAGCTGTTATAGGAATATTCTCCGATATGCTGAATGATTGTATGGAAATATTTATGGATGATTTTACCCCCTATGGTGTGTCTTTTGAAGAGGCATTACAAAACCTTGAGAAAGTACTTAAAAGATGTATTCAAGCTCACCTCTCCTTAAGTACCGAAAAATGCCATATGATGATGAGTGAGGGAATAGTGCTTGGACATTTCATTTCATCTCAAGGTATTCAGGTAGATCCATCTAAAATATTAGTCATTCAGAACCTTACTGTTCCTAAAACTCAAACTGATGTGAGAAGTTTTCTAGGACATGCTGGTTATTATAGGAGATTTATTAAAGATTTCTCTAAAATAGCTTCTCCATTATTTGTATTGCTTATGAAAAATGCTGAATTCAAGTGGACTAATTCTTGTCAGAAAGCTTTTGAAGAGCTGAAGCATCAGCTGTCTACTGCTCCTATTTTGAGGGGGCCTGACTGGAATCTTCCATTTCACATATCTTCTGATGCTTCAGACATTGCTATTGGAGCAGTTTTGGGACAAGAGGAAAATCATCTTCCTTATGCTATATACTTTATCAGTAAGAATATGACCTCTGCTGAGCTTAACTATACAGTTACCGAGAAAGAGTTCCTTGCAGTAATCTATGCCATTAATAAATTCTGACACTATATTACTGGTTATCCTACTTTTGTGCACACTGACCATTCAGCTATTAAATACTTAATGAACAAATCTGTCACAAATGCTAGAGTTACCAGATGGCTATTACTATTGCAGGAATTTGATATTACAATTGTAGATCGGCCTGGTAAAGAAAATGTGGTGGCTGATTTTCTTTCACGGTTAAAAACTGACAATGATATTCCAGTAGATGATAGTTTTCCTGACGAATATTTGTTTGCAGTTTCTACTTATTCTCCATGGTATGCAGATATTGCTAATTACTTGGTTGCAGGAAAACTACCAGCACACCTGTCATATAGAGAAAAGAGAAGAATTGTTCAACAAAGTGCCAGGTACAGCTGGATAAGCGGGTGTCTCTTCTATACTGGGCTTGATCAGGAGATCCGAAGATGCATTAGAGAAGATGAAGTGTATGACATATTGAAAGCTTGTCATGATGGCCCTTGTGGAGGCCATTTTGCTGATAAAAGAACAGCACATAAAATTCTGAGGATGGGTTACTATTGGCCCTCATTATTTAAGGATGCAAAGAAGTATGTAAGGGCTTGTGACAGCTGCCAGAGAATGGGTCAACCCAATCATAGAGACCAAATGCCATTAAATCCCCAGGTAGTTTCTGAACCATTTGAAAGATGGGCCTTGGACTTCATAGGACCCATTAACCCTCCATCCAATCAAAGAACCTATATATTAGTCTGCACAGACTATATGACTAAGTGGGTGGAGGCCAAAGCACTTATTAGAGCCAATGAAGAGGTTGTTCTGGCCTTCTTGTTTGAAGACATCTTCACTAGATTTGGAATTCCCAGAGAGCTAGTTACTGATGGAGGACCTCCATTCAATTCTCATGGTTTTAAATCTACCCTTCACAAATATCATATTCAACATAGAATGACTACACCATACCACCCCCAGGCCAATGGGCAGGTGGAAAGCACAAACAAAGTTTTAGAGGCCATTCTAACTAAAACAGTGAAGGACAACCAAAAGGATTGGTCCCAAAGGCTCCCTGAGGCATTATGGGCTTACAGGACTACTTGGAGAAACACTACAGGTTTTTCTCCCTATGAATTGGTCTATGGTAAAAATGCTATTTTTCCTGTGGAATTTGAAATTAAAACTTTAAAGACTGCTTTAGCTGTTAATCTTGATTTGAATGATGTGCAGACAGCTAGATTGCAGCAGCTTTTGGAGTTGGATGAAAAGAGATTAGATGCCATTCATCAAACAAACATGATTCAGCAACAAAGGATGAAGTGGCATGACAAAATTATCAAACACAAGCAGTTCCAAAAAGGTAATTGGGCCTTGTTGTATGACTCTCGGTTTGAAAATTTTCAGGGAAAGCTACGTACACGTTGGCTTGGACCATATGAAGTAGATGATGTCTTTCCAAACGGAACGGTAAGGCTTGTAACAATTGATGATGCTAAAACACCTCTACTAGTCAATGCCCATAGGCTCCGTTTATATAAGCGCCCTGTTTCTAAAGAGGATTTCAAGACTGCTTGCATGACTGATATTCATTATCTTTTTCTAGGGGAGTCTTCTGCTCCTCACAGCACTTAATTTTCTGCACTATATTTTTAATACTAGATTAGATTTAGCACTAATAATCCCTGTCAAGGGTTGGCATATTACAATTGAATTTTGCAGATTCTGGAAAAGCAATAAGGAGGACAGATTCATCATGAGAAGATCTGAAGCTTTAAATCAAGAAGCTTCTTCCCATTATTTTACCCTCTTTCCTAAAGCAATATCCCTCCATACCCACATTACTTCTATCATTTCCACCACTCCTGAAATATCCTCCTTCAGTCAGTATTTCCCACCCCTTACTGCTGAAATAATCCCTTATCATTCACGGACCTAACTCACTTATCCCATTTCTCTGATTTTTCCCGTTGCTGAAACACCTGTTTCAGCAACGTATCATTGACTTTTCCCGTTGCTGAAACACCTGTTTCAGCAACGTATCATTGATTTCTCCCGTTGCTGAAACACCTGTTTCAGCAACGTATCATTCATTTTTCAGTTGCTTAAACACCAGTCTCAGCAACTGGTTATCATCAAAACAGTATCCCTCTTTGCTCTCATATAAGCTTTCTGGTTTTTCACGATTATACTTCAGATCCTTTTGGTAAAAACTATTCAGCATGTACCAGATTCAATTACACTCTGTTCTAAAAATCAACAAATTCTTCCATGTATATTAGAGCTATTTTGAAGCAACCGACACTTCGAAATATTAAATCAAAGGTAAAATGTAAGGTATAAGGTTTTAATGTAATTCGGTTAAATCATATTAAAGAGAGGATTTCATTTCATAATGATTGCATATCTTTGCACGTCCAATCATTATTACACCATACGTAGGGGGAGGAATTCCGAAAATTGAGTAATTATTTCGCATGAACCAAGCAGCCGCCCGTTGTCATATCCATTTCTGCCGTCATTTAGACTATGCAGCCTCTGTTGCAACAACTAGTGCGATCAGGGTCTGAGTCTACTGTATTGGTGCCTCTACGGAAAACTCAAAGCTATAGCCATGGGAGGGTCGGCCATTAGAAATGAGCCCGGCTCCATAAGTCTTCTTCAGTTGTTTCCTGAAGTTGATCAGATCTTCCAACAAGCGGGATGGACAGTATATTTTGAAAGGTTGGGGGAATTTAACCAGGAACAAGTATTAGAGTTTGCACAAAACCTTGAAGACAATTTCTCAGTGGTCCAAGGGGTTCGCATTTCAGTGACAGAGGATGACATAGTTCAGGTATCAGGGTTGCCAGCTGAGGGCATTTGCTGGTTTAGCAGGAACCAGGTCGTTCTTAACGCACAGCAAGAATTTCTGCGCCCAGATGAGCACGTGGAACCCAGAGGCCGCGGGGTTAGTCTGCACTCACTTCCTCAACCATGGCCATCAGTGGCAGAGTTCATCAAACACTACTTAACCTGTGAGGGGCGTTATCAGGTAGTGTACAATCATGATTTTGTTTTGATGAATCACTTGAGGAATGGACGACTGATTAATATCCCTTATTATCTGCTTGGTTGTATTAAAAACATGTCTTATTATTGTAAACGAGCCAAATCTCCAATGTCATCCCTTACACATCACCGTTTATGCCAGCTGCTAATACAGAGGGGTTTTGCTCAGCAAAATCCCCCTCTGCAGGCCCCACCTGAAGTTCCCCAACCACCCGAAATTCCTCTGCAAACACCTGAAATTTCCCAGCCGGCCGAAATTCCTCTGCAAACATCTGAAATTCCCCAACCGGCCGAAATTCCTCTGCAACCACCCGAAAATCCCCAGGATATTCCAGAAATCCCTCAGCAAGACCAAACGCCCCAACCATCTGAAAGTCCTCATGACATTCCAGAGATTCCCCATGAAGAGCAACAGGAGGAAATCCCGCATTCCCCAGTCAACCCAACCCCGAGCTCGCCTCATTTAGCAGAGCCAACTGCCTCTACTATTCCTGTCCCTAGTGACGATTCTCTAACACCCCCTTCTTCACCCGTTAAGAAAAAGAGGAAAACCTCAGTAGTCGCAGGCTCCAGACCACGGACAAGGTCCACATCCCAAATTCTTACCCCTCCGGAAAACCCTGTCCCCAGAAAAAAGCCCTCCCTTTCAAAGAAAAGGAAGGGCAGCGATTTTGCTGCCTTCCTATCAAAAGGAAAAAGGAAAACGACTGTTGAGACAAAATCCACCTCCATTTTCCCTGACTTTGCCACTATTCTATTAAAATCTTTATCCCCATTCCAAACTTCCCAACCCGGCTCGTCCGAAGGCACTGCCACACAAGAACCAGCGCCCCGGGATAATATGACATTATTTATAGGTCAAGAAGTGACTGCTCCACAAGAACCAGTCACTAGCCCAGTGATTGAAACACAAGAACCAGTCACTGAGGCACAAGAATACACCAAGCAGGATGATAATGGGAAATGCCCAGTGACTGAAACACAAGAACCAGGCACTGAGGCACAGGAATCCATTTCTAGCCCGGGGGATGAAACACAAGAACCACCCACTGTGGTACAAGAACCAGTCACTGGAACACAAGAATCCATTCCTAGCACGGTGGATGAAACACAAGAACCACCCACTGTGGTGCAACAACCAGCTACCATGGTGCATCAACAAAATATTCCAACAGAAACAATCAGCATACAAGGTCCACATACTATGACATCTCTACTGGAGGAAAATGAGTTCCTAAAGTCTGAATTAGAAGCTTACAAAGCTAAATTAGCCATAGCTCGAGAGGCTTTTGAAAAAGAACTCAATCTCCATACATTAGCACACGTAGCCTCAATGCAAAACAGGGAGCCATGCATGGAATATATGTGCAAGGAGTGTGGCACTATTTATCAGAATGCAGGCTATGAAGTAGTTGAAATTCCACTCCCTGAAACAATTACGACAGATGGAATACAAGAGGAATGCCCTACTGCTCCACAAGAACCAGTAGGACCCCCTATGATGCAAGAAGAAGAAGAAATCAAACCAGAGATATCTCATCCTTTGTGGACTGATGCAGCTATCCCGACAGAAGAAACACTGCCCCAACACACTACTACTGATGCAGCTATCCCGACAGAAGAAACACTGCCCCAACACACTACTTCTGATGTAGCTATCCCGACAGAAGAAATACTGCCCCAACACACTACTTCTGATGTAGCTATACAGACAGAGGAAATAGTGTCCCAACCCACTACTTCTGCCAAAAAGACACAGACTCTGCCATGGGACCCATTGGAACAAATGAACAGATGGAAGCAGCAATATGCTGAAGAACAAGGTATAATATTACGACAGCATAAGTTGCAATGGCAGAACTATGCATATGCTAACTGGGATAGCTGGGACCAAATACTGCAAGAGCACAGGGAATATAAGAAGGAAGCCAGACAGTCTAAGGAACGGATAGCCTTGATGTTTTCATTAGTGCGGAAATTGATGGTTACACGAAAACCCTCTGTAAATTACTCTCTCTTTCTTACTGAACGATTAGTTTATTTTCAATTAAAAGCAATAGCAAATGGCAGACCACATGAATTAATGACTTCAGAGAAATTTGTTGAGACCTTTAAGGAGGCCCCTGAAAGTGACCAGCATCTGCTGTGCGAACTCTACCTTCACAATGAGGCCATTCCTGAGGATAGGAGAGTTAATCTTATTCCAATTACAGGCGATATACAAATAAGGGCATTTGCTTCATTTCTGTCTAACCAGCTCACTTGGCAGACTGCGTTCACTGCAAGCAGTCATAATGAGGAGAATAAACTCCTGTGGATTAGACCAGAGCCTGTAGGCCCAGCCACGTTTGTAGCACAGTATTATGAATTCTTGCAGAAGCCAGGAATGAACGAGCACATACAGGAATTACAGGCTTCAATTCTTTTTAAGTGTCAAGAGCACATTAGAATGAAGGGTCCTGCTGCATTAAAGGCCAATGATATCTTTTGGCAGCAGTCATGTAAGGAAAGACAGGATTATCATCCTTTTAACCCTCTCAATCTTCAAGCTGCATTATCTAGGGTCCCTAAGTATATTGATTGCATTCAACATTGTGGAGTAAACTGGATTGGGTATCATTTCCGTTTTCCAATGTTATGGCTGCCTTCAGACAATTATCAATGTCATTATCAGTTGACTGACAGAGAGGAAGCCTCGGCATGGCAACAGTTGCAGACCAACAGCGGATTCCGAGCTCCTACAGATGCCACCTTCTCCAGCTACTGCTTGAGTAATTTGCATGCTCAGTCTCAGTACTCAGACTCTGATTCAGACGAGGGGTTGCCTGAGGACATGCAACATTTTTAGCTGGGGGGATGTTAGGACTCCACTATGTACCATTTTTGCTATATATTTTGACATCACTTTACTCTTAAAACCATGAACCTCAATGTCTTTTTCATTCACTTTATCCCAAGGTATATAGAAACCTCTTCTTTATTATATGGTTAATCTGTCTTACATTTAATTCCACAATACTCTTATATTTTATCATTTATTGAAGTGCATTGTTGCTAACACAGGTCAAAGATCGCAGATAAGTTATATGCCTTGTTGGGAACAAGCGGCCGTTGCTGAAACAGCTGACTCCGTTGCTGAAACAGCTGACTTCGTTGCTGAAACAGCTGACTCCGTTGCTGAAACAGCTGGCCCCGTTGCTGAAACAGCTAACTCAGTTGCTGAAACAGCCGTCAAGCACGCAAATCCCGTTATGCGTAATTTGCGATTCTGGAAGAACTTTTTGTGATAATAGCAGCAGTCCGAAGATACGGTTACCTGGATTATCTTGAAGATAGAACTTCTGTTGTCTCGGTTGTAACAGTATCTCTTTTTAAAGAACAGAATAGTCCTGTTTTGAACAGAATCGAGATATTCGCTCTCATGTAAATTGTAAATGATGTCTCCTCTTTAAAAAGAGGAGACATCATCATTAGAGGGGGATTGAATTGTAAGTCACAGAACAATATTGTGTGAGAACAGGAGCTAGTCTCCTTCTGTAATGTATCGGTTTCTTGACAGATGAATAAAAACTTCTTTTGAGCGTTTCAATTTAATTCTTTCTCTTGGGGAATCTTGTGAGAAGGAAAGGGCCCGCCTTCCTCACAAGATTCACCCCTTTGGTTCCTGTAGTTTGTTTATTTATTTATGTGTTTGCACTTCTCTTAATTCTGTTGTTGAAACACTAGTTACATGGTTTGCAATACTCTGTTTCTTAGCGCTACACGTATTGAATGCACGAGTGAATGATGTTGAGAGCATGTGCTGAAGATCCCTACATAAAGGGGTAGGGTCTTGCTCCCATTGATTGCTTTCCTTTGCCTGCAGTGTGATTAGGAATAAGAGGACAAGTGCTGAAGGTTCCTATTCCTGGGAATAGGGTCTTGATCTCTTGAAGTACTTTTCTTACAGTGTGATTAGTGCCAGGCAGCAGGTGCTGAAGTTCCTCACCAAGGAATAGGGTCCTGTTCCTGCTATGGTTGAATGATTTCTTTTCTTGTAGATTGATTTTCCTTTGCTGTAACAGAGAATTCGTTTCTGCTATAATTTAATTGACTTCAGCTTTAATTAAGTAGAGTGAGAATTGATAAGATTGATGAATTTAACAGATGTGCGTCCTTCTTTCACTACAACATTGATCCTGCTTTTGAAATTGAGCACATCCAGTGCGCCATTACCTTTGAAATAAAAAGACCTTCTCAGGTTGACAATTTATGTGGAGCTCGAATTGTGAAAACAATTAGAGCGACCAACAACAGCTACAGGTGACAGGGCCGAAAACTACAGCACAACAGCCATAAAGCGCACATTTTCCAGAATTAAAGCAGAACGTTCAGACCGACTCAGTGGCCTCCAAAGGTCAAAATATCTTCTGACATACAAAAAGAGCACTTATTTTGTATTCAATGATGTAATAACTTTCTTATCTACTATCTTGAAAAGTTGGTGAACGTATTCATTTCTGAGATGACTCAACGCTCTAGATATTTTGTGTAACCGATTGTATATATTCCCCCCTCGCATAATCTTGCAGGGGTTGTTGTTGATCTCTCTTCAAGAGTTTCTTATGCTGTAATTTTTCAGAATATTAATACAAAGCTGATGGAATTTCCAAAGCACTGCGTTATCTGAGGCATTGTGGTGTTTTGCTGAATATTACAGGATTCCAGCGTACTTCATGTTACAATAAGTTTTTCTTAAAACTCTTCGTTATGTGTTTTTGTTATCTTTTCACAGCTCTTTCATGTTCTATATTTCACAGTTAATGGTAAGGAAAAAGAATAGTTCTAGGATTTGATCACAGATTACCCTGAACTCAATCTAAGCTATTACACATGTTTTTCTTCAGTTATAGTAATAAAGGTGTAATTCTTAATTGCTGCACCTTTACACTATATCATCCGCAGTGATTATTGTTTCAGGAATTCAAGTCTGCTCCTGTGCAGTATATCTCTTTCTCACACTTCTAGCCTAGTGGAAAATTCTTAACTACTTTTCACTGGTTATTTTCACTTCACCATCATAATTTCAAGTTTGTTTCATGAGGTATTTTAATGGCCCTGTAATTCCAGCAACTCAACTCAATATTTCTAACAACCTGTAGCCACAGACTCCATAGCCCAATGGACTAATACTGCCTGAAAACTTACACTTTAGATGCAGAAGACATCCCTCAACCAAAACATAAAACAAAAACCCTGAACATTATAGCTAGCCTAAGATACTATCAAAACAGAGACAAATCATACAGAGAGAGCCCTCTCTGATTACAGTTTGGCTAGAAACTGTAATCCAAAGATTGGTTAGTGGTTACCCCGGCCGTATTCCCTTGGGAGTCAAAGGGAACAACCTGGGTGTTAACATAATTGGTGACTCCACTGGGCAAAGCATATTTTTCAACTGTTGTCTCCCTAGACAGTGGTTCTAAAAGCTGAGCAGTCCCTTGAAACAATTCCAAAACAATTCCAAAAATATCCTAAAAATAGCAAAAAGAAATTTAGAAGCTAGCTCCTAAAAGGAAAACAAGGCATACAAGGTTAAATCTTGACCCCAACCTACCAACTGTTTTTGAAAATCCTAACACAATCCCTAAGATCATTAGGAAGCAGCAAGGACAGGGACAGGAAACTCTTGCTGATTTAACTCCTGAGGCAGCTTATCCAAATCCTTTTCCAACTCCAATCAAGGTTCTATTTCGATCTACCCTTGATTCCCCCAGTTCATCATCCACATCTAGAAGCCCTCCTTTCACACCTCCATCCACTGCACATATTCCCTAGACCAACACTCTAGTTTCTACCGTTCCCACTACCCCTGTTATACCAGTCATACATACCATCCAAGTTGTCCCAGTCAACCCTATAAACCCTGCAAATATGGCCAACAGGTATGCACCCTTGCAGCTACCTGCTAATGCTGCAGCTCTACCTCAGGACTATCAGTCCAAGATCTCATATTTTGACTCCACTGGCCCTTTCACAACAATTCAGCATGCTAGAAGGATGCAAGACCACTTTGAGAACTATGAAATAGATGATGACAATGTGAGAATGAGAATATTTGTTCAGAGCCTCACAGGGGATGTAAGAACTTGGTTTAGATCCCTGGCTGCAAATACCATCACAACTCCTGATGAGCTTTATCAAGCCTTTACTAACAGATGGGAGAAAAAGAAAGATCCCCTGCACATACTTGGTGAGTATGATACAATCAAAGGAGGTCCCCAAGAGACCGTTTTGGAGTATTGTGCAAGATTCAATAATGTATATAACGCAATACCACAAAATTTAAGACCCCCCCCCCTGATTTAGCCTTGTACAAATTTCCTGATGGTTTCGACCCTGATATGGCATATCAATTGAAGGAAAGGGCACCTGAAACCCTTGAAGAAGCCCAAAAGGTTGCTATCACAGTAGAGGCTAACCTAATTGCCAAAAGAAACAGGGCAAGATTGGAAAAGAGAACCACCTTCAAAGAAGAACCCTCAGCCTTTGATCAAAAATTGGATGCAATACTCACTGGTATGAAGAGATTAGGGGATAGAGTAGAGTCAGTTGAGAGAAAATCATCACGGGAAGCACCACAAAATAACCCTACCAGAAATCCCAACTTTAGGAGAAATCAAAACCCAAATGTTGGCAAGACCGGTCCTGATCCAGACATAAGACCTCCGTTCCAGGAAAACTATACTGAAGCATCCACTTCAAATGAGCAAGTAGATTACACCCACATTAACTTGATGGGCCTGAATGATGAGCAGCAAGTTTTTCTAAGTCAAGAGGATCATAAGGATGATGACATTCAGCAATTCCAAACCAGGTCAGGTGAGTCATTTGACTTCAAACAAGGCTATGACACAGCTGTTTATGAAGTTCATAAACAATATAAGCTAAGAAGCAGAACTATAAATGTAACACAGCCTGAAAAAACAAAGGATAGCCAGTAGCCCAAAAGAGCCATAATCACAGAACTAAATGACACAACCGATACAGTTACAAGTGAAGTAACCGTTCAAGAAATCACTGAACCATTGCCTTCAAAACAGAAGCCTATGGCTACATCACCCTTGCAGCCCAATCCAAGTAACACTTCTCAAGAAATGGGAAATAAGGACAAGCCTCAAGATCAAGATAAAAATCAAGAAGACAACCTAGTGAACAAGGAAAAGGCTGCCACCCAAAACACCAAGATCCAATCTGAAAGACCCTTTGACTTAGAAGCTGAAATTGGCAAATTGAAGGTAGCTGTTCCTCTTTCAGAACTAGCCAAGCATGACATGTATAGACAACAAATCAAGAAATCCCTTCAGCTAACTCGTAATAAAGATAATGTAAATGTGTTAGATGACACCCCAGAATTGCTTTTCGGTCCAGAAGTGGATGGAAAGACAGCTGTTACAGGTATCTTACCTTTTTATGTCAGTCTGCATATTCATGACAAGATATTACACAATGCAATGTTTGACTCAGGTGCCTCTCACAACTTGATGCCTAAATCAGTGATGGAGAGGCTTAACCTAGACATTACAAGACCATATAAGGACCTATTCTCTTTTGACTCCAGCCAAGTTAAATGTTTAGGTCTCATAAAAGATTTGTGTGTATCCCTTGTCCAATATCCAAACAAAACAATTTTAATGGATGTTGTAGTTGCTGATATCCCACCCAAATATGGAATGCTGCTATCAAGATCATGGGGGGCTAAACTCCAAGGTTCCCTACAATTAGACATGTCATATGCCACAATCTCAGTCTTTGGTCAACCCAAGAGACTATATAGAGAGTCACTTATGAAATACATGGTCAGCAGTGAAGAAAAGCCTCAAAACTTTCCCATATACGCCGTCCATTCTGATATAGATTCATATATCCTTTTCAATGACAAAGCAAATCCCACAAGTGATGAGGAAATCCACACACTCAAACAAGATCATCATGTAAATGAAGAAACTGCTGTTCAAGAAATACTGCTTGAGCAATCATTAAACAAGGTTGCTGCTCTAGAAATTAAGCTGATCCAATCAAGTGATGACACTGTCCCAAAAGGCAAACCAAATGAAAAACCAGATCTGCAACTTACAATCCCAGCTTACAAAGAAGTCATTAAATATTTCCTAGAACAAGAGATCCTATGGTTTATTGAATTTGATGGGTCAGTCAACAAATTAGGGGTAGGAGCAGGGGTTTGGATACATAATAAACAAAACAGTCATGCAGAAGGCCGAGCTTATAGATTAAACTTCAGGTGCACCAACAATATGGCAGAATATGAAGCTCTCTTACTAGGCCTCAAGCTAGTAAAATCCTTACAAGCCATAAAAGTTTCAATTCTAGGGGACTCAGACCTAGTTATCCAACAAGTAAAGGGTAATTTTGTCACCAATGATAAAAGACTGAGATCTTATAGATCTGGTGCTGCTGAATTACTACAGTCCTTCACTGAATTTCAAATTACCAAGATTCCCAGAACCCATAACCTGCATGCCCATAGATTGGCTACATTTGCAAGTACCTGCAAGTTACCTTTTGAGCCCCACCATTGCTTTACAGCTGAGGTAAAACACAGACCTTCTGTCCCAAACAATGTCAAGGACTGGCAAGTATTTGAAGATGATGCACAAATAAACAATTTCTTGACCTTACAACAGGAATTTGCAGGACTAAATATTGACACTGAAGGAGCAAGTCAATCACAAATACTTGGAGCAAGTCAATCACAAATACTTGATCAACAGAACCGTGCCAATATCACCTAAAACAGCTAACCAAATCCTACATCCAACAATTTTCAACAAAGACAACATACAAGAAATTCAACAAATCAGTTGTGAAGAAGTGGCTGATGCTGAGGCTGAAGTGATACAATTGAAAGACAATTTTCTTCCAACAGGCCTAACTCCACTAGAGGATATTTTTCATTCAAATGATGTCCCTAGAAAACCAAAAATGCAGCCCCTTAACTCTGCCATTGAAGAATGTAACATTGGAACCATTGAGAAACCCAAGATAATAAAATTGTTTGCATCCCTACCTCCTGATCAGAAGCCCAAATACATTGAACTCTTCAAAGAGTTCCAAGATGTCTTTGCATGGAGTTATGAGGATTTAAAATCCTATGACACCTCTGTTATCCAAAACACAATCCCTCTCAAGCCAAATCAAAAGCCCTTCAAGCAAAAATTGAGAAGAATAAACCCTATGCTTCTCCCTGCAATTGAGAAAGAGGTACGAAAAATGTTTAAAGCTGGCATCATAGCACCAATCAGATTTTCTGATTGGATTTCAAATTTGGTGCCCACAAGAAAGAAAACTGGTGAAATAAGACTTTGTGTTGATCTTAGAAATCTAAACCAATTGTCCCTCAAGGACAACTATCCCTTACCTAAGATGGATCATATTCTCCAAAGAGTGGTAGGAGCCTCAAGGATTTCATTACTTGATGGATTCTCAGGCTTTAATCAGATCCTAGTACACCTTGATGATCAAGACAAAACTGCATTCACAACCCCATGGGGAACTTTCAAATATGTGAAAATGCCTTTTGGATTGAAAAACGCAGGGGCTACATTTCAAAGAGCAATGGATATTGCTTTTGCCAAGGAGATTCATGACTTTCTTGTCATTTATTTAGATGACCTCACACCTTTCTCCAAATCTGACCAAGAATATTTGAAACATCTAAGGCAGATATTCATAACTTGTAGGAAATATGGAATTTCCTTAAATCCCAAGAAATCCCTGTTTGGTTTGGAAGAAGGTAAATTGTTGGGTCATATTATTTCAAAAAATGGCATTAGGATTGACCCAGATAGGATACAAGCTATCTTACAAATTCCCCACCCAAGAAACATCAAAGAATTACAAGCATTCTTAGGGAAGATCAACTTCTTAAGGAGATTTATCCCAAACTTAGCTGAATTGATCAGATTACTTAACAACATGCTAAAGAAGGATTCAAAAGTAAAGTGGACAGTAGAAGCAAATCAAGCCTTTGAAGGTATAAAATTGGCCCTTACCCAAACTCCAGTTTTAACAAATCCACAATTTGACAGAGAATTTATCATCTTCTCTTTTGCCTCCCAGCATACCATTGCTGTTGTTTTGTTACAGAAAGATGACCAAGGAAATGAAAAACCCATTGCTTTCGTTAGTAGAGCCCTCAGAGATGCACCTCTGAAATATCAAATCATGGAAAAGCAAGCATATGCTTTGGTCAAAGCAATTAAAGACTTTAGGATTTATATCCTATACTCCCATGTTATAGCTTATGTACCAAGCCCAATTGTGAAAGACATACTTACTCAAGAGAACTTAGAGGGCAGAAGAGGAAAATGGATTGCCAACATTTTAGAATTTGACATTGAAATAAAACCTACAAAACTGATAAAAGGGCAAGGTTTGGCCAAATTAATGACAGAAGCAAACTTCCAAGCCTTAGACATAAACCAGCTGGACAATAAACCGGAGCTGGCGACTCCAAAGATCAATGTAGCCTTTGAACAATCCCCTTGGTATTCTGATATCTGTTATGTGTTACAAAACCTGTGTGCTCCCCCAGGATTGTCCAGAACTAAATGTAGGTTCCTAAAAATGAAAGCTTCAAGATTTTGTGTTATGGATGGCAATTTTCTTTGGAAAAACCATGAAGGTATATTGTTAAACTGCCTGATTGAGAATGAGACTAACAATGTTATGCAAGAATTTCATGCAGGTGAGTGTGGTGGACATTTGTATTGGAAGTCCACTGTGGATAAAATACTAAGGGCTGGTTACTATTGGCCCACTGTTTTCTCTGATGTCAAGAAATTCACCACCTCATGTCATAAATGTCAAGTGTTTGAGGGAAAGAGAAAGTTAATGCCACTTCCTTTGAAGCCTATTGCAACAGAGAGACGTTTTCAACAATGGGGCTTGGATTTCATTGGGGAAATTCATCCCTCATCTTCAGGCCAACATAGATGGATTCTAACAGCTACAGACTACTTTACTAAATGGATTGAAGCTGTTCCATGTAGACAAGCTAATGATTCCACTATCATTCAGTTCCTTGAGACCAATATTCTCTCTAGATTTGGTTGTCCTGATAAGATAATGACAAACAATGCTGCTGCCTTCAGATCAAAGAAGATGGTGAATTTCTGCCACAAATTTCACATTACCTTGGGCCATTCTACTGCATATTATCCCCAAGGAAATGGCCTTGCTGAGTCATCAAATAAAAGCCTTGTAAACATCATAAAGAAGGTATTGGAAGAAAATAAGAAGAATTGGCACAAGAAACTTGTGAATGCCTTATGGGCAGATAGACTAACAACCAAGAGATCAATTGGGATCAGCCCATATGAGTTAGTTTATGGATTGGAAGCCAAATTTCCTTCATCACTAGGGGTCCCGGTTATGAAACTACTTCAAGAGAGTCAAGCTGAACCAAATGATATGCAAAGAAGGAAAAATCAAATGATATGTTTGCAGCAAACTAGAGACCAAGTTTACAGCAGAGTTCAAGTTTTACAAGAAAAGTTAAAGAAAGCTTTTGACAGAAGGACTAAGGCTGAAGATTTCAACATTGGTGATAAAGTCCTCAAGTGGGATTCAAGAAGGGAAGACAAAGGAAAACATGGAAAATTTGATTCCCTTTGGAGAGGACCATTTGCTGTCCAAGCAGTACAAGGAAACAATACTTACTTCCTTAAAAGTCTTGATGAAGCTGATTTGGATGAGGGTCCTGTGAATGGCAGGATGTTGAAACACTATTTTGACTACTATCCATGAGTGCAACCTGAGTTTCCCTTGTACATATTCAGGTGTATATATTACCTTCTGTTAAAATGTAAAAATGCAGTTTCCAAAAGTTTTAATAGTTGTCAGCAAAAGGCAAATAAGTTCACAGATTTACCAAGATGGGAAGAGCACAATTTTGGCATTTCAAAGCAGCATACTTCAAGTTTTGGTAAAAGCAGTCAAGGGCCAAGGCATTCTGACCTGCTGTTCTTGGTCTTTCAAATGGAAAAACCATCCCCATGTGGAGCCACTGTTAGCTACCTATACCAATAGGTTTCATATTTCATGATTGGCAAAGAAAGTTCCAAATATGCTCTGCTTTGATGATGCAAAGATCCCATATTTCCAAGAGAAGACAATGTGTGTATATAGCTTGATGTGGACTCAATTTTGATGGATGGTCCAACAACCTAATCTGGATCATGCCATGTTTCAATTTTCTGTTGTAGAATAGAGAAAGAAGTCTGTCCAAACTGTTTAATCTTGGCAGACCAGTAGCTTAGGTAGAGAATTAAGGTTCCCAGCTGCTTAATCTGGGACCTTGGAAGCAATAAGGGTAGTTCTAGATAGAAAATCAAAAGAAAAAGCCAAGAGAAAAGAAAAGGCAAATAAGGGTCTGCAAGTCTAAGTGCACCCTCCAAGAAGAAACAAAAAATGCTAGGCAAGTAGATGGGTAGGCAGATGGGGTTGCAGAAATGTCATTCCTTACAATTGAATGTGTGCTAACCTATTCACAAAGGAAAATCAATGGATTGAGAAGGTCTTCTTCTCCATCATGTTGCAGCAAAGCAAAGGAGCATGTCTAACTTCACATTTTCCCCTTTCACATTCATTACTAACATCCCTTCATCAGTTAAGATTCATGGAAGAATTTGAGGTTTTATGGTGGTTCTTATTCCTTTAAAAGCCACATTTCTTGTCTCAAAATCTTTTCATTTTGATCTACTCCCTAAGCTAAGTTATCTTCACATAAACTTAATGATTTCACTCCTCATTCGCCTTTTCCATCCATATTAACCCCTAACTTCTATTATCTAAATCCCCTATGTTACCTTTTCCCTACTATTATAACACTATGGTGTATAAACCCCAAGCATTGTATAAATATCCCTTCCCTTGGCATTTTAGCCATATGTTCACTGTTAGGGATTAAATTGGCATTTGGTCAGTTTAAGAACCTTAAACCTTACCCCTTTTTCCCCTTCTGAAGCCATTTGACCCTTTAAACCCTTCATTGGCTAAGAAACCTTGTGAAAAAACCCCTTTTTACCCATAACCCGCTTCATTTGCAAAAAACATACAAAAACCCACTTTTTCCCGTTTGCCCAAAGTCTTGGCGCTATGCGCATTTTTGTAAAAAACATTGAAAAAACCATATGAATCGCCAAATTCCCAAAGGTCCCGCTAGGCACAAATTTCAAAAGAAATATTATTTTAATCTCGCCCGCATCCGTATCGTCCGGCCAGCTCAACGATCCGTCGACCGTCGGATCGTGCCCTTTTCATCCGACGGACCTCGTACATATCGGACCGGCCCCGACGTCCGAAAGATAGCTTCCGAAATCTGTCAGAGGGTGACGTCAGGCCTCTGCCACGCGTCACCCTCACATCGTATCGAAGGTACTTCTGACAATTCCGCTTCCGTATGGAAGGCGGTGCGATATGAAACCGCTAACCACTTCCGATTTCGGTTAATCCGCCCTGCCTACGTCACCGCCAGCATCACTGCTACGTCAGCGCTGCATCGGTATCCCCGTCCGCCATTACTCCACATGTCCACCACCTCACCATCCCCGTGGACCTCTCTTATGCCGCCACGTCACCCGATGACGTCATGCTGAAGTCATCCAACCTTGACCCCACCTGATGACGTCATGCTGACGTCATCCAAAAAAGGCGCCAATGTTCCAAAAAATCCATATTTTGGCCAAAATTTCGCGTTTTTTGCACTTTTTGCCAAAAACGCTGTTGTTTTCTCTGCATGGTTTTTACGTCCAACTGCGCACCAACCTGCTGAACGTGACCTGGAGACCGCTGGCGCGCCATTTCCACCTGCATTCGTGTCCATTGTTCTCTGTATACCAGGTATTTATCCTTGTGAATCCCTCCTGCACTTGGTTTCGTCTGTAAATTTCCAAGAAAGCTTAAAACACTGAGAAACTTATAATTCACCGAAAAATCCCCTGTGCCTAGTCCCCATTTACACTCTAAGGTCGAAATTCACCGGTTGAGCCTTGTTTGCCCGAGTTTTTACCAATAACTGCATTCTGTTCGCGCAAACGTGAACGGGGAGTCCAAACTGCACAAATTTATTGTGAAAAGGAGTTTAAGGCCAGGCATTTGTCTTATCAATGTTTTGAACAGTATTTCAATAGCTGCAATTGACCATTTATCCTCTGTTCCTCAGTAATTCACCTTCCTTTTCAAGCAAAACGCTTTTTGTGTTGCTCTGCACAGTAACACCAGTTTACAAGCAAGCAGAATCCTAAAGTAGCCATGGATACACCAGTAGCTCCTGTAGCATTGAACATTGCTCCATTAAATGCCCCTCAAAGGGAATTGGAATGGCAGCCTCTAGCAGACCTGGACTATCAAATATCAGAGGAAATGCTAATGCACAGCAAGTACCACATTCACTTGTTGAATGAGTTGAAGATTAAACATGAGTGTGGAACAGATGTATTGGGCATTTGGGATTCTTTCCTCCCTATCTTCAAGCTCCCTCAGGTCACACAATTCCCTGACCTAATCCACTTATGTGCTGATTGCTATGATGCTACTCAGAGGGCTGTGATTGACCCTTCAGGTTCAGTAGTTTTCTATGTCACCCCTGAAGCCATCAGAGAGATGCTGCACTTCATAACTGAGAAGAAATTAGTCCCTCTATCACTGATGGATCTGATTAAGCAAGGAGCTAGATTGACAGAGGCTCAGATCACCAAACTAAATCAGTTGTACATTGACTCTGACATAGTGAAGTACCCTCCCATTTCTCATGTTTACCTCAACCAATTGGGCAGGGACCTTGTAGATATGATCAGTCCCATTCTGGGCTATAATTCTATTGAGTTTGTTGATGAAACTGTGCTGGTGATCTTGCTCATGTTCTCTCCTGGCAAGTCTCTAATTTGCTATGACTATGCCACCTACATCTCTGATAAAATACATGAGCAGTTGATGAACTTGGCAAGAGAAAAGGTGTTCAGATACACCTCTTACATCTACCACTTAATCCTATATTATCAACATGAAAAGTTTTCTTTTGCTGTCAAAAAAGTGGATGCCCAAGGCAATCCAAGGTCAGTGGTCTATTGGTCCTCTGTCTTCCACTACAGATCTCACTCTCCATATACTTACTGTGAGTTTATAGATCTCTTCATCCATCCAGCCATGTCCCTGCTTATGAGCTCGCCTCCTCCAAGACTGACTGATGATATGCAGAGAATTCTTCAATTATCTAAGGCATACAGCACTGGGGATTGGTACTATTACCAAAACCACACAGTCATCAGGATATATGGGTGTGAGTTTCCCCCATACAGATTGCCCAAATATGTGCCCATGAGATTGTTTGCCCTTGAATACTTCAGGCAATTTGGCAATGCTGATATACTCCATTTTTCGGGCAAAGGTAAGAAAGCACAGCTCAAGGTCAGGAACCAATTAGGCCACTTCATTTATAACAAAAGGGAGGAAGGTTGGAAAGAAGCAGACAGAATGCTTGAGTCCCTTGGCCTGCAAACCAGTTTCCTTTGGAAACCATATGACCCCGGTCACTTCATAAGCCTAAGAAGGGTCAAATATAGGCTGTCCAGGTATGACCATGTGAGCTTGCCTCACATAGAAAAATATGCTAATCAAATAAAGTGGAGGAGAGGAACCTTAGAGGAGCCTCTCACATAAGAAGAGTTAAATCAAAGAGCACTAAGAAATCTGAGAAGGATGGCTGATCTAGAGCTTTGTTCACAGGTGTTTACTCTTCCAAGCACTCAAGTGGGAGCAGCTGCCTCTTCCTCCACAGCAAATCAGCAAGCAGCCAAAGCTACTGAGCAAACCTCTACCAAAGGCAAGGAAAAGGAGATGGAACCAGAGCAGCCACCTCATGAGGAGGTGCAGCAGCAACAACAACAGGTACAACAACCACAAGAGGGGCAGCAAGAGAAAGAGCAGCCACTACAGCAAGAAAAAGCAGCGGAGACCCTAGTTTTCACTAAGCAGAAGCCACCACAAATTGTGCCTCCTAGGTAGGAAACAACAGCTGAAGCCTCAATCCTCCAAACCCCACAAAAGGAGGATATAAGCAGAAAGAGGGACAGAGAGACTCCCCTCACAACATCAACAACTCAAGGGGAGAAGAGACAAAGGATGAATCCCTTCTCTGAAGAAGAAATGCCCATAGGGCAGTCTTTGGGCATGGGCCCACCAAGCTTGGAAGCATCTGCAAGTTCCTTCCAGCAGGAACAAGAGAGGACAGTGGGAGGAGAAGTCAGCTCCTCAAGCCAGCAGAAAGAAGGTGAACTGGGCATCAAACAACAGTTCATTGACCTAAAGAGGAGGAATGAGCCAATAAAAATACAGCTCTATAATCATTTGTTGAAAATGGCTCCTACTAACCAGCAAAGGTTAATGTCTGCATATGATGTCAATGAAGGCAAAATGATCATGAGTCACTTTATGCTAGCCGTGTTGCAGCCACAGTCTCCTGCAGATTACATCAGGACCAACCTTGAGGTCCTTGCCAAGGAGATCCACCCAATGGATCAAATTGAATTACATAAGCAAACAGGTGAGATGGTATATGCCTCCTTGGCAGATAAGACATTGGTAAACTATAGGCTGGAAAATAGCCTAAACAACACCACTGCCCAACTGGAGTTGGAGCGGGCATCCTCTCAAGCAAAGGACAACAGGATCAGAGCCTTAGAAGATATAATCATAGAGATTGGGCATGATCCCAAGGACATCAAGGGCATTCAAGCACTGTTAAAATTGAGGGATGCAGACATGGCAGCACTAAGGAAAATGGTCAAAGTCCCAGCGACCATCCACCCACAAACTGAAGAAGTTGCTCAGCTGAGACATGACCAAGATGCAGCAACTATGCTGGTCTCATTATACAAACAGCTGATCCAAACACAAGAGAAGCTGGGAGAATCTGAGGCTACATTGCAGGCAACATTACAGCAAAAAGAAGGAGGTCAAACTTCTCAACCCCCTCCAGAAATAATCAATTTGGAGGAACCTCCTCAAACTACTACTCCCCTTACTCAACAAACAGAACAGACAGCACCTTCTACATCAGCAACTGCACCAACAACAGAGCAGGCTCCAAGCCTAGATATGCAGAAGCTCAAGAATGAAATCCAAGCCCTAGAAGCCCAAATGGCAGAGTTAAAAGAGGCCAGGGAAAATTTGGTCAAGTTGAATGAAAGATATGACAAATCCAAGCAGACTGTAGCAGAAAAGGGCAGGGAAATAAAGGCCCTTAAGGATAAGATAAAAGAGCTGGAGAAGGAGCTCACACTTGATAAAGTGACAGCTGAGCTTAAGACAGTTTTATGGGCCAACATTGGCCAATCAATCACTGATCAATGGCAATACATTGAGACCACTCATGAGCAAATAGAGCTAATAGGAAAAGCACACAGAGAAATCCAGAGATCGAGGGCATCTCTAGGCAATATGCCTGAGGTTGCCAATAGAATGATTAATGTGCTTAATAATAGAACAAGTGCTCAGCTGGCAGCAATGGGAATCTCAAGCAGAACTGAGACTATTCTGTTAATAAAGAGGGTCCTAACACTAAGAAACCTGGTGCAGACACTAGAAAGAAGGACCCAGGATATGCAGACCGAGGTCAATAGATTCATGGACAAATTTGTGGCATTGCAAAACAGAGGTCTCCCTGGCTTACTGAACAGCGCAGGAAGACTACTTACACATGAGCAGTATGCCAAGAGGGTCAACACATTCTCCACAAATCAAATCACTGAAAGGCCCAGCACCTCAGAGGAAACAGGGCCAGCAACAGGACAAAGTCTCTACAACAGGGTAGAGAACTTATTTTTTATTATGGATGAGATCAAACATCTGTTTGAAGTGCCTCCCAACTTCTACAAATACACAGAGGCAGATGAGACATTAGAAGCAATTCTGAGACATCAATTGCCCAAACAGGAATACTGGACCAAAATGATACAGTTGATATTGTGAACCAGAGCCTGTAAATCAAGTTTTTTCGTTTAAAATTCATAAGTGATCATGCACAGGAAAATGTGATAAAAACAGCATGCATGGAAAGGAGAAGGCTGAGCCAACTCAGCAGAACTATTCGGCCAATAAAGCAAGGTTGACAACTATAGGTGATAGGGCCAAAAACTACAGCACAACAGCCATAAAGCGCACATTTTCCAGAATTAAAGCAGAACGTTCAGACCGACTCAGTGGCCTCCAAAGGTCAAAATATCTTCTGACATACATAAATAGCACTTATTTTGTATTCAATGATGTAATAACTTTCTTATCTACTATCTTGAAAAGTTGGTGAACGTATTCGTTTCTGAGATGACTCAACGCTCCAGAAATTTTGTGTAACCGATTGTATATATTCCCCCCTCGCATAATCTTGCAGGGGTTGTTGTTGATCTCTCTTCAAGAGTTTCTTATGCTGTAATTTTTCAGAATATTAATACAAAGTTGATGGAATTTCCAAAGCACTGCGTTATCTGAGGCATTGTGGTGTTTTGCTGAATATTACAGGAATCCAGCGTACTTCATGTTACAATAAGTTTTTCTTAAAACTCTTCGTTATGTGTTTTTGTTATCTTTTCACAGCTCTTTCATGTTCTATATTTCACAGTTAATTGTAAGGAAAAAGAATAGTTCTAGGATTTGATCACCGATTACCCTGAACTCAATCTAAGCTATTACACATGTTTTTCTTCAGTTATAGTAATAAAGGTGTAATTCTTAATTGCTGCACCTTTACACTATATCATCCACAGTGATTATTGTTTCAGGAATTCAAGTCTGCTCCTGTGCAGTATATCTCTTTCTCACACTTCTAGCCTAGTGGAAAATTCTTAACTGCTTTTCACTGGTTATTTTCACTTCACCATCATAATTTCAAGTTTGTTTCATGAGGTATTTTAATGGCCCTGTAATTCCAACAACTCAACTCAATATTTCTAACAACCTGTAGCCACAGACTCCATAGCCCAATGGACTAATACTGCCTGAAAACTTACACTTTAGATGCAGAAGACATCCCTCAACCAAAACATAAAACAAAAACCCTGAACATTATAGCTAGCCTAAGATACTATCAAAACAGAGACAAATCATACAGAGAGAGCCCTCTCTGATTACAGTTTGGCTAGAAACTGTAATCCAAAGATTGGTTAGTGGTTACCTCGGCCGTATTCCCTTGGGAGTCAAAGGGAACAACCTGGGTGTTAACATAATTGGCGACTCCACTGGGGAAAGCATTTTTTTCAACTGTTGTCTCCCTAGACAGTGGTTCTAAAACCTGAGCAGTCCCTTGAAACAATTCCAAAACAATTCCAAAAATATCCTAAAAATAGCAAAAATAAATTTAGAAGTTGGCTCCTAAAAGGAAAACAAGGCATACAAGGTTAAATCCTGACCCCAACCCACCAACTATTTTTGAAAATCCTAACACAATCCCTAAGATCATTAGGAAGCAGCAAGGACAAGGACAGGAAACTCTTGCTGATTTAACTCCTGAGGCAGCTTATCCAAATCCTTTTCCAACTCCAATCAAGGTTCTATTTCGATCTACCCTTGATTCCCCCAGTTCATCATCCACATCTAGAAGCCCTCCTTTCACACCTCCGTCCACTGCACATATTCTCTTGACCAACACTCTAGTTTCTATCGTTCCCACTACCCCTGTTATACCAGTCATACATACCATCCAAGTTGTCCCAGTCAACCCTATAAACCCTGCAAATATGGCCAACAGGTATGCACCCTTGCAGCTACCTGCTAATGCTGCAGCTCTACCTCAGGACTATCAGTCCAAGATCTCATATTTTGACTCCACTGGCCCTTTCACAGCAATTCCGCATGCTAGAAGGATGCAAGACCACTTTGAGAACTATGAAATAGATGATGACAGTGTGAGAATGAGAATCTTTGTTTAGAGCCTCACAGGGGATGTAAGAACTTGGTTTAGATCCCTGGCTGCAAATACCATCACAACTCCTGATGAGCTTTATCAAGCCTTTACTAACAGATGGGAGAAAAAGAAAGATCCCCTGCACATACTTGGTGAGTATGATACAATCAAAAGAGGTCCCCAAGAGACCGTTTTGGAGTATTGTGCAAGATTTAATAATGTATATAACGCAATACCACAAAATTTAAGACCTCCCCCTGATTTAGCCTTGTACAAATTTCCTGATGGTTTCGACCCTGATATGGCATATCAATTGAAGGAAAGGGCGCCGGAAACCCTTGAAGAAGCCCAAAAGGTTGCTGTCACAGTAGAGGCTAACCTAATTGCCAAAAGAAACAGGGCAAGATTGGAAAAGAGAACCAACTTCAAAGAAGAACCCTCAGCCTTTGATCAAAAATTGGATGCAATACTCACTGGTATGAAGAGATTAGGGGATAGAGTAGAGTCAGTTGAGAGAAAATCATCATGGGAAGCACCAGAAAATAACCCTACCATAAATCCCAACTTTAGGAGAAATCAAAACCCAAACGTTGGCAAGACCGGTCCTGATCCAGACATAAGACCTCCGTTCCAGGAAAACTATACTGAAGCATCCACTTCAAATGAGCAAGTAGATGACACCCACATTAACCTGATGGGCCTGAATGATGAGCAGCAAGTTTTTCTAAGTCAAGAGGATCATAAGGATGATGACATTCAGCAATTCCAAACCAGGTCAGGTGAGTCATTTGACTTCAAACAAGGCTATGACACAGCTGTTTATGAAGTTCATAAACAATATAAGCTAAGAAGCAGAACTATAAATGTAACATAGCCTGCAAAAACAAAGGATAGCCAGCAGCCCAAAAGAGCCATAATCACAGAACTAAATGACACAACTGATACAGTTACAAGTGAAGTAACCGTTCAAGAAATCACTGAACCATTGCCTGGCTACATCACCCTTGCAGCCCAATCCAAGTAACACTTCTCAAGAAATGATAAAGAAGGACAAGCCTCAAGATCAAGATAAAAATCAAGACAACCTAGTGAACAAGGAAAAGGCTGCCACCCAAAACACCAAGATCCAATCTGAAAGACCCTTTGACTTAGAAGCTGAAATTGGCAAATTGAAGGTAGCTATTCCTCTTTCAGAACTAGCCAAGCATGACATGTATAGACAACAAATCAAGAAATCCCTTCAGCTAACTCGTAATAAAGATAATGTAAATGTGTTAGATGACACCCCAGAATTGCTTTTCGGTCCAGAAGTGGATGGAAAGACAGTTGTTACAGGTATCTTACCTTTTTATGTCAGTCTGCATATTCATGACAAGATATTACACAATGCAATGTTTGACTCAGGTTCCTCTCACAACTTGATGCCTAAATCAGTGATGGAGAGGCTTAACCTAGACATTACAAGACCATATAAGGACCTATTCTCTTTTGACTCCAGCCAAGTTAAATGTTTAGGTCTCATAAAAGATCTGTGTGTATCCCTTGTCAAATATCCAAACAAAACAATTTTAATGGATGTTGTAGTTGCTGATATCCCACCCAAATATGGAATGCTGCTATCAAGATCATGGGGGGCTAAACTCCAAGGTTCCCTACAATTAGACATGTCATATGCCACAATCTCAGTCTTTGGTCAACCCAAGAGACTATATAGAGAGTCACTTATGAAATACATGGTCAGCATTGAAGAAAAGCCTCAAAACTTTCCCATATATGCCGTCCATTCTGATATAGATTCATATATCCTTTTCAATGACAAAACAAATCCCACAAGTGATGAGGAAATCCACACACTCAAACAAGATCAGCATGTAAATGAAGAAACTGCTGTTCAAGAAATACTGCTTGAGCAATCATTAAACAAGGCTGCTGCTCTAGAAATCAAGCTGATCCAATCAAGTGATGACACTGTCCTAAAAGGCAAACCAAATGAAAAACCAGATCTGCAACTTACAATCCCAGCTTACAAAGAAGTCATTAAATCTTCCCTAGAACAAGAGATCCTATGGTTTCTTGAATTTGATGGGTCAGTCAACAAATTAGGGGCAGGAGCAGGGGTTTGGATACATAATAAACAAAACAGTCATGCAGAAGGCCGAGCTTATAGATTAAACTTCAGGTGCACCAACAATATGGCAGAATATGAAGCTCTCTTACTAGGCCTCAAGCTAGTAAAATCCTTACAAGCCATAAAAGTTTCAATTCTATGGGACTCAGACCTAGTTATCCAACAAGTAAAGGGTAATTTTGTCACCAATGATAAAAGACTGAGATCTTATAGATCTGCTGCTGCTGAATTACTACAGTCCTTCACTGAATTTCAAATTACCAAGATTCCCAGAACCCATAACCTGCATGCCCATAGTTTGGCTACATTTGCAAGTACCTGCAAGCTACCTTTTGAGCCCCACCATTGCTTTACAGCTGAGGTAAAACACAGACCTTCTGTCCCAAACAATGTCAAGGACTGGCAAGTATTTGAAGATGATGCACAAATAAACAATTTCTTGACCTTACAACAGGAATTTGCAGGACTAAATATTGACACTGAAGGAGCAAGTCAATCACAAATACTTGATCAACAGAACCGTAAGCCAATATCACCTAAAACAGCTAACCAAATCCTACATCCAACAATTTTCAACAAAGACAACATACAAGAAATTCAACAAATCAGTTGTGAAGAAGTGGCTGATGCTGAGGCTGAAGTGATACAATTGAAAGACAATTTTCTTCCAACAGGCCTAACTCCACTAGAGGATATTTTTTATTCAAATGATGTCCCTAGAAAACCAAAAATGCATCCCCTTAACTCTGCCATTGAAGAATGTAACATTGGAACCATTGAGAAACCCAAGATAATAAAATTGTCTGCATCCCTACCTCCTAATCAGAAGCCCAAATACATTGACCTCTTCAAAGAGTTCCAAGATGTCTTTGCATGGAGTTATGAGGATTTAAAATCCTATGAAACCTCTGTTATCCAACACACAATCCCTCTCAAGCCAAATCAAAAGCCCTTCAAGAAAAAATTGAGAAGAATAAACCCTATGCTTCTCCCTGCAATTGAGAAAGAGGTACAAAAAATGTTTAAAGCTGGCATCATAGCACCAATCAAATTTTCTGATTGAATTTCAAATTTGGTGCCCACAAGAAAGAAAACTGGTGAAATAAGACTTTGTGTTGATCTTAGAAATCTAAACCAAGTGTCCCTCAAGGACAACTATCCCTTACCTAAGATGGATCACATTCTCCAAAGAGTGGTAGGAGCCTCAAGGATTCTCAGGCTTTAATCAGATCCTAGTACACCCTAATGATCAAGACAAAACTGCATTCACAACCCCATGGGGAACTTTCAAATATGTGAAAATGCCTTTTGGATTGAAAAACGCAGGGGCTACATTTCAAAGAGCAATGGATATTGCTTTTGCCAAGGAGATTCATTACTTTCTTGTCATTTATTTAGATGACCTCACACCTTTCTCCAAATCTGACCAAGAACATTTGAAACATCTAAGGCAGATATTCATAACTTGTAGGAAATATGGAATTTCCTTAAATTCCAAGAAATCCCTGTTTGGTTTGGAAGAAGGTAAATTGTTGGGTCATATTATTTCAAAAAATGGCATTAGGATTGACCCGGATAGGATACAAGCTATCTTACAAATGCCCCACCCTTGAAACATCAAAGAATTACAAGCATTCTTAGGGAAGATCAACTTCTTAAGGAGATTTATCCCAAACTTAGCTGAATTGATCAGATTACTTAACAACATGCTAAAGAAGGATTCAAAAGTAAAGTGGACAGTAGAAGCAAATCAAGCCTTTGAAGGTATAAAATTGGCCCTTACCCAAACTCCAGTTTTAACAAATCCACAATTTGACAGAGAATTTATCATCTTCTCTTTTGCCTCGCAGCATACCATTGATGTTGTTTTGTTACAGAAAGATGACCAAGGAAATGAAAAACCCATTGCTTTCTTTAGTAGAGCCCTCAGAGATGCACCTCCGAAATATCAAATCATGGAAAAGAAAGCATATGCTTTGGTCAAAGCAATTAAAGACTTTAGGATTTATATCCTATACTCCCATGTTATAGCTTATGTACCAAGCCCAATTGTGAAAGACATACTTACTCAACAGAACTTAGAGGGCAGAAGAGGAAAATGGATTACCAACATTTTAGAATTTGACATTGAAATAAAACCTACAAAACTGATAAAAGGGCAAGGTTTGGCCAAATTAATGACAGAAGCAAACTTCCAAGCCTTAGACATAAACCAGCTGGACAATGAACTGGAGCTGGCGACTCCAAAGATCAATGTAGCCTTTGAACAATCCCCTTGGTATTCTGATATCTGTTATGTGTTACAAAACCTGTGTGCTCCCCCAGGATTGTCCAGAACTAAATGTAGGTTCCTAAAAATGAAAGCTTCAAGATTTTGTGTTATGGATGGCAATTTGCTTTGGAAAAACCATGAGGGTATATTGTTAAACTGCCTGATTGAGAATGAGACTAACAATGTTATGCAAGAATTTCATGCAGGTGACTGTGGTGGACATTTGTATTGGAAGTCCACTGTGGATAAAATACTAAGGGCTGGTTACTATTGGCCCACTGTTTTCTCTGATGTCAAGAAATTCACCACCTCATGTCATAAATGTCAAGTGTTTGAGGGAAAGAGAAAGTTACTGCCACTTCCTTTGAAGCCTATTGCAACAGAGAGACCTTTTCAACAATGGGGCTTGTATTTCATTGGGGAAATTCATCCCTCATCTTCAGGCCAACGTAGATGGACTCTAACAGCTACAGACTACTTTACTAAATGGATTGAAGCTGTTCCATGCAGACAAGCTAATGATTCCACTATCATTCAGTTCCTTGAGACCAATATTCTTTCTAGATTTGGTTGTCCTGATAAGATAATAACAGACAATGCTGCTGCCTTCAGATCAAAGAAGATGGTGAATTTCTGCCACAAATTTCACATTACCTTGGGCCATTCTACTGCATATTATCCCCAAGGAAATGGCCTTGCTGAGTCATCAAATAAAAGCCTTGTAAACATCATAAAGAAGGTATTGGAAGAAAATAAGAAGAATTGGCATAAGAAGCTTGTGAATGCCTTATGGGCAGATAGACTAACAACCAAGAGATCAATTGGGATCAGCCCATATGAGTTAGTTTATGGATTAGAAGCCAAATTTCCTTCATCACTAGGGGTCCCTGTTATGAAACTACTTCAAGAGAGTCAAGCTGAACCAAATGATATGCAAAGAAGGATAAATCAAATGATATGTTTGCAGCAAACTAGAGACCAAGTTTACAGCAGAGTTCAAGTTTTACAAGAAAAGTTAAAGAAAGCTTTTGACAGAAGGACTAAGGCTGAAGATTTCAACATTGGTGATAAAGTCCTCAAGTGGGATTCAAGAAGGGAAGACAAAGGAAAACATGGAAAATTTGATTCCCTTTGGAGAGGACCATTTGCTGTCCAAGCAGTACAAGGAAACAATACTTACTTCCTTAAAAGTCTTGATGAAGCTGATTTGGATGAAGGTCCTGTGAATGGCAGGATGTTGAAACACTATTTTGACTACTATCAATGAGTGCAACCTGAGTTTCCCTTGTACATATTCAGGTGTATATATTACCTTCTGTTAAAATGTAAAAATGCAGTTTCCCAAAGTTTTATTAGTTGTCAGCAAAAGGCAAATAAGTTCACAGATTTACCAAGATGGGAAGAGCACAATTTTGGCATTTCAAAGCAGCATACTTCAAGTTTTGGTAAAAGCAGTCAAGGGCCAAGGCATTCTGACCTGTTGTTCTTGGTCTTTCAAATGGAAAAACCATCCCCATGTGGAGCCACTGTTAGCTACCTATACCAATAGGTTTCATATTTCATGATTGGCAAAGAAAGTTCCAAATATGCTCTGCTTTGATGATGCAAAGATCCCATATTTCCAAGAGAAGACAATGTGTGTATATAGCTTGATGTGGACTCAATTTTGATGGATGGTCCAACAGCCTAATCTGGATCATGCCATGTTTCAATTTTCTGTTGTAGAATAGAGAAAGAAGTCTGTCCAAACTGTTTAATCTTGGCAGACCAATAGCTTAGGTAGAGAATTAAGGTTCCCAACTGCTTAATCTGGGACCTTGGAAGCAATAAGGGTAGTTCTAGATAGAAAATCAAAAGAAAAAGCCAAGAGAAAAGAAAAGGCAAATAAGGGTCTGCAAGTCTAAGTGCACCCTCCAAGAAGAAACAAAAAATGCTAGGCAAGTAGATGGGTAGGCAGATGGGGTTGCAGAAATGTCATTCCTTACAATTGAATGTGTGCTAACCTATTCACAAAGGAAAATCAATGGATTGAGAAGGTCTTCTTCTCCATCATGTTGCAGCAAAGCAAAGGAGCATGTCTAACTTCACATTTTCCCCTTTCACATTCATTACTAACATCCCTTCATTAGTTAAGATTCATGGAAGAATTTGAGGTTTTATGGTGGTTCTTATTCCTTTAAAAGCCACATTTCTTGTCTAAAAATCTTTTCATTTTGATCTACTCCCTAAGCTAAGTTATCTTCACATAAACTTAGTGATTTCACTCCTCATTCGCCTTTTCCATCCATATTAACCCCTAACTTCTATTATCTAAATCCCCTATGTTACCCTTTCCCTACTATTATAACACTATGGTGTATAAACCCCAAGCATTGTATAAATATCCCTTCCCTTGGCATTTTAGCCATATGTTCACTGTTAGGGATTAAATTGGCATTTGGTCAGTTTAAGAACCCTAAACCTTACCCCTTTTTCCCCTTCTGAAGCCATTTGACCCTTTAAACCCTTCATTGGCTAAGAAACCTTGTGAAAAAACCCCTTTTTACCCATAACCCGCTTCATTTGCAAAAAACATACAAAAACCCACTTTTTCCCGTTTACCCAAAGTCTTAGCGCTATGCGCATTTTTGTAAAAAACATTGAAAAAACCATATGAATCGCCAAATTCCCAAAGGTCCCGCCGGGCGCAAATTTCAAAAGAAATATTATTTTAATCCCGCCTGCATCCGTATCATCCGGCCAGCTCAACGATCCGTCGACCGTCGGATCGGGCCCTTTTCATCCGACGGCCCTCGTACATATCGGACCGGCCCCGACGTCCGAAAGATAGCTTCTGAAATCTGTCAGAGGGTGACGTCAGGCCTCTGCCACGCGTCACCCTCACATCGTATCGGAGGTACTTCTGACAATTCCGCTTCCGTATGGAAGGCGGTGCGATATGAAACCGCTAACCACTTCCGGTTTCGGTTAATCCGCCCTGCCTACGTCACCGCCAGCATCACTGCTACGTCAGCGCCGCGTCGGTACCCCCGTCCGCCATTACTCCACCTGTCCGCCACCTCACCATCCCCGTGGACCTCTCTTATGCCGCCACGTCACCCGATGACGTCATGCTGACGTCATCCAACCTTGACCCCACCTGATGACGTCATCCAAAAAAGGCGCCAATGTTCCAAAAAATCCATATTTTGGCCAAAATTTCGCGTTTTTTGCACTTTTTGCCAAAAACGCTGTTGTTTTCTCTGCATGGTTTTTACGTCCAACCGCGCACCAACCTGCTGAACTCGACCTGGAGACCGCTGGCGCGCCATTTCCACCTGCATTCGTGTCCATTGTTCTCTGTATACCAGGTATTTATCCTTGTGAATCCCTCATGCACCTGGTTTCGTCTGTAAATTGCCAAGAAAGCTTAAAACACTGAGAAACTTATAATTCACCGGCAAATCCCCTATGCCTAGTCCCCATTTACACTCTAAGGTCGAAATTCACCGGTTGAGCCTTGTTTGCCCGAGTTTTTACCAATAACTGCATTCTGTTCGCGCAAACGTGAACGGGGAGTCCAAACTGCACAAATTTATTGTGAAAAGGAGTTTAAGCCCAGGCATTCTTCTTATCAATGCTTTGAACAGTATTTCAATAGCTGCAATTAACCATTTATCCTCTGTTCCTCAGTAATTCACCTTCCTTTTCAAGCAAAACGCTTTTTGTGTTGCTCTGCACAGTAACACCAGTTTACAAGCAAGCAGAATCCTAAAGTAGCCATGGATACACCAGTAGCTCCTGTAGCATTGAACATTGCTCCATTAAATGCCCCTCAAAGAGAATTGGAATGGCAGCCTCTAGCAGACATGGACTATCAAATATCAGAGGAAATGCTAATGCACAGCAAGTACAACATTCACTTGTTGAATGAGTTGAAGATTAAACATGAGTGTGGAACAGATGTATTGGGCATTTAGGATTCTTTCCTCCCTATCTTCAAGCTCCCTCAGGTCACACAGTTCCCTGACCTAATCCACTTATGTGCTGATTGCTATGATGCTACTCAGAGGGTTGTGATTGACCCTTCAGGTTCAGTAGTTTTCTATGTCACCCCTGAAGCCATCAGAGAGATGCTGCACTTCAGAACTGAGAAGAAATTAGTCCCTCTATCACTGATGGATCTGATTAAGCAAGGAGCTAGATTGACAGAGGCTCAGCTCACCAAACTAAATCAGTTGTACATTGACTCTGACACAGTGAAGTACCCTCCCATTTCTCATGTTTACCTCAACCAATTGGGCAGGGACCTTGTAGATATGATCAGTCCCATTCTGGGCTATAATTCTATTGAGTTTGTTGATGAAACTGTGCTAGTGATCTTGCTCATGTTCTCTCCTGGCAAGTCTCCAATTTGCTATGACTATGCCACCTACATCTCTGATAAAATACATGAGCAGTTGATGAACTTGGCAAGAGAAAAGGTGTTCAGATACACCTCTTACATCTACCACTTAATCCTATATTATCAACATGAAAAGTTTTCTTTTGCTGTCAAAAAAGTGGATGCCCAAGGCAATCCAAGGTCAGTGGTCTATTGGTCCTCTGCCTTCCACTACAGATCTCACTCTCCATATGCTTACTGTGAGTTTATAGATCTCTTCATCCATCCAGCCATGTCCCTGCTTATGAGCTCGCTTCCTCCAAGACTGACTGATGATATGCAGAGAATTCTTCAATTATCTAAGGCATACAGCATTGGGGATTGGTACTATTACCAAAACCACAGAGTCATCAGGATATATGGGTGTGAGTTGCCCCCATACAGATTGCCCAAATATGTGCCCATGAGATTGTTTGCCCTTGAATACTTCAGGCAATTTGGCAATGCTGATATACTCCATTTTTTGGGCAAAGGTAAGAAAGCACAGCTCAAGGTCAGGAACCAATTAGACCACTTCATTTATAACAAAAGGGAGGAAGGTTGGCAAGAAGCAGACAGAATGCTTGAGTCCCTTGGCCTGCAAACCAGTTTCCTTTGGAAACCATATGACCCCGGTCACTTCATAAGCCTAAGAAGGGTGAAATATAGGCTGTCCGGGTATGACCATGTGAGCTTGCCTCACATAGAAGAATATGATAATCAAATAAAGTGGAGGAGAGGAACCTTAGAGGAGCCTCTCACACAAGAAGAGTTAAATCAAAGAGCACTAAGAAATCTGAAAAAGATGGCTGATCTAGAGCTTTGTTCATAGGTGTTTACTCTTCCAAGCACTCAAGTGGGAGCAGCTGCCTCTTCCTCCACAGCAAATCAGCAAGCAGCCAAAGCTACTGAGCAAACCTCTACCAAAGGCAAGGAAAAGGAGATGGAACCAGAGCAGCCACCTCATGAGGAGGTGCAGCAGCAACAACAACAGGTACAACAGCCACAAGAGGGGCAGCAAGAGAAAGAGCAGCCACTACAGCAAGAAAAAGCAGCGGAGACCCCAGTTTTCATTGAGCAGCAGCCACCACAAATTGTGCCTCCTAGGCAGGAAACAACAGCTGAAGCCTCAATCCTCCAAACCCCACAAAAGGAGGATATAAGCAGAAAGAGGGACAGAGAGACTCCCCTCACAACATCAACAACTCAAGGGGAGAAGAGACAAAGGATGAATCCCTTCTCTGAAGAAGAAATGCCCATAGGGCAGTCTTTGGGCATGGGCCCACCAAGCTTGGAAGCATCTGCAAGTTCCTTCCAGCAGGAACAAGAGAGGACAGTGGGAGGAGAAGTCAGCTCCTCAAGCCAGCAGAAAGAAGGTGAACTGGGCATCAAACAACAGTTCATTAACATAAAGAGGAGGAATGAGCCAATAAAAATACAGCTCTATAATCATTTGTTGAAAATGGCTCCTACTAACTAGCAAAGGTTAATGTCTGCATATGATGTCAATGAAGGCAAAATGATCATGAGTCACTTTATGCCAGCCGTGTTGCAGCCATAGTCCCCTGCAGATTACATCAGGACCAACCTTGAGGTCCTTGCCAAGGAGATCCACCCAATGGATCAAATTGAATTACATAAGAAAACAGGTGAGATGGTATATGCCTCCTTGGCAGATAAGACATTGGTAAACTATAGGCTAGAAAATAGCCTAAACAACACCACTGCCCAACTGGAGTTGGAGCGGGCATCCTCTCAAGCAAAGGACAACAGGATCAGAGCCTTAGAAGATATAATCATAGAGATTGGGCATGATCCCAAGGACATCAAGGGCATTCAAGCACTGTTAAAATTGAGGGATGCAGACATGGCAGCACTAAGGAAAATGGTCAAAGTCCCAGCGACCATCCACCCACAAACTGAAGAAGTTGCTCAGCTGAGACATGACCAAGATGCAGTAACTATGCTGGTCTCATTATACAAATAGCTGATCCAAACACAAGAGAAGCTGGGAGAATCTGAGGCTGCATTGCAGGCATCATTACAGCAAAAAGAAGGAGGTCAAACTTCTCAGCCCCCTCCAGAAATAATCAATTTGGAGGAACCTCCTCAAACTACTGCTCCCCTTACTCAACAAACAGAACAGACAACACCTTCTACATCAGCAACTGCACCAACAACAGAGCAGGCTCCAAGCCTAGATATGCAGAAGTTCAAGAATGAAATCCAAGCCCTGGAAGCGCAAATGGCAGAGTTAAAAGAGGCCAGGGAAAATTTGTTCAAGTTGAATGAAAGATATGACAAATCCAAGTAGACTGTAGCAGAAAAGGGCAGGGAAATAAAGGCCCTTAAGGATAAGATAAAAGAGCTGGAGAAGGAGCTCAAACTTGATAAAGTGACAGCTGAGCTTAAGACAGTTTTATGGGCCAACATTGGCCAATCAATCACTGATCAATGGCAATACATTGAGACCATTCATGAGCAAATAGAGCTCATAGGAAAAGCACACAGAGAAATCCATAGATCGAGGGCATCTATAGGCAATATGCCTGAGGTTGCCAATAGAATGATTAATGTGCTTAGTAACAGAACAAGTGCTCAGCTAGCAGCAATGGGAATCTCAAGCAGAACTGAGACTATTATGTTAATAAATAGGGTCCTAACACTAAGAAACCTGGTGCAGACACTAGAAAGAAGGACCCAGGATATGCAGACCGAGGTCAATAGATTCATGGACAAATTTGTGGCATTGCAAAACAGAGGTCTCCCTGGCTTACTGAACAGCGCAGGAAGACTACTTACACATGAGCAGTATGCCAAGAGGGTCAACACATTCGCCACAAATCAAATCACTGAAAGGCCCAGCACCTCAGAGGAAACAGGGCCAGCAACAGGACAAAGTCTCTACAACAGGGTAGAGAACTTATTTTTTATTATGGATGAGATCAAACATCTGTTTGAAGTGCCTCCCAACTTCTACGAATACACAGAGGCAGATGAGACATTAGAGGCAATTCTGAGACATCAATTGCCCACACAGGAATACTGGACCAAAATGATACAGTTGATATTGTGAACCAGAGCCTGTAAATCAAGTTTTTTCGTTTAAAATTCATAAGTGATCATGCATAGGAAAATGTGATAAAAACAACATGCATGGAAAGGAGAAGGCTGAGCCAACTCAGCAGAACTATTCGGCCAATAAAGCAAGGTTGACAGCTACAGGTGACAGGGCCGAAAACTACAGCACAACAGCCATAAAGCGCACATTTTCCAGAATTAAAGCAGAACGTTCAGACCAACTCAGTGGCCTCCAAAGGTCAAAATATCTTCTGACATACAAAAAGAGCACTTATTTTGTATTCAATGATGTAATAACTTTCTTATCTACTATCTTGAAAAGTTGGTGAACGTATTCATTTCTGAGATGACTCAACGCTCCAGAAATTTTGTGTAACCGATTGTATATATTCCCCCCTCGCATAATCTTGCAGGGGTTGTTGTTGATCTCTCTTCAAGAGTTTCTTATGCTGTAATTTTTCAGAATATTAATACAAAGTTGATGGAATTTCCAAAGCACTGCGTTATCTGAGGCATTGTGGTGTTTTGCTGAATATTACAGGATTCCAGCATACTTCATGTTACAATAAGTTTTTCTTAAAACTCTTCGTTATGTGTTTTTGTTATCTTTTCACAGCTCTTTCATGTTCTATATTTCACAGTTAATGGTAAGGAAAAAGAATAGTTCTAGGATTTGATCACAGATTACCCTGAACTCAATCTAAGCTATTACACATGTTTTTCTTCAGTTATAGTAATAAAGGTGTAATTCTTAATTGCTGCACCTTTACACTATATCATCCACAGTGATTATTGTTTTAGGAATTCAAGTCTGCTCCTGTGCAGTATATCTCTTTCTCACACTTCTAGCCTAGTGGAAAATTCTTAACTGCTTTTCACTGGTTATTTTCACTTCACCATCATAATTTCAAGTTTGTTTCATGAGGTATTTTAATGGCCCTGTAATTCCAGCAACTCAACTCAATATTTCTAACAACCTGTAGCCACAGACTCCATAGCCCAATGGACTAATACTGCCTGAAAACTTACACTTTAGATGCAGAAGACATCCCTCAACCAAAACATAAAACAAAAACCCTGAACATTATAGCTAGCCTAAGATACTATCAAAACAGAGACAAATCATACAGAGAGAGCCCTCTCTGATTACAGTTTGGCTAGAAACTGTAATCCAAAGATTGGTTAGTGGTTACCCCGGCCGTATTCCCTTGGGAGTCAAAGGGAACAACCTGGGTGTTAACACAACTAGAGCTGAACCTTCTGATAGCCATACTGCAATTGAAGGCACAACCTTCAACACTACTGGAGGTTAAGAAATAGTGCGCCGATGCGATTACAACGACAATAGTGGAGGTCAACAGTGCAGTGAAAGATTGCACAAAGTTGTTCAAGGAGTCGTTCGAGGTTCTCACCACTCTACAGGAGGACCCGAACATACAGTGCCTAGAAATAGAGGCACGCGAGCTACATCAGAAGTATGATGAAGTAAAAGGGACCACATAGACGATTTCCCTTACACAGAGGCTTGCGCAGATGCAGCAGGCAAAAGCGCTCAAGGAGCAGGTGGATGCTGCTCGACATAAGGAAACAGTTTTGAAGGCACACTTACAACCATGGATTGATGAGGCGTACATAATTACAGCCTCTATTGAAGCAAAGCTCATGCATATGCAAGGAACACAGGAATAGGTTCAAGGAAGCAGTTCAGCTACAGTGGTTTCTAAACAGCACGTCTAGGAAGTGCAGCAGGCATCTGCTCAGTGTGCTGCCGATCTTGCAGTATTTCAAGCAGAGTTGGGAGGTCTTTGCGCAAAGATCTCTGCACCGACAGAGTGACTCGAGGGCGAGTCACGATGTTTGTGTTAGGGACCTGTTGGGCACGGGATCCCCCAAGGAAATTTTTGGGGCTTAGAGCCCAAATTTTGGTCAAAAATGATAACTCCAATGTAAATACTCCGCATTTTGTGGGCGCAGAGCACGTAGCTTGTAAAAGAGTCATAGCGTTGTCTGCCCTCAATTTTGTAATGTAATTTTGGTTGTAGAGATCTACCCATGGTCTGTGGACCATGGGATTGTATAGATAGAGCGAGGCTCTAAGTAGTTAAAAAATCAAACGAATCTTATGACGGAATAGAAGCATAGTGGAATAACCAAAGTGTGAAGTTTAGTTTTGAGTTGTAGAGTAGGAGAAGGCTCTGTAGCCGAGTGCACAGAGGCCTAGTAGTCCGCAGCTAAGTGTGCAGGGTGAGTCGAGTTTGTAACATTTGGAGCATTAATAAAGAGAAGTTTCATATCCATTCTGTGTATTTATTTCTTGTTTTATGTTTCTGTTACATTGAATATACATTGCACTTTTAATGCTTATATGATGCGCGAATATGTATGAATGTGTTGATTAAGTGAATGCAAGAAAGAATATCTATTTACGCAAGTTAACTAAGGCCTTTAAGAAGATAAGTAAGATACGCAGTATAATTTGGGGAAATAGCGCAGGTCGCTGCCATAGCAGTGTGAAAGCATCTCAACCCCTCGTTAGGGCTGTACAAAAGGCGATTATAGCAGATCGCGAAGGTATTGAAGGTTGGAGTAGTGCGTGAAGTGACTTACATGAAGGTAGGCACAGTTGGACTAAATCGACACCTCAGACATCTCAAGGGTGCGGAAACTTGGTTCCAGCATCCCCCCATACTGCTTCGGGTGAGACTTCAATCCGTGCTCCGTGGGCTAATGCCGAAAGGGCCAGTAGTGTAGGGATTTGTTTGGCTAAATAACTCTGAACCTGGGTCAGGCCCCATCAAGCCATCATGTAATGGCAGGTATGACTGGAGTCGACTGAGTGACCACAGGGATGGGCTCAGAGATATTGTATTAATGTTTTCATCTGCTTTGTTATCCTGTAACGTGCCGACCTTTGAGGAAATTACTATTTTGTTATGATTTTGGGCTATAGAGCCATCCCTGGGTTGAGACAGATAGTTGGTCTAACAGCTGAGACTTGGCCAAGAGATATTTTGTGTCATGAATGTTCAATTCTCCCCTTCTTATAAATATGGGGAAGAAACACTTAAAAAAGGTTCATAAATCTAGAAGAAAAAGCTACAAGTATTCTAAAAAATGTATAACTTGATAATATAGATCTTTCAGAATATGATAGAAATGGTGGTGATTCCCCCTTCAAGTATTATAGTATGTTGTCCTCCTATTAAATTCCATTATGTTCATGTTCTTCTCTGAATTCATGCTATAATCGCTGCTAGAATATTTCATACCTCCTTACAGATTCATTTGTATTGAATTGTTGATGCATTTGCCTACATGAAGGGCTGAAATTGGATCTTTAAAACTGATCTACATGAATCATAGCACCCAACCCCTCTTCAGTTTCATTATATCTACTGTAACTCAAATAAGTGTGGAATTTCTTATTTGCTTCAAGCTCTATGTGTTAATTATAGAATTATTGATGCTTTGGGCTCTACATGATGAGTTATCCTTTATCCTTATCCTCTCTCATTTACTCCATAAAGCTTATTAAACTGTAAGGCCTTGAATTCCTCGACCACCACTATTTTCTGCTATATTTCTGGGAACTGTGTATGTGAAGAAGTACCAGAAATACATGACTTATATCTTTGGATGAATGAACCAACCCATTCCTCTTATATATATATATATATATATATATATATATATATATATATATATATAGAGAGAGAGAGAGAGAGAGAGAGAGAGAGAGAGAGAGAGAGCATATGTGATGTCTCCTCTTGCCCGAGAATCATTTGAGACACATCAATCTAGATATGCTCAGGCACTAGTCTTGTAAGCAATCTAAGGCTGTCTCTCGGAGCGACAACATGTTGCAAGTTGTAATCTCTTAATTTTGCTGGACATAATAAAAGGAATGATTGGCTATTTCCTCTTGGACATATCCCAAATTAGGTGAAACACACATATTGGTGTCTCCTTTGTATTGTTTGATTCTATATTTTATTTCCACATTCGTTTTGATCTTATTGGTATGTGATTTTATTCAAACAATTGGGTAACATGATTAAACATAAAGATAGGATAGTAGTGGGTTAGTATATGTTAAGATAAGCTCTACTAACCATAGCTATGACATAATTAGTAAAATTTTGAATCTAAAAAGGTTAGGATATTGATAAATGAAGATCTCATTCTAGAAAATCAAATTGAATTAAGAAAATTTAAAAGAAAAAATAGGATTGGAAGTAAAATAGGAAATAATTAATAACATAGATAGTAGCAAGATTTGTGTGCAATAGTTGCATTTGTAACATATCAAATCTAACTTACTTGGAGTTGGGAAGGTACATATCATTGTCAATATAGATTAGACCATGGGAGTCATATTTAATGGAGTCCCATAAAGGATTGTTAATGGGTGATAAAGGAGATGATGGGTACCATGTAAGAAGCACGTTATAACACAAGTCAATTGTTTATTGAGAAAGCGTAAGTGTATTTGAGTTGAATATTATCAATCATATTTGATTGAGACAAAGTTTCAGTTTATTTTCATAATTTAATATTCTTTAATAAATATTTTGTATATTTTAATTTATCATCACCACTCATTTTCCAATAAAACAAAATTTAGATGTATTTTGATTATTTTTTTTAATACAATGTTTATATATTTTAGTTTATCATTATTAATCATTTCCAAATACTTCAATTATTTTTAATATATATAACTAATTTTCAAAATATTTTAGAAATTAATAAAAACCAATAAAAATGTAGATTTGAATATTCCCAATTGTAAATTACAACATAATTATAACCTCACAATAAAATATGATTAGTCATCAATAACCTCACAATAAGATATCATTATAAGGAAGAACACACTGTCGGCTAGAATCTTTAATTTTCTATAATTTTACCTTTTTTTTTTTTTTTTTTAATTAATTATTATAAATAATTAACATTTAAAATAAATTAATATAATAATAACTCATACATTAATTAATGATATAAATTAATATAATATTAATATAATAATAATCAATTATTATATAATAAATAATTAATTATTATTAAATAATAATAATTAAATATTATAATAATAATTATTAATTAAATTAATATTTTTAAATCATATGGTAATAATTAATATAATAATAATCAATTATTATATAATAAATAATTAATTATTATTAAATAATAATAATTAAATATTATAATAATAATTATTAATTAAATTAATATTTTTAAATCATATGGTAATTATAAATGATTAATATTTATAGTTAACTAATATAAAAATTAACGAAATAATATATTTAATTCATACTAACTAATTAATATATTTATTTATTTAAATCATATTTAAAATAAATTAATATAATAATTCATATATTAATTAATAACTAATATATAAATTAATAATAATAATCAACTATTATATAATAAATAATTAATTATTATTATTAAATATTATAATAATAATTAGTTAATATAATACTTAATATATTAATTAATGTAATAATTATTAAATTAATATATTTAAATCATATGGGTAATTATAAATGATTAATATTTATAGTTTAACTAATATAATAATTAACTAAATAATATATTTAAATCATACCAAGTGATTAGTAAATTTAATTATATTAGTAAATATAAAAGATTAATATTTAATATTTAATATTTATAGTTAACTGATGCGGACTCCCACCATCACCCGGCCCAGAAGTTTGGTGTTCTAAACACCCTTGCCATCAGAGCCCTTCGAATTTCCGACCCAGAGCATCTAAATGAAGAAAAGAGGCATTTGGTTTCAGCTTTTAAGAATATAGGCTACAAAGAGCATGAGATTAAAAAAGCCATAGAGAGAGCTGAAAGAAAGTTGTCATCTCATGAGAATAAGGCGCAAGATCAACCTCAGGGTAAGATTTTTCTACCTTATATCCTTGGTGTTACAGACAAAATCGCTAAAATCCTAAGAAAGAAGAACATTATCACTCATTTCTCAGCTCCCGGTACCATCAGACAAGGTTTGAGATCTGTTAAAGATGATATTGACAATCTTCAGCTTAAAGGAGTCTATAAGATAGACTGTTCCTGTGGAAAAAGCTACATAGGTGAAACAGGTCGCTCCCTCCAGACAAGGCTCAAAGAACATGGCGCTGATATCAGGAATGGAAGATCTCGTACCTCGGCACTGGCAGAACACTCCTTGAAGACTAAGCACCATATTTGCGTGGAAAGCGCTTCTATTATCGCAAGAGAGGATCATCATCAAAGACGAAAGATCAGAGAAGCCCTTGAAATTATTAAACATCCTCAGAATCTGAACAGAGACAATGGCATGGAAATTAGCGGAAGCTGGCTGCCCTTGATCAAAGGAATTAAAAGTCGCCAACCCATCCCCAGGTAATGCATCGCTCAGGTATGTTGTCCCCTCTCTTATTCTATAATAATTTAATTTCTATCTATATTTAGCTATCAATTAATATATTTATTATTATATTAGTTAACTATAAATATTAACTATTTAGGTTTACTAATATAGTTTAAATAAATATATTAATTTATTTTATATAATAATTATAATAATTACTATATTAATTAATATATTAATTAATTATTATAATTAATTAATAATTAATAGTTATTATTATAATATTTAATTATTATTATATAATAGTAATTAATTAATTATTATATAATAATTGATTATTATTATTATATTAATATTATATTTATTTATATATTAGTTATTATATTAATTGTTATTTGTATTATTATATTAGCTATCTATAAGTATTAATTATTTATATTTACTTATTTGATTTAAAGTTATTAATTAGTTAATATAATTTAAATATATAATTTAATTTTTTTATTTTTATTTTTCTAAATAAGACTGAACTATTATATTACAGCAAGAGCAAAATTACATCAACAGTATTACAACAGGGTCGAGACCCTGTAAAACTTGTCCTGGGACAGACAGTAAACTCGGGAGAATGCATTCGAGGATTACAAAAGATGGAAACCAGAGTGATACTCATGTAACCGACACATGGACTGTAGCAATGGGAGACTGAAACAACAGAAACACATGGAGGACATCGACACCATGACAGAGATAACAGATAACCGACACCATAACAGTGATGGACAGAGATACATAGTGACAAAGAGCAGACACATATATGATCGCGAAGGGAGCTGACAGAGAGAAAAATTCGTGCAGTGAAACCTGGAGCGCGAGCTGGGCATGCTAATCTTCTTCCGTAGTCTGCGGTTCATCCTCCATCTTGCAGCAGGGAGGCTGGAGTATAGCCTTACCAGCATTGCGCTGTACAGGTTCACTCGGGCCTGCTCCAGGATCATGTACAGGCCTCAGCATATCTATGGCAGGGAATTCCATTTCCACTGTTGGAACAAGCCCAGGAATACGCGGAGGGTTGGCATGAGGAGCTTCCTCTTCACCCCACAGATTGCTGCAATGCTCCACTGAAACAGTTATGAAGAAAGTGGAATTGGACAAAATACATGGAAGGCGGTATCTTACCATTGGGTGCTCAGTGTGCCCACATTCCATTCTCTCTGGAGGTTCCGCCATTCTTCCTCTGCCTGGGGGCCTTCCCCTCGGTCTTCTGCGTTCAGAAGATTCTTCAATTGAGGAAGAGGGCGAAGGGGCTCTTCCACTGTAGCTGCCTCGCCGACTTGTTCCCCTTTGGCGTTCACGCTGCATACTGAAAATGAGCGGTTGGCGAGTGTACACACACGGATTATCCCTCTGAACTGGACGCCCAATCCCCCAACCAGAATGCGGATGGTAGGTTTGCAACACCGCCAATCTCCCAGGTTCACAACCAAACTGCCCGTATGCTCTCCAATTGCCCAAGTCGATGGCCTCTAAACCATCACAGTCGTTCTCAGAGCCTGAATGAGATCCGAAACAATGAGCCTCCGCCACTTCCCTCAAGACAAGAACAGGAGCAGACGAGAAATGCGGGAGAATGTCTGAGAACTTCCAGCTATGAAGCGCCATGTTACGTTTCTCAAGGCAAGCAGTGAATGTCGAAGGGACGTCTCTGCAGTGAACCATAACTCCTCTCCTTAAATGTTGCATGCCGGAATGGTTAGGGCGAGTCCTCCTGGTATACGTGGCTTGTCCGGGCGGACACATGCCCTGCGGACAAGCCATGAGCCTTATGTGTCTAACAACCACCCGCATCCGGGGGGGAAAGATCCTTTTGCACCAAAGTGATGCAGTCTTTTTTAAGTTGTTCATCTTCAACTATGTCCAGGGGACCTGAAAAGTATGTTGATGTCTGAGAGACTCCTTGGTTAGCCAATCTATCGGCTACCTGATTTGCTGTTCTTCGCACATGCTGAAAGGTAAGGCTATGTGGATTTGTAAGCTTTGCTTCCAAGGATTCCAACCTGCTCAAAAGTCTCCAGCTGGTTGCTACTTTGTCCGCTGTTGTTCCTGCTTGGATTTTCTTGGCTGCATTGATTAGGATGAGAGAATCGCCTTCAACCTCAAGTGGAAAGAAGTGAAGTTGCTCTGCGAAACAGATCCCTTGCCAAAGTCCTTCCATTTCTGCTACATTATTAGTATCTTTGCCGAGAAAGCCATAATAGATGGGCATGGGTGCGCCTGTATGACTTCTTATGATTCCTCCATAGCCTGCCGGACCAGGATTACCCTTTGCTGCTCCATCAAAGTTGAGCTTGAAAGAGTTGAGAGTTGGTGGGGACCAAGAGGACGGGGAGGTGGGGCTGCGAGGGGGACGTGTAATGACCTTTGCAAAGGTTGAAAGGTCAAGATTCCATTCTTTAAAAATATCCCTTTCTTGTTGCACTTCTGGCATATCAGTGTCAAACCAGGTTCTTATGGCTAAGGTTTCCTGGATATTTCTTTTGTAGATAAGCCACAGAGCGTCTATTGTCCGGGAGGTACTGTTGAAGATGCGTGAGTTACGCTCTTTCCAGAGAAGCCAGTACAGAAAACCTGGAATAAGATCCCATAAGGTATTGAGGAGTTGGCTTCGGAACGGGTTCTTGTCCCAGTTCCTAATATTGTCCGTTACATCCTCGCCTCTTGGTGCTGCTCTTTTATTGCAGTACTCCACCTTCTCCCAGAGCTGCTTTGCTAGTGGACAGGACTCCATTAGATGGTTGAATGTCTCAGTGTGAAGATTGCAGTTTGGGCATCTAGAGGGCCCAATGAATCCTCGTTTTATCAAGTTATCCCAAGTAAGTATCCGCCTTTTACTGAGCAACCATAGGAAGGTTGAAATTTTGGGCCAAAGCCCTGGAAGCCAGACTCGTGCCCAGATTTGGTCTTGATTCTCTTGGTTGTTTGAGTAGCGCAGCTGATGTGCTTCTTTAGTGGTGAATGTGCCTTTGTGCTTGTGACCCCATCTGAGCTTGTCCTGCTGGTTGGAGTAGCGTATTCTGCGTTGTGTGAGTTCCTAGTCCAAGTCTGAGTATGTTTCACCTTCCCAGTCCCTTTGCCAGCTGTTTGCGGGTCTCCATGTTTGGTAGTCTTGATGCTGCGTTTGCTGCCAGAATTGTTGCACTTGAATCAGGTTTTCTTGCTGCATATAGGATTGCCAGAGTGGCATCTGGAATAGATTTTCCAGCTTGTGAAGCTGCTGCCACGAATCCTCCCAGAACTTAGCTGACGTGCCAGAGTGTATTTCCCAAAAACTATGTTCCTGTATGAAACAGCTGTGTATCTTAGCTGCATTCCAAATTGGAGAGCCTTGGGCGCTGGAGTTGATTCTGATTAGATCTTGCCATTGACTTCCCATAGCATACTTTGCTTGCCATAAGCGAGCCCAAGGTGAATGAGGCTTGGAGAGCCAGTTCCACCACAGTCGGGCTCCCATAGTGTTGTTACTTTGCAGTGGATCTCGAAGCCCTAGTCCGCCCTCTGTTTTGATTTTGCACACATCTTTCCAATTCACAAGGGCCCATTTTCGATTTCTGCCCGTGGAGCCCCAAAGGAAGTTGCGTTGTAAGTTGCGAATGGCTTTGAGGACCCATTTTGGAGCTGCCAGGGTGGAGAAGAGGTACAGCGGCATAGCTTGAAGGACAAACTTGATCAAGACCAATCTACCTGCCATGTTGATAGCATGAAAGGTCCACGAAGAGAGTTTTGATTCCAGCCTGTCAAGGAGGGATCTCCATGAAGCGTTTTTAATAGCTGAAGCTGAGAGGGGTGCTCCAAGATATTTAGAAGGCAAATGGGAAATGGTGAATCCCAAGATTCTGGCAATATTCCTTTGTGTGGAGGGGGGGGTATTGAAAAAGAAATGCTGCGACTTGGAGGCATTGATGGAGGTACCAGAAGCATCTGAGTAGAGGGTGAGGAGCGATTTAAACATAGAGGCTTCTTTTGAGGATGGATGGCCAAATAACATGGTGTCGTCCACGAATTGTTGATGGGACAGCGGATTGAGACCATGTATTGAAATACCTTTAAGCTTGTGAGAGGCTATAGCTGCTTTGAGTAGTCTGCTGAGACCCTCAGCCATTAAAACAAAGAGAAAAGGAGAGAGAGGATCCCCTTGTCTTATGCCATGGGAGGGCCAAAAGGGAGAAGAGGGAGATCCATTCAAAAGAACTGAAAAGCTAGGGGAGGTAATAAGATTCATGATCCATCTGGTCCATGTTGCACTGAATCCAAAGGCTAGAAGCATTTTTTGAATAAAATTCCAACTAAGCTTATCAAAAGCTTTGGAGAGGTCGAGTTTTAGAATCATACCTGGTTTCTTGAGGATCTTTAAAGAGTGTATAACCTCATTTGATAGTATGATTCCGTCCATAATCTGCCGTCCTTCCACATATCCTGTCTGTTCCGGAGATATGAGCAGGGGTAGGAGAGGTTTGAGCCTGTTTGCAATAACCTTTGAGATTAGCTTGTATATGACATTGCAGAGTGCGATAGGTCTAAAGTTTTCCGGCCTATTGGGTTCTTCACCTTTGGGAACCAGAGCTAGAAAGGTGGTATTGAGGGACGGGAGGATCTAATGCATACTTCTGGATTCTTCAACTAGATTCCACACTTCATTCTTGATGAGGTCCCAGAATTCATGGAAAAAATTGGCCGTGAAGCCATCGGGACCAAGTGCTTTTCCGTCCTTGAGTTGAGCCATGGCTTCTTCAACTTCTTGCAGGGTCGTGGGCTAGAGTAATCTGTTGTTGTGATCCTCAGTTATGATGCTTGGAATGTGCTGCGTGATGGCCCGAATTGCTGCTTCCCTGTTCTCAATGGGCTCCATTAAGATTTCCTTAAAATACCCTGTGAATTCCTTTTCCATGTCCTCATGCTTTTCAATTCTTTCGCCTTGTTGGTTGTTGATGAACGCTATATTATTATGCATTCGCCTTTGAATGGTGGTCTTGTGGAAGAATTTTGTATTCTTCTCCCCTTCTTTGAGCCAGTTGATTCTCGATTTTTGCCGCCAGAGTATTTCTTCTTGCTTCCTGCGTTCTTCGATTTGGTTCCAAAGTTCCTGTTCCTGTTGTGCTTGTTCTTCTGTTCTGCCTTGGAGAATGAGATTTTGTTGGAGTTTGCTCATTTGCTGCTCTAATTGGGAACGCTTCTCCTGAATGTTGCCAAAACTTGTGCGATTCCAGACTTTGAGGACATATTTCAGATTTTTTAGCTTTTGTTGGAATTGATACATTTTGGCCCCCTGCGGCGGAATGTAGGCTGCCCAAGCGTCGCTGACTACCTTTCTGAAGGTGGCATTTGTGAGCCAGAACGCTTCAAATCTGAAGGGTCTGTTGCATTGATTGCCTGGTCTGGACCATTGAAGCAAAATTGGCCAGTGATCAGACCCGCCATGGGGAAGGATGGAAGCATTGAAATCCCCTCCTAGATGGATTGCATTGTCAGAGAGAAAGAATCTGTCAAGGCGGGAGGCTATGTGTTGAATGCCTCGTCGTTTGTTTGTCCATGTGAAGATTCCATTAGAGGTAGGAATGTCCATGAGGTGATTGGTTTGAATAAAATCTTTGAGGCTTTCACTGTCACTGTCGAGCCCGATTCGGCCTCCCTGTTTCTCTGCCATGGAAGTTATTATATTGAAGTCGCCGCCCCCGATCCATAGCAGGAATTGTCTGTTTTCATTGAGAAGAGCGAGCGTTTCCAGAAGTTCTATTTTTTGCTGAACTAATTGAGGAAAATAAACATTTGTGAGATGACCGTGTATGCCGGTGCCCACGAGGTGGAATGAGGCTTGAATGAGATGGAGAGTGGCGTGGAAGTCATATAATGTGATGATCTGAGGGTTCCATAGGATAGCTAAACCACCTGAGGCTCCGGAGGCATCAACAGAGATGGCCCTGCTTCCTGCCCAAACTTTGCCACGGATTCGTTCAATAGCATCAGTGTTGCTTTTGGTTTCTTGCAGAAAAACTATGGTTGGTTTTTCTTGCTGAATCAAATGTTTGATCATTCTGTGTTTTGAGGGACTGTTGAGTCCTCTCACATTCCATGATATTAACTTCATGTAAACTGTGATTTGGGTTTGTAGAACTTTGTCAACTTAGGGAATCGCCCTGATTCCATAAGTATTTCACCTATTGCTATGGTGCGCTGGAGGTCTGTCTTTCGTCCCCTTTTCTTGAGATCCTTGAGTAACTTTTTTCCATCCCATGGACTGCCTCCCTGGATGCCCAGGCTTTTATTATGCTGCGCCTTGGCTAGGACTCCTTCCAGCTTGTCGATTTGCCAAGGTTGGATGGAGTTGTATTCTTTTTGTTTGCATGCTGCCTCAAGTGTAAAGATATCTAATCCATCAATAGTGACATCCGCTTGATCTTCTTCCATAACAGTAGTTTCACCTAGAACTTCCTCATCCTCTTCTTGCTGAAGCCTGAGAGCCAGAGTAGTATCGGTTTCCATATCGGCGTCCTGCTGCTCATTATCCACTGAGGTTTGCTCTTTAGAGAACGAGAGGGGACTGAATCTTGATATGGATTTACCTTTCTCCAAAGAAGGGCTGGGAGTGGGTTTCATTGGATCAGGGTCAGAGGACTGCAAGGGATCTGAGTGAGGGAGGGAGGAAGATGGCGCAGAGGGTTTGTGAGGGGATTCAGAACTGGGATGATCATTTTTTTCATGCGTTGCAAGAACAGAGAATTTGTTCTGATGGTCCGCTTTGAGAGTGTTGTCAATAACTGGCTGACTCTTTTTGGCATGCCTGCGGCGGTTGGGGATTTTGATGAAACCTTCAGAGTCTATATCAGAGACAACAGCAGCTGCTTTGGACTGGGAATTTAAAGGACAGTCACGGAATAGGTGGCCGTGCTCATGACACTTACGACAGCGGAAGGGAATATGTTCATAATCTAAAGGTTGAGTCCATTCATAATCATCGTGATAGAGCTTTACCGTATCCGCGAGGGCTTTGGTCAGATGCATCTGGACGCAGATCCTAGCATATGAGGTGTACTTGCGAGTTTTTGTCTCCGCTGCAACTCGGATGAAGGTGCCCAGTTTGTTGCCTATGTCCGCCAGTGTTTCTTCTTTCCAGTATTCTGCAGGGAGGGAGTACATCCTGATCCAGACGGGTGCCCAACTGAAATCCTCCTTGTCGGGATTGAATCTGGGCTTCCATTCGGTGAGATAGAGGCCTGAAGAGTTGAAGAAGTACGGCCCTCCTTCGAATATCCTCACTCTGTCCTCTACACAGTGAAATATAGCTGTAAAGAAGCCCTTTGGTCCTAGTTGCAGAGTTATTTGTCCTTTGGGCTTCCACTTTGAGGCTATCCAGCCTTGTAAGGCTTTTTCCGTAGGCCAGAAGCCTAAAAATTTTCCTATGAGTGCATGATCTTGCATGTACTGGATTTCACCATTGATGCGGTGGCTGGGCAGGTCCACCTTGATGGGTTCAGCAGCTTTTGGGATACAAGTGGCTGAGGTTGCTTTAGGCGGAGTCGCCTTGGCTTTATCATGGATCTCTTTGTCAGCTTTATCTTCTTCTGTCGGGGCCGTATGAATCCTTGCCTCAGCTTTCCGATTTTCGCCTTGTCTTGCATCTGGGCCAGCGTCAAAAGGGTGCAGAGGCTGAGAGTGCTGGGTGTTGCCAGAACTCGCAGAGTGTTTTGGAGGGGGAGCAGAGCTCTCCCCTCCTCCCGCCATGTCCATTGCTATCGACCAGCAGAGGAGCGACGGCTGTAGCAGGGTAAACAGTCAGGGGCGGCGGCTAGTTAGGGTTTGGCTGCAGTGTTCAGGAATTCGCATCAGAGCGATTTCGATCGGTCAGTCGATGTAAGTCTTGCTCTGCTTGAATCTATATATTGGTATCCTTATTTAAATTTATTAATTAGTTAATATAATTTAATTATATTATTTAGTTAATTATTATATTAGTTAACTATAAATATTAATCATTTATAACTTCTAATATGATTTAAATATATTAATTTATTTTATAATAATTATTATATTAATTAATATATTAATTATTATATTAATTAATCAATTATTATTATAATATTTAATTATTATTATTATACAATAATAATTAATTATTTATTATGAAATAATTGATTTTTATTAATATTATATTAATTTATATATTAGTTATTTTATTATTAATATATGAATTATTATATTAATTTATTATAAAGAAGTAATTATTTATAATAATTAATAAGATTATATATTTATTAATTTAATTTATTTAGATTTTAACATTTGGTATTAATTCTTGTCCCTATTAATATAATAATAATATAATTGATTATTATTATATTAATATTTTATTATTTAATTATTACTTATTATTATTTAATATTTGAATTATTATATCCGTTAACTATAAATATTAAATATTAAATATTAATCTTTTCTATTTACTAATATAATTAAATTTACTAATCACTTGGTATGATTTAAATATATTATTTAGTTAATTATTATATTAGTTAAACTATAAATATTAATCATTTATAATTACCAATATGATTTAAATATATTAATTTAATAATTATTACATTAATTAATATATTAAGTATTATATTAACTAATTATTATTATAATATTTAATAATAATAATTAATTATTTATTATATAATAGTTGATTATTATTATTAATTTATATATTAGTTATTAATTAATATATTAATTATTATATTAATTTATTTTAAATATGATTTAAATAAATAAATATATTAATTAGTTAGTATGAATTAAATATATTATTTAGTTAATTTTTATATTAGTTAACTATAAATATTAATCATTTATAATTACCATATGATTTAAAAATATTAATTTAATTAATAATTATTATTATAATATTTAATTATTATTATTTAATAATAATTAATTATTTATTATATAATAATTGATTATTATTATATTAATATTATATTAATTTATTTTAAATGTTAATTATTTATAATAATTAATATGAAAAAAAAAAAGAGAGTAAAATTATAGAAAATTAAAGATTCTAGCCGACAGTGTGTTCTTCCTTGAAAATTTATTCCTCATTAGTATTTATTCTGCCTTATTGCTCTTCTTTTATCATCATTCTTCAACCCTGATGATGGATCCCACTTGGGATTTGAAACGTTGGTATAAAGATGTTCATACTGTGGATTCTCCGATCACTGATTCAAAAGACACAAACCACAGATCTCTTAAATCCAAGATATCATTAGTCATCAATATAGGTCCCATTCGTGAGACACTGATGATGGAGGAATTTTTTGCATATGAGGAAGTGACTTCGGCCTTGCTCACACAACACAGGCAACTACGACCTTACTCACAACAGTGCACAAGAAAATTTCAGCCTTACACATAGCAGTGCAACTCTCAGGGTCTCTTACCTCTGCATAGGCACTCTCAACGTTTCTCTGCAGAACTGGCTCTCTCTTAGCCTTACACAACAGTGCACTCACTCAAAGCTTTTCCACTTAGCTCACTTGTAACTATGATTCTTTCCCCTCATTGTTCATTTGAGATCTTGGGTTTTGTTCCTCTGCTTCCCCCCGATCGATGTTGCAGCTCTGTCCTGCATTCACACTACGCAAGTGTACCTCGACATGGCTCTTCCATTATGTTGTTTCATCTGCCTTGGTCTTTGTCATTGCATTAACCACGAGAATGGGAAATTGACAGTTTCTCCATATTGAGAATGAATTCTCAATCCACCTACACACACCAACCAAGCACGGTCCTCTCTATGTGAAACTCTCATTTCATTGAGGCTCTCCATGCTTGATTCATGGTTTCACACGGCTTGGTTGTCCTTCAGCATGGCTTCTCAATTGTACTCAGGCATGGCCTTCCTTGCCATTATTGCATCTCCTATTTGTTTGTTGTCATAGTGCAGAAACAGAGATCAACCTTGCAGTCCTTGATCGCATGAATGCATGGAGTTCCATGTTGAGAAATTAATTATCATATGACCTGCACACTTCTTCATGAGTCCCATACTTCCATTTAACTCACTGAAGACGTGCATCGGAGCACAGTGATGGCTTATATCTTCTCAAGGAGGACCCAACACTCTTTCCTGAAGATCGTGGTCCTTGCTCCCTTGACCCAACGATCTTTGACAGTCACCATTACTCCTGAGACCAACTCCTCTACTCCCGCATTCAACTTCATAGCTACCAACCCATGTGCTCTTTAAACCCCTATACTTCCTTATAGGAGCAATTCCATCTCACAATCTTCACAAGGTGAAGTATCTTAATCTTCTGATTGTTGACCTCTGATATGATGAGCTCCTTCCGCTTAGCCCTTCCTGCATTTCTCACCGTAGGATCAAGGGTCGTGACATGTCGCATAGCCTTGAGGTGCTAGAGTGTTTTTTATCATGTCGAGGCTATTTTTCCTTTGTTAAGTGCTTAACGCTCTTGGTCCTTTAAATTCTTCTTGACCATGCACTAGCCAAATATCGGAGCCCCTCTAATTGGAAGTTTCAAATCAGGGATTTAACTTTATAGTTGCGATATTCCCACTTTTCATATAGCCCATAGCTCTTGGTGTTTGGCCCTAGCTCCGCGCCTTTGGTTCTTTGAGTCTTTGTGACCATGGTGCCAGCCCAAATCGGAAGCCCTCTATATCGGAGCTTTTCAACACTTGATATATTATAGAGTTCTGACATCTTCAATCCTCCGATCATCGACTTCCGATATGACATCATCATTGCCACGTGATGACTCCTTAGAGGTGACATGTGTCACCCTATTATGGCCCATTAGACCATCCAATATGGTTGAATATGCCTGCCACGTGTCATGTCGTAATGCCACGTCATGCTGACGTCAGCTACCATTGTACCTCATCAGAGCCAATCATATCCTGCCTTTTGTCCTGCTAGAGGAGAGAGAGGAGGACCCGTCAACCTTGGTTTTACACCGAAATCCTTTGTTAATTCTCTTTTGGCATTCCTTAGTGCTTTTAAAGGCTTATCAACACTTATTGATATCGCAAAACTTTAAAGGTTCTTCACTTGACGAAGTTCCGATTTTGCGAACTCTGATATGTCAATGTTCCAATACACCAATCTTTGGGATTTCAATATCCTCCAACTCCGATATAGCTTACTTCGACGTATCACACCTCTATTATTTGATATCTTCGATATGTTGACCTCTAACATTCCAATGTGCCAATACGTTGACCTCTTATCGTCAATGTGCTGATATGTTGACCTCTGATCATCGATGCATCGATATGCTGGCCTTCGAACATCGATGCACCGATATGCTGAGCTCTGATCATTGATGCAGTAATATGTTGATCTACGATCTCCTAATCTCTGATATGTCGAGACATCGATGTGTCGATCTTCGATATCCTAGACCTCCAATATTCCAGTTTCCTTTAGGACTTCAAGTCCCTGATCATCGACAAGCCATAACTTTTGATCTAGAAGTCTAGTTTTGGACTTCTGCATATCGTTGGAAAGCTCTTCCAGAGAAATTTCCAATGGAGAGGGTCTGATGTAGGTTTTGAGCCCATATTCTACCTATAATATGGCTCCAAACTCTCTTTCATTATTCTTCTCCTTGACTCTTCGGACAGCTGAACTCACAACCACCAAGGTGATCCTCTACATGAAGCCTGTAGCTACCATGGACTTCCATCTGGTCCATCACTGTAATCATCATTTCATGGATTCTCCAAAATTTATGCTATTTTGATGATTTTCTTCATGAAACCGACAACTATCATGAGATTCCTCTTGGGCCGTCACTTCCAACATTTGTTGTGCCAAGCATCTGAGCTAGTTTGGTTGACATCAATGCCAACACTCCTGCCAATAGTTAGGCACTGCTCCTGCCAATATTTATACAATTCCAACTTCCCAACACATCTCCCCATCATGAATGTTGACATCAATGCCAACACACTTGCAGATTCCTTCACTAGGCCATTGGCCATCCAGACCATGTCAATTGTCCAACAATCTCCCCCTTTGGCATTGATGGAAACACTCCATCCTTATCTTCATGTGATTGCCAAACCTCATGTTGCTTCCACACATATCATTGCATGAGACACCAATAGCATGTTTTCTTCTTCATATGCCATCACAACTTCTCTCCCCCTCTGACATCGATAGCAAGGGGCTACAAGTTGCCTTTCTCTCCCCATGCAATGACTTAGTTGTAAATACAAGAGTCTAGTTGTTGAGATGTTCATTCTTCTTTGCAAACATATCTACCAGGACTATTGCTATTGTTGCTCCATAAACTGGTCATATGTGATATGCTCCCCCTGAACATATACTTCCTCTGATTTGAATGCCTCTGGCTTTGGACACCGTATGGCTACTGGTTAAGCACTCTCTCCACTAATGCATCTTTTGTATCAATTAAAGATTAATACCAATTAAACTTCTCATGATATTGTTGCTACTGCAAATACCAATTATTTATGATGCATTTCTTCTTGGACTCCACTGCTACTGTTACTTCCGAGACTGTGCTTACTTTACTTCAACATCTCTACTTCTCCCCATGAGATCATATCTTTATAATAGGGACTGCTTCACAACTAATACCAATTTCTCAAAAGGAAATGATACAAATGGAACAATGTACTAGGAAAACTCTAATATTTCTTTTTTCAAAAAGAAATGTCCATTTGCACACAAGGTTACTCAACATGAGCCCAACACAACCAATTGACATAGTGATATCAATTGAGGGTGAAGGGACATGGAAATCTTGCACCAATTTTGTTTTATGAACACAATATTGTTATGCATAATCAAACTTACAACTTAAACGAAATAAGGGTATTTCACCAAAGATGCAAACCTTTCATTTGCTCAGCAATCTCCCTTTCTGAGGCTGCCCATTATTGCCTATTGTTGTTTATCAAAGCAGCTCCCCCTGAGCCAATGTTCCTTGATCTCCTGCAACACCTTTCTTGCCTCTGCATGAGGAATGATACTGTGGACCGGACTTGGCTGTGAGCTTCCTGTCATTCCACACTTTCATTGCAACCCATCTTCTTCCCACAACGTAAGGTATTATTGTGTACTCTTCATGTTGGTTGCACTCCTCCTTTTCAATGATGATACATTCAAAATAAACTAATTCATTCTTGTAATTAGTAAGAAAACACAGCCATACCTTCATCAATCAGATGCACCTTTTTGTTCATTCTTCTTGGCTTCATACATCTGACTTATTTGGCCTATCTTGAGGCCCTTCTCTTCCTTTATTGAAGAGAAATAGAGGATCTACCCCCCACCCCCCCCCATAGCAAATCACCCCCCTTCTTCCTCCATAAATTCAATGGTCGAGTCCTGACAGAAGCATTACCACATTACTTTTCTTTACCCATGTTTGGGTCTTCTCTTGACTACGTGAGACTAGAGGAAACTTCTCTTTCACCTTCTCTTTCTTTATCCAATTCCACTTGGAGCCTTTCTTCCCTACATAGGGGTCCATTACATGGGTAGGAGGATCATTCCTCTGATTTCTTCCTCCTCTTTCCATCTTTCTCTTTTGACACAGAGCATTGAAGACAAATTCATATCTTTCAACTCTATTCTTTCTCCTTGTCTTCAAATCCCAAGCTATTGCATTCACATGCATATGCTGAGAAGCATTTTGTATCTTCTCATTTCTGTAGCCAACTCTCTTGTGCTCAATATTTCCACAGTTGTAGCATTCAATATGGCTTAAGACCCAGGCATAGGAGTTACTCTTTTTTACAACTCTTTTGTTAAAATCACTCTCGTGGCCAGCATGCCTTCTCCTAGCCTTTCTGTGCATTCTTAAGTTGCTTCTACCCAGCACATATTGTTTCCTTGCATGCCATCTACAGTCTATGGCTTTATGTCCAAAATTATTGCAAGTAAAAGAAAATCCATAAAAATTCTTTTGATTACAGAGGTTACCTTTTCTTTGAAGGCTTTGTCCTTGAGTAGGAAAGGACCTTTTCTAGCTCTTCATGTGCCTTCGGTGATAACTTGCATTGCTATAATGCACTCTCTCTTGCAGTTGCCTTGCCCTCTTCTGTTGCACTTCTTGTTTCTGGTTCTTAGCCTTCTGCTTCATTATCGGTTACTGCTTCTTAGCCTTCTGTTGGACTCTTGGTCACTACTTCCTAGCCTTCTGTTGTTGCTTTCCTTCTTTCATTGTTGTTTCTTTCCTTGTTGCTGCTGCTGTAAAACAACCTTTCTTTCTTTGTTGTTGTTGGAACCTTGGACTCCCTTTAGCTTATGATATTGAGACAATTCTTTATTTGACTTTTCTAAGTCATGTCTTAATGACACTACCTCAGTTTGTAGTCTCTCACAGTAAGCTTCCTTCTCGCTCAACTGATTGGTTAACATCCCAATCAGTCTACTAGCCTCTTCTTTTTTAGCATTTAATTCAACCATTATTTTTCTCAACTTCTCATTCTCAAGCTCATAGATTTTTAGTTTCTCTTCTCACTTGAGATTTTCTTTTGATAGGTCCTTGATCTCATTTAGAGTTGATATCAACCTATTTTCAAAAAAGATCCTTTCATCTAGATCATTTTCTTCACTACTAGAGGTGCTAGCTTCTGAGAAGCATAGTCTCTCTTCTAAGACTTCTTCCTCATCAACAGGAGTGTGATGAGAAACAAATTCTCCATGTTTTGGTTCATTTCTAGGGTAGTAGAGCTCCTCAGCCTCTTCTTGAGCCACATGGCTATCTCCACCATACAGACATTGCAGTTTGTCCAACACTTCCTTTCCTGACTCACAATGCCTCACTTTATCAGCATCTGACTTAGATAACCCCTTCATGATAATCTTCTGGGCTTCTTCATTCTACTCATTCTTTTCTCCATTCAATATGGAGAGCCACATATTAGCATCCAAGGCCATTAAATATGTTACCATTCTAACCTTCCACATTTCATACTAGAAATCATGGCTTGATCTGTATAAAAATTGAACTCCTTTTTTTATTAGCCAAGGTCGATTATCCATGTTTTCCCTTTAATCTACCTTCTAGCGATTAAGCTATTCCTGAAGGAGCTTGGCTCTGATACCAATTGTTGGAAACAGTGATAATACTGAGAGGGGGGTTGAATCAATACTAAGGCTAATTTTAACATTTTAAACCTATTTACTTTTCTTATTCAAGCTTGGCAGCCATCCATATAATCAACAACAATATGTAATATGGTAGCAACATGAAATCAACATAAAATAATATGCACCATGATCATCATACACATGAGACACAAGGTTTTACGTGGAAACCCTTTCGGGAAAAAACCACCAAAGCTTGTTGTTTTTATTGATGTAAATAAGAGCACCTACTCTTTTACATCAATCCGTTTTGTGAGAACCCACTCACAAGAAGCACCAACTCCCTTTGATTGTTTGCTAGCACCGACTAGCAGGAAACACCAACTCCCTATTTTTGTAGACACTTGTCCAGCTTATCAGAAGCACCATGTGAGGCACCAACCTCACAGACTTTTTGCAAGCACAAAGTTGCAGCTCCTTGGATTTTTGCAAGCCAACTTGCAGGAGGCACCAACCCCCAAGCCTTCTCAAGCACCCACTAGATATGGAAGCACCAACTTCTTGTATGCAAGGACCAGCCTACACTCAAATAGGAACTGTATGTTCTTTGTAATTGGAAACCACTGCCCAATCTCAGCTTTTTTCTCTGCTCACTCTGTAGCAACCTATTGATCAACTCAATCAATAGTCACTCATCACCATCCATGCAACTCTTTTTTCTCTTCTCTTCATCAGCATGCACTCAGGTCTCGGCCTCTTTCTCTCCACAGCACGGTCTCAACTCTCGGCCTTCTTTCTCTGCATAGGAACCTTCAGCCTTTCTCGCAGCATAGGCACATTCAACCTTTCTTACATAGTACAGGCGACTTCGACCTTTCTCACACAACACAGGAGACTACGGCCTTACCCACAACCATGTACAAGCAAATTTTGGCCTTACACACAAAAACACAACTCTCAGGGTCTCTTACCTTTGCATAGGCACTCTCAGCCTTTCTTTGCAGAACTAGCTCTCTCTCAACCTTACACAACAGTGCACTCACTCAGATATTTTACACTTAGCTCACTTGCAACTATGTTGCTTTCCTCGCATTTCTCATATAAGCTCCCAGGTTTTGTTCCTCTGTTACCCCCCCAATCGATGTTGCCACTTTGTCCTACATTCACACTGCGCAAGTGTACCTCAACAAATCTCTTCCATTCTATTATTTCATCTTCCTTGGTCTCTGCCATTACATTAACCATGAGAAAGGGCAATTGACAGTTTCTCCATAATGAGAATGAATTCTCAGTCCACCTACACAAACCAACTGTTATAGCTCCAAATCTCACTCTTATGGTTTGTGATGCTGCACTCATGGCCTAGGGCAACCCCTCCTTCCAGACCTGGTCCTAAAATCTAAAAAACAGTGTTTTATCCCTTATACGCGACATTGCCCTGAGTTAAACGCGTGTACACGCGGGTCTGTGTATACCCAACCCGCTTGTATGTATTAAAACACTTAACAAAATAAATAATTCCTTCTTTTCGGGCGGAGATCGCGGGTTTTACCTGCTGATCACCTGTTAGTGCCCGTGGCCCAACTGTTCCCAACCAACTCCTAACTAAAAAACTACTTTGGAGATGGTATAAAAAGACATCAAAGGGAAGGCCAAAGGAGAGAGAAAAGAGAGCAAGATTATTATGCTGAGATTTTTCCCTTAGACCAGGTCTGAAGTCCTTGGTGCTTTCTGCACTTCCCCCATTTTGCATAGGAAACCCTTGTTTCCATGTGTATTGGTGATCATTCATCCTTTATATCACCATTGAGTAAGACTTGGAAGGAGCTCTTGTTGGAGGCTTGAGGCTGGAACGAATCCGGGAGGAAGCTTTGCTTGGAGCCTGCTAAAGGTGTTTCAGGTGAAATCTTTCCGTTATATGTACTTTACTTGCCTTTATATAAAGAAACACGTCTTGGTTCCCGAAACAATCTTTCTTTATGCTTATGAGATTCTTGTCTTGAATTATTATGCAAGTAGTTACTTAAAGATTTTTATAACTAACTTTATAGCATGAAGATGGTTTGTGTATAAGTATTTGTCCATGTACTGTTGTGTTCTTTGATTTGTTTGTTTTACAGGTCAAAGGAGAAGAAGGGAACTCCAAGAAGGGTTTGGACCCTAAAGGCCTTCTCGAACGTAGGACCTTAGGTACGTACCCTAAACATTAGAATTTGCTTACAATAAAGATAATGGCTGTGTGTGTGTTTCTTTGAATAAGCAATTTTCAGTCTGGTAGAGTCTTAACCCAAAGGACTCTCGGGGTACTTTCCCCTCAACTAGAATTGGCGACTCCGCCGGGGTTTTTTGGCTCTGACTGTCTGATCTGTTCTTGAACTCTAAGCTTTTCCAGTTTTTTCAGTCTGTATTTTTTATTTTTCTTGAAAATATTCAGATACGCTGTTTTTCTGGATTACAGAAGCGTATATACGCAAGTTGTACTAAGTGAACCCGCATATACGCGAGTTTCCTCAGTTACAGTCGCGTGTACACGCATTCTGCACATCACTGCAGGCGCGTATATTATATAATTTTTAAGATTTATAAATTTTCTTTTTGCTGAATGTTTGTCTGGTGGTTTGGGTCAGCTTGAAGCAGTCATTTTCCAGTAACAGTCCTCTGTTTAACAGGGGGCATCTTGTTTTGAACTCTCTCTAGTTATAAGGAGTATCAGTCTTGTTTTCGTTGATTGCAAGCGTCATTGTTTTTTAACACACAAGATTTCTGGTTAAGAATCTTGACTACTTTGTTTTGTCAGAGTAGGAAGATTGCATTCAATCTTTGTGTTCATTTTGTTTGGATGACCCTTTTGTTTGCTTGACGAAACCATTTTTGTGACCATTTGCTCCTTCGTTTCGGGAAAGTTGTTTGTTAGCATTTTCTTGAAACTTGTCTTTTGATCTTTTGGACTTTCATTGCTGCTTTTGATTGTCATGAGCGATTTCAAACGCATTTATTTTTGTTGGGTTTTCATCATTTGAAAGGTGTCAATTCACAAAAGTGTTTGGTTGCCTATTCATCAATCATTGGTGTCTGTATTTTTGAGAGCATTCTTTGAAAAAGAATTCTTGGTTTGGTTGAAAGAAAATCTTTTGAAAGTTTTGAGTTTCGCTTTCTTAAACTTTCTTTTCATTTGATTTCCTTTTTTGCGAAGTGAAAGTGCTTTGTGTTTATCTTCGAACTTGTTTTTATTGTTTGGACGAAATGATTGGTAACACATCATCTTCTATCTAAGCATCTTAGTGGCAAGACAAATTTGATAAGGTAGCAACTTTCCTTCTTTGTTTCTAGAGTAGTCTTTAAATCTTGCATCCACATATAGTTCTTGCATTAGGATAGATTTGCATCTCTTTGTAGGCATATAGTTTTGTTAGTTTTTGTGAGTGTGGAGTCTGAAAAGAAAAGGAAAATTTGTTTATATTAGAAGTACCTCTGAACCTCATAGAAATTGCTCTTCATCGAAAACAAAAAGTGCATGTGCATGTAGCTAAGTTTTATTAATTTCTTTTGCATCCATAAAAACACCAAAAGTTTCATCTCCATTACCTTGTGACTTAAAGAAAAGCCTAATAAAATCAAGTGCTAATTAAAATCCATTAGAACTTTTTGTTTTAGTCAGTTACACCAACAAGTTTAGGATTTTAGGGCCTTGGATTAGGCGAGTGGAGAGTTAACTCTCCAAGGCCACATAAAACGTCAAACATAAGAGTCTGATTAACGAGAGTAAATCCAATAGCGTTAGGAAGACCAGGAAAGCTCCGGATCTGGGAGTTAAGCACGAGGGTCTGTGAAGACAGGGAAGAGAGATACCCCCTCTCCTACTTGTCCAAACTTCCCTCACGACTGTTCCGCCTGGCTTCTGCGACGATTTGGTACCCATAGTTGCCTCTCCTAGGGATCTACACAGGTGGCTATGGAGGGGAATCCCGTGGCACCTGAGGTTGACGTTGTATCACTCTCAACAGTACTACTGGAGGGCACCCTTGCGAAGCTTGGGGGCTTGCACCGGCGCAGGCTGTGGTTAGGAGGTCAGCGTAACTTCCTCTGATACCTTCGCTGATAGGACTGGGCCCTCATCATCCCAGACTATCTTCGGAAGGCCCCTTATTTCACTTTCTCGTATTTTGGTGTCCGGTCCTAATCACCCGGAGCGGAAATGCTTGGAAGTTGTTTGACTGGCTGTATCTTTAGGGACTTTATAGTGTGTGCTCTATGCTCCTAGTTGGCCTAGCTTTTAATTTTTTGAGTCTTTAGTTAGATCATAACAAAAAATTCAAAGTGGCTGACCGATCTCCAAGACGGTCTCGAAGACTTCGTGGTCTCTCGCCACCAAGTTTAGAGCCTTCTCCTAGAAGGCGCAGAGGCAATACTACCGGTGGGGTTTGTCCCACGCCGGTTGACGCATCGGGGATTGATCCTCCTCTCGGGGACATTAGCGACCAAGCAAGGCCTGGCACTTCTGAGCAAGAGAGGGACACTCCAGTCCTTTCTTGAGTTCGCTTTCAAGCGGAGAATAACGTAGAGGTAGAAGAACTTTCAGAGTCATTAGTGGCTCCAAATTCTCCACTACCATCTAGTCATCCAGATGTATTGCAATACGTTGGGACTCCGTCACATAGACCATCAAGTCCAGGTTACGCTACGCGCTTACCATTCATGACCACTACTGGAAGCATGGCTTCTACGAGTGCTACGACTATGCAAACCCCTACATCGGTGCAAGGGGGAGGAACCATTTCCATCACCTCCACTTCCTTGTTCGGATCTTTTGCTAGCACATCATTAGTGGGGTCTACCTCCATTCCATCCACGAGTGGAAATGCCCAAACCAATGCTTTTGGTACTGGACTCTTCCCTTTTGGCACCCAATCACAGGGTATCCCATCGGTTCCGTTTAGTGCCGCTACGTCCATGATGGACGGATCGGCTTCATTCCAAGGTTTTCCTTTCGGAAGTGGTCATATACCACATTCCAACCCGACGGTAGGATCCATGCCTTTTTCTTCTATAGGACAAAGCAGCAATCCTTTCCAAGGTTGGAATAACCCTGGGGTTAGTAGCGTAGGAACTGGGAATTCATTTAGCGGCCAACAAGGGAATAGGCCGTACTCCACGGTTAGCATGTTTCAAAGTATTCCTCCCCTTGCTTCGGCTTGGAATCCATATCAGGGGTTATCAACTCCTTACCATTCTTTAGGAGGAAACTTTGCAGGTTATGGAGGTTATACGGCAGGAGTTGGTCAAACTCCGAATTTTGCTGGACCACAAGGCTTGCCTTTTGGTTCAGCCGGTTCTACTGGTCACTTCGGGCAGCCTGGTGCCTCCCAAATTCCAGGACAATCTTTTCAGAGCTTAGGGAGTTCTGCCCAGTCTGGGTGGAATCCCCTAGGTCCTCCTAGGCTTCCGTTTCTGGCAACGTTAAACTTGCCACATCTCACTAAGTTAACAAATGACCCAATCAGGTATAATCCGGCCTGGCCTCCGGTCCCAACCAAACTCCCTTCGGACATTCCAAAATTCGAAGGGAAGAGTGGTGAAGACCCATGCGACCACATAACTACGTTCCATCTAAGGGTGCTCATCCAACTCCCTCATTGATGATTCGATTAGGTTGAGACTCTTTCAGCGCACCTTGACTGGTAATGCGGCCAAGTGGTATATAGAGTTGCCAGGGGGCAGCTTTACATCGTTCGCCGACTTAGCCAATATTTTCTTAAATCACTTCCAGTTGCCTGTCCGCTATGATGCCGGAACTGAACTTCTGGCCACCTTTCGTCAGGATAAGGCTACCCACATTTCCGATCACATTCATGAATGGAGACGGAGAAAGAGGCTCATTAAAGCTGAAATTCCTCCAGAATACCGTCTCGAGTGGTTTTTGAAGTCTTTACAACCCGAGATCTCCAAGGATGTCTCCATGTCTGGGGTCTATTCTGAGGAGCAAGCCATTTTTAGGGCCCAGCAATTAGAATTGATCTACTCTCAGTCTGGGATCCTACAAAAGTACTTGCCGGATGCTCCTGGATCTAAGGTTGATTTAGCTAAGCCGAAGCCAGGTCCGCACGCGGATGGTATCGTTGGGTCAGTAGACACATCTACAGTGAACTTGTTGAATCAATTGCAGCAGTTGTCTTTGCAAACTGCTTCTAACAACCAAGTCACATTGTCTAATCCTCCCGCTTCCCAAACTTCTTCAATTAATGCCGTCCAATCCGATAACCCCAAAGGAAATCAAAGTTCCGATGGGAAAAAGAAAGGACGTGGTAAGAAGAAGAATTCGGATGGGAAGCCCGATGCAAATAAATCCGGTAACAACGCTGGTGGTGGTAAAGGTGAGTTGAGAAAGAAAGTTAAGTTTCCTTGCAAGTTATGCAAAGGAGACCATCTAACTCATCTCTGCCCTAGGATTGAAGACGCTCAGCGCTTGTTAGGACAGCAAGGGACTTCTAGTTCACAAGCTGTGTTAACTAACCCGTTTCCCCAAGGGCAGCAACTTCTTGCTGGCGCGAGTTCGAATCCTGGGACCTCCTCAGGGGGCAACTAGGAAGGGGAAAAAGCATCAAATGTTTTTATGATGGGTTCAAATGTCCATGTGACTACTCGGTCACGTGATTATGGTGAAGCCGAAACATCTAAGGATAAAACTGTTCCCGGAGGTACTGACCTTCATATTTAGCGACCCCCTGTTGAGACTATACCTCGGATACCGAAAGGTTCCGCCAAACGCGCGACGATTAACCCTAATGCTAGGGCCGCCCAGAATTACTCCATTGTGGAGGATCTGGCTCAAAGCTCGTGTGCTATGTCCGCTTTAGAGGTTCTCCAGTCGTGTCCGGCTCAGAGAAGTGCTTTACTCTCCGCAATTGGAGCAGTTGATCCAGCCAACTCTTTAGTGCTCACTTTTGACATGTTAAATGTCAAAAAGCGACTCCCTCATCATATGGCTTTTCAGATAAAGTCTACATACCGGAAAATCAATATTTTTCATACCGTTATAGATGAAGGAGCTTCCACGTGTGTCATGTCGATGTCATGTTGGAAGGCTATTGGTTCACCTTCGGCTGTTCCTTCACAAACCGTCTTGACTGCATTTGATGGTCGTTCTCACAAGCCGCATGGGATTATCCCGGCCTTTCCTATATGCGTTGGAGGGAAGGTCGTTAATATTGAAGTTGAAGTCGTAGATGCTAACCTAGACTATAATCTCCTATTAGGAAGGAACTGGGTATACGAAATGGAAGCCATCGTATCGACTCTGTTTCGTGTCATTTTCTTTCCTCATGAGGGGAAAATCGTTAAGGTTGATCAATTGGACTATTCCCCAATCGATCCTCAAGCAAGCTCCGACTCTACCCTTCCTTTGGTGGATAACCCTCTCCCGCCGATTGAGAATTTAGGAGTAGGGATGTATTCCTCATTGATGGGTACGTTTGATCTTCCCTCTCCTTTTGCAAAAATCAATGCTATTTCATCATCCAAGGAGTCTCCTCGAGAAGAGTTCTTCCGAACTCATCATTTTTCCGACCCTTGGACCTTGCCTTCACCTACGACCACATTAGTTGAAGGACAAGTAAATGGAATGGCGTTTCCTATATCCGCAGTTGAGCTTAGATATCAGTCTATCATAGACGCTGCAGATAACCACTCCACTCCTTTTTCTGAAGAAGAGTTGGATGGTCATGTGGCCCCAGCCTGGAGCCTAGATTCTATCTCTACCTTGGATTGCTTGGATTCAATTTTACCTTCTGAAGAAGCAATCCTTGAAGCAATGATGGGTATAGATCAACCGTGGGAAGACTTACACCATCGTTCGTACTTTCTTCCTCCTTTGCAGGAAGTGGAATCTAGGTTTTCCGAGCTCTGTACTAGTGAGGTTGATATGGTGTCGAACCCTTTGGCTCCAGCACACATTCGCGCCGAAGGTAATATGTCGGTAATTTCAAAAACGATACCCATCAACATCTCTAGGGACCCTAACATCATTGAGAATATCTTCATCGGGATCGAGTGTTCCCCTGAAGAAATTCAAATCTACACCGACCTCTTTAAGGAATATCGTGAAGTATTTGCTTGGTATTATGAAGAAATCCCTGACATTGATCCTTCTATAGTTCAACATGAGATCAAGACATATGAAAACGCGAAACCTGTTCGTCAAAGACTTCGTCCGGTTAACCCTAGGAAAGCAGCAGCTATCAAAGCTGAAGTCCAGAAGCTGCTAAAGGCGGGTTTTATATGCCCTGTTCCTCTTACCGATTGGGTTTCTAATCCAGTCCCCGTAGATAAAAAGCAAGGAACAATCCGTGTATGCATCGATTTTAGGGATCTAAATAAGGCTTGTCCAAAAGACAATTACCCCACGCCATTTATTGATCAAATTATCGACGAGTGTGTGGGTAACGAGATTTTTTCCTTCATGGATGGTTTTTCATGTTATAATCAAATTTCCATCCGTCCTGAAGATCAGCATAAGACAGCCTTCATATGTCCCTAGGGTACCTTTGCATATCGAAAGATGCCTTTTGGTCTTAAAAATGTTGGAGCCACGTTTCAGCGGGCCATGTCATACTCTTTCCACGACATCAAACATGTCATCGAGGCATACTTAGATGATCTCGCTGCTCGTTCTCGAAAGAGAACAGATCACCCTAGTCATCTTCGATTAGTCTTTGAGAGATGTCGTTTTTATAAAATCCGGTTGAATCCCAACAAGTGTGTTTTCGCGGTTACGTCCGGTCGGCTCTTAGGGTTTATTGTGTCCAATGAAGGGATTCGGGGTGATCCCTTCAAGGTTGAGGCAATAATTCAGTTGCCTCCCCCGTCTTCACTTCGGCAACTTCAAAGTCTTCAAGGGAAGGCTAACTTCTTAAGACGGTTTATAGCAAATTACGCCGAGATCACTAAAGGGTTCATGCGTCTACTACGGAAAGGAGTTCCATTTATATGGGATGACTTTGCGCAGCGGTCGTTTGATGCTTTGAAAAAAGCATTAGTCTCTTCCCCACTTTTGAGTCCACCGGATTATGGTAGAGACTTCCTTTTATATCTCGCTGCAGCAGAATCAACCATTGGTATGGTTCTAGTTCAGGAGGACGATGCTCTCTCCGAGCACGTCATTTATTATTTGAGCCGAGGCATAATAGGCCTTGAGCTTCGCTATTCTCCGGTTGAGAAGTTGGCCTTGGCAGCTGTCCATGCTGTCCAACGGCTCCGTCATTATATTTTGCTACGTAAAACTTTTGTCTTAGCGGCAGTCAATCCATTTCAATTTGTCCTCAGTAGGCGAGTGATTGGGGGCAAATATAATAGATGGATAGTCATTTTGCAAGAATTCGATCTCGAGTTCTTGTCTGCCAAATCTAAGAAATCCATGGTTTTTGCGGAACTTATCTCGGAGCTACCTTGTGGAGATGATATTGTTTATGAGGAAAGTTTACCCGATGAACATATATTCCTCATCTCTGCACAAGACCCTTGGTATGGAGATATCATTGTTTATCTCCAGACTTCGAAGTGCCCCTCTACTTTCTCCAAGGATGAACGTCGCAAATTACGTCACCTGGCAAAAAACTATGTTATTGTTGGTGACACATTATATCGTCGAGGGGTTGACTCAATCCTCTGGCGTTGTTTAACCTTAGAGGAAGCAGAGTCCGTGCTCAATGATTGCCACAGTGGAGCTTGTGGTGGTCATCTACCCGGGCTTGCTACAGCCCAACGCATCTTACGTGCTGGCTATTTTTGGCCTTCACTTTTTAAAGACTGTGTGGAAGCGGTCAAACGCTGCCACCGATGTCAAATCTTTACTCGCAAGATGTGTGCGCATCCAGCTCCTCTTTTCCCCGTTGTCACTGTCGGTCCCTGTACTAAGTGGGGCATTGACTTTACAGCTTGTAATCCGCCTTCAGCGGCGAATCACAAGTACATTATCGTGGCTGTAGACTACTTCACGAAGTGGGCTGAGGCCATGCCTACTTATAAGAACGATTGTGACACGGCCGCTTTGTTTCTTTTCAATCAGATCATCTCAAGATTCGGTATCCCAAGGGAGATTGTCACTGACCATGGCAATCATTTCCAAAATCAACTAATGTCCGAATTGGCTCGTAAATTAGGCTTCCGTCAGGAGCATTCGTCCCCTTATTATCCTCAGGCCAATGGATAGGTCGAGGCAGTTAACAAAACTCTTAAGACGATACTCCAACGGACGATCGATAAAAATCGGTCCAATTGGCACATTATGTTGTATCCGGCTCTATGGGCATACCGAACCTCCATCAAAGCGACTACTGGTTTTACACCTTTTCAGTTGGTTTATGGGATGGAATCCATCTTCCCGGTCGAATGTGAAATTCCATCTCTTAAGTTGGCTGTCGAACTCCTTCCAGAGACTTCGAGTCTCAAAGAGTGCCTAGTTCACTTGGAACATCTCGATGAGCAGCGTCGAGACGCCGCCACGATGAATGAGGCTCATAAGAAAAGGGTTAAAATGCAGTATGATAAGTCTGTCCGTCCTCGAGTCTTTGCTGAAGGTGACCTTGTCTTGGTCTACGACCAAGATAAGGACACCTTGGGGGCAGGCAAATTTAGGCCTATGTGGTACGGTCCTTTCATTGTTAAACGAGTTTTAGAAAAAGGGTCGTATGAGTTAATCGACTTTGAAGGGAACAAGCTGGCGGAGCCCCGAAATGGGCTCTATCTAAAGAAGTACTTCGCTTAGTTCAGGCTAGGCAATGACTTCTTTGTACTTTATGTATATATTTATACATATATCATCGAGCATTTTCTGATATCAGTGCTTTTTGGTCTGCTGTGGCAGGTGCTGATGGATGATTTGGTCTATTTTGGGTTCGCCGATGGTGCTAGTCGACACACTCGGAATCTTGCTTCCGCAGCTTGGGTACTTTATTATCCAACTGGTCAATTGATGGTCTCGAGAGGCGTGTGTATCGGTCCTGCTTCAAACAATATGGCTGAGTATACAGCTGTTATCAATTTATTATCCGAGGCAATCTCTTATGGGATCGACTCATTGGTAGTATATCTTGATTCTCAGTTGATAGTGTCTCAGTTAAATAACATTTATCGCGTTAGGGATCCATTATTATATCGCCAATATTTAAGGGTGAGGTTGTTGCAAAGATCATTTATTTACATTAATTATTTGCACATTCCAAGATCTCAAAATTGGTTAGCTGATTCTATCGCTAATCAAGCATTAGACTGGCATATCAATCATTCATCATCATAAAATCATGCATCAAAAAGTCAAACTGTATATATATATATATATATATATATATATATATATATATATATATATATATATATATATAGATATATATATATATATATATATATATATATATATATATATATATATATATATATATATATATATCATAAAGCGCCTCGAGTGTACATATGTGTGTCCAAAAATATACAAAATTGGGACTCAAATGCCCATAATCATGTCAGGCATATCTAACGCCTCGGCTCAGGATGAGCGTCTAAATATGTAACTATAGCATTGGCCACGCGCCGAAAGACGCGAACCCAGTCACGTGGCATCCCAACCACATGACGCTGCATATCCGGAGGAAGGTCCTCTATCTCGGCCATCGGTACTCGGCAGCTCAGTCTCGCCAAGTGTCGTTGGACGTTGTTTAAGGTCCGTTCCGTATCCGCAGCCGCCTCTTCGGCTCCTCGGCCACGCCGTCCATGCCGCGGGAATCCATCTGGTCGTACAGGCCCAATGTCTGGAACATGATCATCATATTAGTCATTTGAATCTCATCAAAAAATATTTTTCAAAATTCATCATTATATTTGAAAAATCCAAAAAATCATAAAATCATAAAAAATTCTTACCAATCTCGCCCCATGCTGCATCCGGTGGTAACACTAGATCAGGATCTCCTCGGAAATCCAGCCCAGCATAGGGGTAGTCATCCACGGCGATGATCTGCTGCTCCCACCAGGCAAAGAAGTCATCGTCGAATGCATTCCTTGGGACTTCCCCACCCCCCAGACGTTTCATCAAGTCAGCCCACCGGCCCATGCGTGGATCACGTGGACTACTGATGGCAACTGCTACCCTGGGGCGGAGTGCGGGAACCTTCTCGAAGAAGAAAGTGCACAAGATGGTTCCGAACCCAAAGTTCTTGGTCTGTCCCCTCCTGATAGAAGTGAGTTGTTCCTTCATGTTGGCAAGAAGAGGAGTACACCAGTCAAACACAGTAGTGAGACAGTCCACTGCCACGCTCATGGTTACCCGTGACGCCTGATGTAGTGAGGATGATCCGTTCACTCGAGCTATGGTGAACAAGATTATCCTGAGTGACAAACTCGCCACATGTGGGATAGAGATCTGGCTCCCAACCTTTCGATGACCCGGGCAGTAAATCTGTACATAGTCATCTACACTGAGGCTATTCCGTGTCCTGCCCCGGGAATGTACTACCTCTCCCCTTCGGGAAAGGCCCGTGATAAAATATATGTCTTCCACTTCTATCCTGAGTGGCATCTGATCAATCACAAATGCTTCCTCATCGACATCCCAATAATCAATGAGCCTCTCGAGCAGACGCGTGTTCGCTTTCATATTTGGCAATTTGAAGAATTTTAGCAACCCGCATCCCCGTAGGGCCTCTAATGCCTCATCATTGCCCATAACTTCATTATCCACGGCTGAGTGCTCTCTTTCATGCCATGTGAGAGTCATCCTGGAAGAAAAATCATTTTCATCCGTTAGTTTTGTGTATAAAATTAGTTTGATGCGCACACGTGGGTTCCTCTGTATACAGTCGCGTGTAGGGCTGTCGTATACGCGAGTTCTATATTGCCAACCCGCATGTATGCCGCAAAGGAATTTTTTGCAAAAATCCAACGGTAAAACATCAACTAAAATTCCTAAAAACTATCACAATTAATTGCAAGACAAGTTTGAGGCTTACCTGGAAGTTTTCGGCAAGTTTGAACGGTTGAATTGGTCACAGGGAAGTTTGCTCCTTTTGCTCCACAATTTTTGCTCTCCAAGTCAAATGGTGATAATGGTAAGTCAAAAATGCCTTTTATAATTTTTGAAAATGCAAAATTTTTCAAAATTTTATTTTGTTTGGCCTCATGTGACTTTTAACTTGGGAGCTTGGAATGCCGAGTTTGGTTTGTTTTTCAGGACATTTTGGACATTTTTCGACAGTTCGAGACGGTTCCATGACCGCTGACCCGTCATGACAGGTATCGTGTTTTCACTGGCATATAGGTTAGGGACACCATTTTTCCGTTGCATTATGCATACTAGCCTCCACATGACCGATACATCTGCCGTAGGGTCCACCCCATCGTGTTATGGTTCGTAAGCCATTTTCACTCGCCGATTCTTTAAATCATGACACGATGGTAGAGCCATCCCTTTACATGGGCATCGTAGTTAGCACCTCACTGACATTTGTTGCCCATGCTGCTTCGTTTTGAGTAGGCTCGGGAGTCCTCTGTAGTCCCGCCATGACCTATGCGTTGAAGACTCATTCCTCTTTGCTTCTTCGCTTCGTTCTGGCCTTATACCCTAGAGGCTCCTATGTGTGTCGAGTTGTACTTCTGCATTGCATGTTGATCATTTGCACCTTTTGGCCTAGAGCTGGCTTCACTTGGACTCGTGTTTAAGCCAACTTTTGACCATGACGTCTGCAAAATCAACCTTGCATACCTTTGACTTCTGCAGCTTGACATACCCTGATCTGTGGAAGGAACATACCTCTGAGTGTCACTGACCAGTTTTCACCTCCCTGCATTGAGCATAGGAACGTTCCCTTCCCAGGAACGAGATCATCTGTTTCACCGACACTCGTTCTTTCCACTGTACCATAGCATTCTTTTATTCTTTTTCCGGCTTAACAGAAAAAGACAAAAAAATTAAATATTCCAAAAAAGAGCGGGAACAGGGACATTATTTCCATTTATTGTTAGCAGCTAGAGTCAGTCGTGTCGCCCTTGAACAAAGCACTCAAAACAAAGTCTCCTCCGCATGGGTGGGATTTAGTTTGACTTAGGTATGCCATAACCTTGTTATTGAGTCAGTTCTCCCCCGATTGGTTATCTCTTCCAATCATATGGAGGGTTCGTTCGTGCCTCCTGCATGGCGAACTTATACAGAGTCATCATATGCTGCCACATAGTCACATTGAGTCGTGCTTTTGTTCAAGGGAAGTTAGCCTGAGTCAGCCTCTCTGCGATGTCTCTTGACTCATTTTTCAGTCGGTCATCCCTGGTTGTCAGTATCATGTCTATCATCACATCAGTTATATTGGTCCTTTACTCGTGCCGGTTTGAGAAGGTCCCCATTGACTTCTGGCTGGCGGGTCTTGTCCTTATCGACGATGACACCTTGCTCTGAGGACAGGCCTAGAGCCGCACCCTGGCCCTATTTTCATTATTGATAGGTCACCTTGTGCTCAGCATCGATCAGTATCATGGGTCTTTGACTGAGTGGTTTCCCTTGTGTTCAACATCAGCATACATTATCACACATTGGGATTCGTGCAGTACCTTGGTTTCCATTTGACCCTATTGGTGGATACCTCGCCTCTGTGTCGGCTTTCATTATTGGTTGGTTCAGAGGGTTTCTGCCGTGCGCTACATCTTGTGTACGCTGGAAACGTACTTCGGTTGGGTTACTACATCTTTTTCGTCCGATTCCTTCCACATTATTGGCCTACGGGTTACACTCGCGCTAGATTGATGGAGGATGCCTTAATGCCTTCCTTCTAGCGGATCTTTCCCTATCGACCCCGACTCATTGCTCTGGGGCAAAGATCTAGAGTCCATTTGGCAGTACCTTGGGGTTTGCAGTCATTAGTGGCAGATTCCTCGCTATCGACAGTGGGAAACCATCATTGTCTCCTGATCGATAGATTCTTACAGGTGTTCGACTTCAGCTCATCTATTCACACTTGTTAGATTGTACTGGGTACCTTGACGCTCATTATCATTATCGGTGAGTAGTCTCGCATTTGTTAACGGTATACATCAATGACCAGTAATCAAACGATTTCTCACATGGTCGACTTCAGATCATTTATTCCCATGGTGTAGAAATGTACCACGGCGGTTGGTGAAGACCTCAGGTTGTATCAGCATTCATTGGTTCACTTGACAGTTGCTCCTGTTGTTGCTAGTTGATACCATTCCACCTTATATGTTGCAGTCAGTCATGGCGACATTCTATATGCTGGCACCTGAGTTTGCAGTGTAGTACCATCCTATTCCATCATGTTCAGTTAGTACCTTTTTGGGATCAGTCTTTGATATCAGTGATCCGTTGCATCTTTCAGCATCATTGACAGTCTTATATGTGATATTCAGACATGTACTTGCTCCTTATGATCAGATGATCCATTATGTATCTTCCAGTCATTTATACTTGTATACTTAGTGGATCCGCTTGTACTTGATATGTGGACATGCTTTACTTTTTCTGAGCATGGGTATGCCCGCCTCAGACAGTGTTTCTTTCTGATCTCCTTTTGGTGGCTTGGCACGCTGAATTCTGGTGAAGACCTCCTCGGTTTCTCGACAGAGTTCCTTTCCATGTACTTACATAATATATTTCGGACATCATGTTCCCCTTCTGACCTCATATATTAGGGGGCATCTGTTATAGCTCCAAATCTCACTCTTATGGTTTGTGATGCTGCACTCATGGCCTAGGGCAACCCCTCCTTCTAAACCTGGTCCTAAAATCTAAAAAACAGTGTTTTATCCCTTATACACGACATTGCCCTGAGTTAAACGCGTGTACACGCGGGTCTGTGTATACCCAACCCGCATGTATGTATTAAAACACTTAAAAAAATAAATAATTCCTTCTTTTCGGGGGGAGATCGCGGGTTTTACCTGCTGATCACCTGTTAGTGCCCGTGGCCCAACTGTTCCCAACCAACTCCTAACTAAAAAACTACTTTGGAGATGGTATAAAAAGACATCAAAGGGAAGGCCAAAGGAGAGAGAAAAGAGAGCAAGATTATTATGCTGAGATTTTTCCCTTAGACCAGGTCTGAAGTCCTTGGTGCTTTCTGCACTTCCCCCATTTTGCATAGGAAACCCTTGTTTCCATGTGTATTGGTGATCATTCATCCTTTATATCACCATTGAGTAAGACTTGGAAGGAGCTCTTGTTGGAGGCTTGAGGCTGGAACGAATCCGGGAGGAAGCTTTGCTTGGAGCCTGCTAAAGGTGTTTCAGGTGAAATCTTTCCGTTATATGTACTTTACTTGCCTTTATATAAAGAAACACGTCTTGGTTCCCGAAACAATCTTTCTTTATGCTTATGAGATTTTTGTCTTGAATTCTTATGCAAGTAGTTACTTAAAGATTTTTATAACTAACTTTATAGCATGAAGATGGTTTGTGTATAAGTATTTTTCCATGTACTGTTGTGTTCTTTGATTTGTTTGTTTTACAGGTCAAAGGAGAAGAAGGGAACTCCAAGAAGGGTTTGGACCCTAAAGGCCTTCTCGAACATAGGACCTTAGGTACGTACCCTAAACATTAGAATTTGCTTACAGTAAAGATAATGGCTGTGTGTGTGTTTCTTTGAATAAGCAATTTTCAGTCTGGTAGAGTCTTAACCCAAAGGACTCTCGGGGTACTTTCCCCTCAACCACCAACCAGGCACGATCCCCTCTGTGTGAAACTCTCCTGTCATTGAGGCTCTCCATGCTTAATCATGGTTTCACACAGCTTTGTTGTCCTTTGGCATGACTTCTCAACTGTATTTAGGCATGGCCTTCCTTGCCACTTTTGCGTCTCCTATCTGTTTCTTGTCACAGTGAAGAAACAGAGATCAACCTTGTAGTCCTTGATCACCTAACTACATGGAGCTCCATGCTGAGAAATTAGTTCTCAGATGACCTGCACACTACGTCATGAGTCCCATACATTCATTTAACTTGTTGAAGACATGCATCAGAGCATAGTGATGGCTTGTCTCATCCAAAGGTGGGCCCAACATTCTTTTCTAAAGATCGTGGTCCTTTCTGCCTTGACCCAATGACCTTTGATAGTTGTCATTACTCCTGAGACCAACTCCTCTACTCCTGCATTCAACTTCACAGTTGCCGACCCATACGCTCTTTAAAGCCCTGTACTTCCTTATAAGAGTGATTCCATATCACAATCTTCACAGTGGTGCAGTATTCTAATCTTCTGATTGTCGACCTTCGATATGACGAGCTCCTTTTGCTTAGCCCTTCCCGCATTTCTCACCATAGGAATGAGGGTTTTGACCTGCTGCTTAGCCTTGAGGTGCTAGAGATTTTTTTATCCTACGAGGGGCTATTTTTCCTTTGTTAAGTGCTTAACGCCCTTGTTTCTTTAAGTTCTTCTTGACCATGCGCTAGCCAAATATCAAAGCCCCTCTCATCGGAAGTTTCAAATCGGGGATTTAACTTTGGAGTTGCGATATTCCCAACTCTCGGTGCTCGGCCCTAGCTCTACACCTAGATATAACATCACATAGCTATATATTATAGTTATGTGTATATTGTTTATAAAATAACATAGTTCTCTAACTATTTAGTTCATAACATAAAGTTATTTAACATATCATAACATATAAATCTATAATTATTTAACATGTATAACATAAAGTTATATATCATAACAAACACACATATATATAACATAGTATGTAACATAACTATAACTATTTTATAACTATGTAACTATATAATTATTTAAATATAACTCTGAACATATCACATTGTTAGATATATTATAGTTATATTGTTTATAACATAACATAATTCTATAACTATTTAACATAACACAACTTGTTATTTAAAATTTAACAGATATATATATCTATATATCTATATATATATATATATATATATATATATATAGTAACATATATTGTGCATAATTATGTTATAATATAATATAACTATAACTATAACATTTAACATACCACAGTTATTTAAAACATAACAATTAATATATATATATATATAGATAGATATACATATATATATATATATATATATATATATATATATATCATTTAACATATAAATATATATAAGTTCATGTTTCAACAATGCATCATTGATAGATAGATTAAATCCATTATGAAAAGTGCATTTGGTATAGTGAATAAAAGCATTTAGACTCTTTTCTAATATGTACCATATTGTTTCATTATGTAGTGTGTTGTACAAGAGACATTGTCTTCATGTGCTTGCACCTAGTATATGTCATGTATCAAAATCAAACATTAAGAACTTAAAGTCTATTGGAGCATTTGGTTGGCATGAAATTTTATTAGTTTTATAAATATGTTTATTTCAAATTTTTATGTATATATTTACATATTTATGTGCTATGAATAAAATGCATTATTTAGAAAAAAAGAAAAAGTGTGAAGGTAGACTTGATCACTTCTTTCGATTGTGTTTACATGGAAATCAATACTTTGGTTGATAAATTATAAAAAAATGGACTCTAAAGTTTAGGACTTCTGGCTAGATTATTCTGCTTGAGTTTAGAAATGGCTTTTTTTCAACATTCTTTCTAAGTCAATCTTTTTTTCTTAGATTAGTTTATATATATTATATGTAATACTTTAGTCAACATTTTTTTTCTTGGATTAGTTTATATGTAATATGTTGAGGCATCCCATATACACGCCCCAACTGTAGGCCATTGCAATGCAAAGGGGTTATACGTGGTCGGGCTTGTGATAGATCACGTAGCCCACCAAGATTTCATGTTCCACTCATAGATCTTGCCTCTGATGCCAATCAAAGTGTCAAAAGCAATGTTTTTTCTCTGTTAATGATCATGCTACCTCTATTGAACCTTCTTCGCCTATTTAAAGTACACCTCTTGCATTTTTAAATCCTCTTTAAACTTTATGTGTTTATGTCTTGAAATTGTCTTTAATTTTTAAATTGTCTTAAACTGATGTGTTTGAATTTAATGTATATGTTATTACGCTTCTAGTTTGTTAATTATATATTTTAAATTATTTTTATGATTTGCGGGCCATCAGCAAGCTGAAGCTAAGGATCAAAATGCAACATTGATCATTCCATGGGATGATGCTACATCTCATATCACATTAGAGGATGTTACGAACCGTCATACGTGGATCACAAAAGAGGTACGTAACATCCCTACTACTTCACCGACTTGTCTTAGTTTGTCTTGGATGTTTAATAACATCAATAGGTTGATCGATACATATGGGAGGTCGGGCCCACATATCCACCTCCTACAGTCCATACAGAGGATAAAGAGGCATGGGATTAGAGGCCCAGAAACTTGGGACTTAGTGAAAGATCCCACCAAGGACATTGATGTTCATGGGGAGTTGTTCGACATCCCTTTGGATCGCCCTGCTAGACATAGAGGTATGATTCAACTGAAATATTTTAGGAATGTTGATGCAACCCATTTTGTGTATGATAGATTCATTGAAGGTTGGGGCCAGTTCCCCCACCATGACCAGGTCGCCATTTATTTTTCCAAGCATTTATATGCAAAGTTTGTGTTACATATGAGGCTCGATTACAATGATACTGGATCTCGTTATTATGGACCCATCTTGGGACATACCTATGAGTGCGATGGGGCTCGTAGGGACTCTGAGAATGTACCACCACCTCCGATATTCTTGCCACTACTGTCTCCAAGCTTGGTATTACTGACAGAGCTAGAGGAGTTATCACAACTTGGTGGTGAGACTAGGGAGACTATTATATACAACATGTGGGCATCATTGGTTAGTGCGCATGTTGCATTAGATGGAGAGATTAGAAGACCACCACCATTTTCTTGTGACCTACCAGTGCCCTTATATGATGATGCATTTCTTGTGAGTTTATCATTTGACCAACTTTTGACATATACATGTATGTATCTTGATGCCATTCGTGAGACTTGGAGAGTGCACTGGCTGTGTGAGACAGACTAGGTACATATATACATGAAATTTTTGACTCTTATTATCAAAATATGCATAATTATTTATATTAATTTCTAGCTCGTATTAGATATCATTTATATTAATAATTTCATGATAACATTTAGACACAACCCAACTACATGGATGATCTTATGAGGTCATCCGAGGGGGTAGTTAATCAACCAGGTCATCCTTGACCAAAGCATGTTTCCATGGATTCTCCTCCACCTCCACCTCCACCTCATATGTTCACTAATGTGGAGGAGATTCACTATATATAATCACATGGACCAAAAGTTGAGGTAAACGTTTTTATTCCTAAGATTTCAACATTTTCTTTTTTTAAGTTACACAGATATGCTACTTAATTTGTAGACTAGTTATAAATTTTCCTTGCCATTGTGTACACAGACCTGTATATAGAGTGTTGTTAATGTCATTTTTATGTGGAGACATGAGTGGGATGTTTGGTTTAGAGGAACTTATGACGCAAGTCCATCGATGTAGGCCCCAATCATTGAGCTATAGGTAGGGGAGCACCAAACCAAGATTCATTAGACCCCCATCTTATTTGACTTGCATTTGGACTCGACTAAGGTTAGTAGATTCATGTATATGTAATTAAAATTGTTGTTCAAAATCATTTATTTACATATTGTTTACTTTGTACAAATAATGATCTAATTAGTTTGAATTTGAATATGTTATATTGCATTACCAGCTTATGGACACTTACTTTGGACGATGGAACTCAAATAGGAGTTTTGGTGGTACTCAGAGTGTCAGAGTTTCATAGGGCACATTCACATGTGATACAGACTTTGCATATTTTCATACATGGATAGTTTATGGATGTACATCATGGACTTTATTTTAGTTTATGGATGTTCATGTGATATTTGTAATTTGTATATATTTTTATATGGATAGTTGATTGATGTACATGTATTCACTATTTCAGTTTATGGATTTGTATTAATCTTTTTTATCGATGCTCATTAGTTTTTGAAGTTTATGGATTTGTTAAAATTATTTCACTAATTTAAAAAAAAAAATCTATATACTATGGATTTTATTAGTAAAATATATGTTCAGTTTTGATTTCTCATTGCATAGACTAAGAAAATAAGTACAATCTTAAGTTATGATGCAATTCACTTTAATACTCAAAATGAACTAAAACATATCATGTATCAATTTAATATTGAACATGGAAAGAATTCCAAACATGTTTCATATTGGTTTGTAGAAAGTGTCTTTTAGTGCAATCAACATGTATTTTATTACAATTCAAATTTAAAAATAAATTATTAGAATTATAAATTCATCCATATTATAATAATATATATATATATATATATATATATATATATATATATATAGATATATATGAACATTTTTGTGACCCACCGATATACCATTGCATGGAAAACTTTTTAAAGTATTTCAATCAATTTCTTTTCTCAAGGTTCAATTAAAAAGAATAAATAGGATTGAAATAAGTTTTATTCATTTTTAAAAGATGTCATGTAAACAACAAATAGGTTTTATTCAACATTATTTCTTTTGAAATTATCTACAAGAGCTTAGTCATAACACGATATAAGTCAACCATATTGAAATTTAATATATAGGTCAAAAAACAATATATAACAACATTTCTATAATTTTATATAATGTTATCAACTTTCCTAAGTTTACTAGTTATCCAAGTATTTCAATCAATTATTTATGATTGAAATAAGTCTTATTCAAATTTTAAAAACTCAAATATGATTGAAAAAATTTATATTCAATTTTAAAAGATGTAGAGATGTAAAAGTTACAAATAAAAGTTTTATTCAATTTTATTTTGTTTGAGTTTATCTACAAAAGCTTAGTCATAATGCATGTTGGCAATAATTTTTTTGTGCTTACTCTGAAATCAATGCACAATGTTAAACTAATTACCTTGAAATTAATGTACACCATATATCTAGTTATATCAACAAAAAATCAACATCTTCACTGAAATCAATGCATCTAATGCAAGCAATCAAATAGGATGAGAAATCAAAGTCTACACTAAAATCAATGCATCTAATGAAAACAATCAAATAGGATTAGAAATCAACATCTACATTGAAATCAATGCATCTAATGCTGCAAGCAATCAAATAGGATTAGAAATCAACATCTACACTGAAATCAATAAATCTAGTGCAAGAAATTTTCTTCCCTTTCTCTCCCCACTCCATCTATATTGATATCTCTCTCCATCTCTCCTTTATCTCTCTATCTCACCCGCCCAAACACATACACTCTCTCTCTCTCTTCACATCTATCTGTCTCTCTCTCCCTCCCTCTATCTCTCTCTTCTTCCCTCTCCCCCCTTCCATCTATATCTCTATCTCCCTTTGTCTCTCCTTCATATCTCCACATAATACCAAACATACACATTATTTCTCCATATATATATCTATATATCGCTCCCTCTCCCTCCCCCTCCCCTTCTCCCTCTCCCTCCCCTTCTCTCCCTCTCTCCCCTTCTATCTCTCTTCCCTCCTACTCTCCTCTCTCCATATCTCTTCATCTCCCTTGTCACTCCCTCTCTCTCTCTCCACCTTTCTCTCTCTATATTTCTTTATTCTTACCTCCCTCTCTCCCCCCCTCCAATTCCATTTCTCTCTCTCCCTACCTCTCAAGTCCTCTCTCTATTCCTTTATCTCCCACCTCCCTCTGTCTCTCCCCCTCGTCATTCACTCACTCACTCTCTTTCTCTCTCTCTCGAGCTTCCTCCTGCAACTTTGTTGACTATCTCCCTCCCTATCTCATTCTCTCTCCCCTTTCTCTCAATCTCTTCTTCTTTGTCTTTCTATCTCACCCAAAACATACACACTCTCTCTCCATCTCTCCCTTGTCACCCCCTCTCTCTCTCTCCACCTTTCTCTCTCTATATGTCTTGAACTTTTTTCTTCCCTATCTTTTCCTCCAACTCCATCTCTCCAGCTCCCTCTTTTTCTCTTAGACTCTCTTCCTCTCTCCATATTTATGTTCCCCTCTTTCTCTTACCCTTCTCTCTCACTCTCTCTCTCCTCTATATTTCAAAAATGTTAAAATACTTTGACAATCAAAATATTATGTTTATATATAAAAAAATATTTTGATGTCGAACAACAATATATATATATATATATATATATAAAATACATATTTAAAATGAAAGATTTCAAATGAAAGATTTCAAATGTGTGTTGTACATTCACCTAGAAGTCCTAAAATCCACCATTTCAGCACTCTTGCAAAATTTCCCGTAACACCATTTTTTCCCCTATCAGACTTAGGGAAAAACATTTCCTTAGGTGGCGAAGTCAATTATGTTGGACTCATGAAGAAATCCTCTATCCAATGGCATATGAGTTTGACATTTTCGAATTCATATGATATTTTTCATCTAATTTCTTTTAAACATAATGCTTGAAATTTTTTTGAACAATTTTAAAGAGGTTGAATAAAAAATCAATATCATAAAATATACACAACGAAAAAATTTCAAAAAATACCACTATCTTCATTTATGAGTCCTCTTCAAAAGGGTACTCTTGGTTTTTCAATTTATTTAAATAGTTGAAAAAAACCTTATGTGAACACATGTGTCTGCAAAATGCAATTGAAATATTACTTTGCCAACTTCAAAAAATAATAAAAAATATTTTTTTAATATGAAAAACTTAACTCTCTCCATGTAGATCATGCTCATATATATATTTTTTTAAATTAAACATTTTAGACTAAGTTATGCCATGTGAATGCACACATATCTCTTAAGATGTGTGAAAATTTCCAAGGACATACATTTCATTTAATGGAAAATTGACATATTATACGACACTAAATATTTTGGCAAAAAATATCATTAGGACAACAACATAATTCTCCACAATTTGTCTTCTTACTCTGAATCAAAATTCACAATGCATATATGAATTTTGATGGCCCTTCAATTTGATAAAATAGGAAAAACTTGAAATTTCATCGCCACATTTGGCCCAAAAGTGTAGCCCATCTTCATGCATTGACCCTAATATACTCTTAAGAGATAAGTATTTTCCTGATTATTTCTAATGTTGTTTTATTTTTAGTCCCTTATCTTGGTTTATCTTGCTTGGTTGTATTTGTTCTTCCTTGGCCTCCTAGTGATGATTGCAAGTACATAATGAAGACTGCCAAGGATGTGGAAGTCGATGGAAGAAAAAGGGGACAAGAAGAATTGTGATTAATGAGAATTAAATTCAAAGGGCCAAACATGATCAACCTAGTTGAAATATTGTTTTTAATGTATAGAAGTTTGTTTTGACTTCTAAGATGGATAGAAGTCTTGTAGAATGATGTTGATATGAATCAATAGAATATGAACCAACTCTATATATTTCTAACTAAAGTCGAGAACCTCTATGCCTAGTGTAAGAGGGAGTTGATTGAAGAATATTGGTCCTACCCAAGATTGAGAGTATGAAGCTCAATGAAATTCTTGTGGAGATCTGGCATTATCGACTGTGATTCCATAAACATCTACATGATGTATAATTTGAAGAAGCTCTGTAGCTAAATCTTACTAATTGGCTCGTTGAATTATTTAATGTGTGAATTTGAACTTCTGGGTGCTATATGAGCTTGAATGACATAGATGTTTTATCGCATAGCTGGTTTATGAAGCAATTGGGCTTTATAGGTTCTTTTCTCACTTGTACTATCTATTATACATGTCTATTGATGAGAAAGTTGCTAATTATTATCTAAAATATGTTGCAGGTAATAGAATGCATGTATTTTCTTACTCTGATTTGGGCAGAAGTACTAATTAAGGAAAGAGTACAACTCATGGATGTTTTTGTTCGTATTGTGCTATGGTTTCTTGAATGAGTGGAAAACAATCTTCTACGGCATGAAGTTTTGTTGAGGAAGAATACATGGAAACATGTGCAGTGACTCAAGAAGCAATTTGGCTTCGGAAATTGCTTTTTGGTTCATTTGATCAGATGCTGGAAACCACAATAATATTTTGTGACAATCAAAGTTGTACAAACTTGTCAGAGAATTTAGTGTTCCATGGCAAGTCAAAACATATTGGCATCAAATATCACTATACAATAGAGAAATTTTGAGGTCTAAAATGGGCCTCCTAAGGATCTGGCATTATCGACTGTGATTCCATAAACATCTACATGATGTATAATTTGAAGAAGCTCTGTAGCTAAATCTTACTAATTGGCTCGTTGAATTATTTAATGTGTGAATTTGAACTTCTGGGTGTTATATGAGCTTGAATTACATAGATGTTTTATTGCATAGCTGGTTTATGAAGCAATTGGGCTTCATAAGTTCTTTTCTCACTTGTACTATCTATTATACATGTCTATTGATGAGAAAGTTGCTAATTATTATCTAAAATATGTTGCAGGTAATAGAATGCATGGATTTTCTTACTCTGATTTGGGCAGAAGTACTAATTAAGGAAAGAGTACAACTCGTGGATGTTTTTGTTCGTATTGTGCTATGGTTTCTTGAATGAGTGGAAAACAATCTTCTACGGCATGAAGTTTTGTTGAGGAAGAATACATGGAAACATGTGCAGTGACTTAAGAAGCAATTTGGCTTCGGAAATTGCTTTCTGGTTCATTTGATCAGATGTTGGAAACCACAATAATATTTTGTGACAATCAAAGTTGTACAAACTTGTCAGAGAATTTAGTGTTCCATGGCAAGTCAAAACATATTGGCATCAAATATCACTATACAATAGAGAAATTTTGAGGTCTAAAATGGTCCTCCTAAGGATATTATAAAATAATAATGGAAATAATAAAATAACATTAGATTAAATCATCAAATTTTAGAGGAGAAAAAGAAAAAACTATTTTTTCAACTCGTATTTTCAACTTATCTCCCTATGAATTTACTCAAATTTTGAGTGAGAGCACTCGTTGGATGCATAATGTAATTCCTCATCCAAGGAGTACCCATGTTGCATACGTTTGATGGACCCTGCTACATGAAAAATGATAAATACATGAAAAAACGTGATTTCAATCATGTTTTTTCATGTATTTCTCATTTTTTACGTAGCAAGGTTCATCGAAATTATGAAACATGGGTACTCCTTGGATGAGGAATTAATTTTTGCATCCAATGAGTGCTCGAGCTCGAAATTTGAGTAAAACCATAAGGGGATAAGTTGAAGATATGAGTTAAAAAGTAGTTTTTTTTTTTTCTTTTTACTTTTTAACTCCAAAAATGGTGAGTTATCCCCCATGGTTGGCATCATCATCTTGAATCCTATTGGTTCTTATAAATTTTATTTTGGTTGTACATTTTTGTTTTGAGATCCATTTAAGACCTCAAAATTTCTCTAATGGTAGAAGGGTGCAATGAAGCTCTAGTAGATCTCCACTAATGAGCAAGTAGTTGATATTCTAATGAAGCCTTTTCCCAAAGGAAAGTTCATGTATTTAAGAGATAAGTTGGGAATAGTGGAAAATGCCTCTTTGGTTGAGAGGACGCGGTGATCTACCTAAATCATGTTATTCTTCTTGTGTCACTTTACCAGTATAGGGGCATTATCCCCATGCCAATGTGAGCAATATAGGAAGAATGGTTTGACAGGTTAGAAAACATCTTGGATACTCATTCTCTCAGTGTCTTGTATTTTGACTAGTATATGGATATTATCAATGCATCTTATACCTTGACCAGTATATGGAGAATGGTCCAACGAGCATCTTAATGTGTCTTGTATTTTGACCAATATAGGGATATCATCTTTATGTCAAGTACATTAACAAATATAGGAAGATGGACATTTCCCTTTGTCTTATACTCTGACCAGTAGAGGGTTTTTTTCCCTATGTATAGTACAACAACCAGTATAGGAAATGGGTTTAGAGGCAACCTAGTTGAATACAAGCCTCCCATCTTCTAGCTCAAATCTCGTCTTAGAGAGAGCTTATTAATGGAAATTGTTGCACACCTAATTCACTAAGGGTTGGCGTGAAATGTGAAAAGTCACCAGAGTCCAAGAGACCACTTCGTATATGGAAACCAAGGGTCACTAAAATGTATTATAAATGTATATCATTTGTGAATAAATGTAATTCATGTTTGTATTATATGTTGTCTTCTCCATGTGTGTGTTTAACATGGTATCAGAGCATGCAAATTCTAGCCCTACTCCAACTTGAGCCACTATTTTTGTGGCCTTTCCCAACCACTGGTTTTGTGGTCTTCATTACCCTGTTGTGCGTGCAATTTAGAAATTACAAAGCATAAATTTAATTAGACCTGGATGCTCAGAACTTGTCAGTGCTACCCATATTCACCCAATTAAAATTTTTCATATTATCACTCTCTATGTCCCTGCCATGTACAATTTTAAAATGTTTTTTCCATCTCTCAGTGCTTATTCTAGCACATATGACCTTTCTAGAACCTACCTTCCTGCATGTGTTACCAATCTGTCTGCATAGAGACCTGTTATCTTTCTCAGAATGGAATTGAAGACCGTATGACTGTTGAACTTTGTTGAACTTGTATGAATTTGGTGCATTGTTTGTTATGGTGTGTGTTGTATTTTGTTATTCGTTGCTCGACAGTCTAGTTTTACATTTGGAATGCTAGTGTTTATATGTTGTGGAGAGCGTATTTCTATTTTAACGATTCTTTGAAAATTGTGGCCTGAAATCTGAACTGGAATATTAACCATCTTGCAACTATATGTACATAAATATCATTTTAATAGTATGAATCATGTTGCGAGTTCCTTGGTGGATAATACCATTGGGCGTTGAATAGGTTTGAAGGTCTACGATTATTCCTGCATTGAATAGTGAGCCATGGTGGTTTTGGCGCCCTTGGAAGTCAGTCCTCAATGATTTCTCTAGGAAATGGAACTTTTGTTATAGTTATCTCTAGCTAGTGTGATGTAGTATCACATTCCATTTTAATTCAAAGTGTTTCCATTTAGAACATTTTTCGATTCTCTATGATGAACGATGGTCCTGAACTTGATGTTGATTTGTTGGAATGTTGCATGTGCTTTTAATATGAATATCTCTAGCCAGTTTGTTGTTGTATTAAAGGTCATTCGGTTCTCTGTGTGGTGAACTTTTTACATGTTGTGGTTGCTACTTTGTGTTGAATGTCTAAATACAACATTAAATGTTGCTTGTGATATGTATGTGTAATGTTATTAAATTCGTTGAATGATCAGTTTCTCTATTGGTCCATTGACTGGTAGGTTCATGTGCTCATTGTCCGATGTTGATGTGTTAGCGTTGTCGAAGGTGCCAAGACTCACCAAGCATTCTTTGGAAATGTCGGTGGCCCTCTTCACCAAGTCCTCGCTCATAATCCACTCAAAGTGTGTGGGATTGCATGAAAATTATCATTGTGCAAGCAATTAGAAGGGATGCTTAGACCTAAAAGGAGCCGATCCAAACTTTACTGCAAGTGTTTGGAGGATATTTCAATTGAATTCATAGAAAATAGTGATTACAACCTACAAATTTCGTGTTTCTATGGCATTGCAAAAGTGGTTTGCTCTCAAAATTACATTACGAGATTTCACCTTTGAGAGAAATGCGTTCAAACTAGTGCCTTGTCAAAGTATCACTTTCTTCATTTTTTTAATAGTTTTAGATTCGCAACCCCCATTCTTTAAGAAAATAGCTCGAGAAGAAAGTGCCATTATAGATTAAAATGACCATCGTTGGGTTTGGCCCCAGTAAATTAAAGGCAGAATATCAAAGTTGATAAACTCCTTGCACATTTAGTAAATAAGTAGTTTCTTTAAGGAACAACTTGCATGGCCTTCAATATTATTTTGTGACCTCCAAGGACAAGATACCGACTTTTTTGTTATTTTGCAGTCTAATCTAAAGAGTGGTATTTATGTTCAAGGTGACATTGTTTCCTGCTCTCTGAATTCGAGAGGAGTCTTCAAATAGTAATGGAATTATCCTTCTTTTGAGAATATTTCCCTTTTATCATTGGACATATTTAATTTTGAAGAATATTGCATTGCTAGCTATCTTCCTTTACAAGTACATTTTTGGTCATTTGTTGACTTAGGTTGTTTGAATAATGGTGAAAATTCATGGATTATTAGATTTATCAAGCACTCTAATTCTATCTACTGCTCACAACACTGTCAAAATGAAGAAAACTACTCTTGCTGACACTCATGTTTGTCTATAAAATGCACAAGAAAAGATTGACTTTTTCCATCTTGAATCTCAATTCCAACAAGAAGAGCTACAACAGAATAGGCATCATTCCGAACTTGTTTTTTTTTTAGAACAACCCTTTATTTGAGATTGAGAAATATTCCCATTAGCAACAAGCAATTGTTGATGCAGTACCCATTTTAGGAGTAGACATGCAGAAAGATGCAAAAATTCATCCTGGACTTCCCAAGCCAATAATCATACCTTGGGAACAGTTTGTCAACAACAAGCATAGAAAAGCTCTTGGATATGATAAGGAGGCGTCTTTTCATATTCCAAACTACACAAAGCCCATCAAATTTCAGAGTGTTTTATTTCTTCAGGGCAGTTCATCTTCACCTATTCCTTCTCCTCCTCCACAACAACGATTGTGAAATTGCAACATTGTGACTGAGTTGGACATGTAAAAGATCATTGTTTTATGCAAGCATTGTGGTCAGCACACTCATTCTTAAAACAAATGCTTTAGAAACAAGCCTCTTGCAAGAAAAAAAAAATCACATTGGATGGATTGCTTCTTGGCAATGGGATTCAACAACCAAGAAGATATTTTTCTCATACAACGTGATCTATTCCTGAATATTGAAAAGTCTTGCAGTTCATATCTCTTCATCTTCTCACCTTATATGTGACATAGGAGGAATTGATGGTCATTTACAATTTTCAAATAAAATCAAGTGAGCCTGAGCCACAACCTGAACCTGTGCCTAAGCCTACAACCAAAGACAAGCATACCTAGATTCAAAGTTGTAGCCATACACAGAGAAGCCCCTAAGCATGTATTTGGTTGGTGGCATTTCTTAAACAGTGCTTAAACCACAATAGGTTTTAGACCTCCATTTTTCCAGGTTGAAGGATCCCCTCTTCAAAGCATTAGGGACACTTCCTCTAGCAGAAGATTTTTACTTCTTTCTAGATTGGGAAGAGTTTCGGGAACATCACTAAGAATTCCAGGTTGAGACCCCAATTGTCTCCCTTTAAAAAAAAAAAATTGGGAGCACTTCCTCTAGCAGAAGACTTCAACTTCTTGCTAGATTTGGAAGAGTTTCGGGAACTGCACTAAGCATTCCAACGTTGGTGGTCATCCTTAAACCACCACCGATTAACACCTCGAGTTTTCCTACCTTAGACCTTCATTTGAGAGAGCACATTCAACCTATTAATGTCATGCATTGTTGTATTTTTTTGTTATAGCTATGTTCTTGGACTTGTATATACCCCTTCAGATTAAAGGGGCGAAAGTTGGACACCTAATCCACTAAGGGTTGGTGTAGAATGTGAAATGTCACTGCAGTCCAAAAGACCACTTGGTAAAAGGAAACCAAAGGTCATTTGAATGTATTATAATTGTATATCATTTGTGACTAATTGTAATTCATGTTTATCTTATCTGTTGTCTTCTCCATGTGTGTTTTTAATAGAAAGCATGCATGGATTTGATTAAGGTCTCTTTAGTAGACTATGTATAGATATGATTGGTACCATGATTGTGAGACACTAGCTGTTAGTTATCTTTTGGGTAGATCATGCATGAATAGTACCATGATGGTTTGGTAAGGTGTGGTTGATGTTGGTAATGATGAACTATTGATGATGTTGATCTAATATTGATCTTTCCTTAACAAACCTTTCAACTATTTTGACATCTTGAATGTGATTATGAATACCTCCCTAGCTAAGAGGGAGTGTTGAAATTATAGCTATGGTCGGTCTTCATAAAATTACTGTCTTGTTCTTTTTTTGGTAAAAAAATTATTTTTGAAAAGAAGAAAATATTATTTAATTTATAATTACAAGTGGTTCCTCATGTGTAAGTCGTCTAATTTGGCTTGCTTAGAAACACACTCATTTGGATTAGATCAACCCTTTTAGATGGTTAAGTCAATTTTCGTAGAAAGTCACCCATTTGAATCTAATGATGGCTATAAAAACAGCTCCATTTGTCCTACTTCAAATGCAATTCAATCACATATACATTACTCATCTATTCTCTTATGTGAAGTGGTATGAGATCTGGTCATTATACTTTTGATTTGAAGTCTGGTGGTCCAATATCTTCTCATTATACTTGTGATCCGAAGTCTAGTGGTCTGAGATGTACTTCCTATTCTTGTGATCTAAAATATGGTACTAGACAGAGATCTAGAAGGATAATCCAAACAATTTTTTAGTGGTCTGAGAGCCTACTTATCCAAGATCTTTTGTCCTAGTCTCTGACCTAAACTTTGGTGTCTCTTGTTATTGTGCCCTATGATCTCTACTTTCTTGCCTTTTCTATCTATTGGGTTTTTGAAGTGTAATTAATTGATGAAGAAGATGAATTAAAGAAGCTCTAATAAATTCACAAATAATTATCATTAGTTCATAATTGTTCTTGTACACATTTTACTTGGCTTTTCAACAAAAATGACATACAAGGGCTATATTTTTGTATTCCCACTCAATGAGCCACCTCTTCTTCCTTTGTCCATTTCTTCTTCAGTGCACCCATCAATTCAAGCCTTGATATTTGGTTTAGAGAGCGGTGTTGAAGCACAAACCCTAGCTTACCAAACACCTTATTGGTCATAAAATATTTAACTTATTATCATAAGTTTAAAAACTTAAACTTAAATTAAACTTTTCTTATTGAATACTTTGAACAATATGAATTGAAAGATATTATTTTGAATGGTTAAGTGCTAAATTTTGAGTGAATTTAAATTTTTGATGAAATATTTCACCTCCATTTACATGTATATTTAAAATTATTTAATATTTGTTTTATACTAGTGATGAATATATAAAATAAATGGTTGATAAATATCAATAGAAATCAATTCATAATACATGAAAATACTCACTTCATCATACATATTACTTGATAAAATTTAAAAGAAAATCATTAAACTAATTAAATCATAACCTTATTTTAAATTATTATTAATATTTTAGTGAGATATAAATAATGTATTTAATTAAAACCTATTTTAATGAGAATTTTATAAAACCGTGTTGTTTTTGGCATATAGTTTTTATTATTTGTTATCTATTATTTTAATAAAAATTCAATTTATTTGTAATTTTATTATAAAATAAAAAATTAGGATGAAAGATTAAACTCCATTGATAGAACATTAAGAAATTCAAAAGTTGAATTCCATCAAACGGTTCATACCAAGACTAACAATTGACTTCTGTTATTTCCAAGTCTGTCGCCCTGCCTTTTCTTATTGTTTATATTAAATGAGTTACTGGCATTTTAAAAATATAATCATGCTCTACATCTCACATGGGTTACTGCCATTTTAAAAATCTGTGTTTAATTATTATATCTTCATTCACTGCACTATGAGGTTGCAAAATCTTTCCGTTCTCTTGCATCTTTTCATCCTTGCCCTATTTCTACACCCATCATCATCTGCCCTCCGCAATCCATCAATCCATGGAGATGCCAATGCGTTCATTTCAATGAAAGCAGCCCTCCCTAATCCTCACCATTGGTTAGATACGTGGACAGTCTCTAATAAAAACCACCATTGCACATGGACTGGCGTCCATTGTGACCTCATGGGTTGAGTAGTGGCTCTAAATCTCTCATCAATGGCTATTTCAGGGCCATTCCCCTCTGATTTCACAAATTTGTCATCGCTTTGATTGCTCGACCTCTCCTATAACAGCCTCACTGGAAGCCTTCCCTCCAATCTATCAAACTTGAGGAATCTAAAGGTGTTCAATGTCACCCATAACAAGCTCACTAGAAGTCTTCCCTCAAACATATCAAACTTGAGGAATCTAAAGTTGTTCGATGTCTCTGGAAATAGCCTCACTAGAAGTCTTCCCTCAAACATATCAAAATTGAGGAACCTCGAGGTCCTCAACGTCTCTTTCAACACTTTGTCAGGGGCGTTGCCACTGGATTTGACCTATCTCCTAAAGCTCGACCATCTTGATCTCGAAAGTAATTCCTTGTTGGGCAGCATTCTTGGTGAGTATGGGAACCTAAAAAGTGTGGAATATCTTTCAATCACTGCAAACAGTTTGAGTGGAAAAATACCCGGAGAGCTTGGAAAACTGGGGAATTTGAAAACACTTTATTTGTGGGGAAATTCACTCGATGGTGGGATTCCTACTGAGATAGGAAATTTGAGAAACCTTGTTGAGCTCGGTCTGTTCTTTTGTCACCTCACAGGCCCTATCCCTCCTCAACTGGGCTAGCTAAAAGAGTTGAGGGAGTTGGACCTGTCCAGTAATAGACTACATGGCAGGATTCCATCTTTCATTGGGGACTGGAAAATTTTGGAGTTTTTGGGGCTTTCGAGAAACAATTTCATAGGTCTCGTGCCACAACAATTGGGCGTAAGTGGAAAGATACAGATATTAGATATAACATATAATTCATTTGTCAGCGTGATTCCTAACTCTCTCGCCAAATGCGATTCGCTGGTTGAAGTCTACATGGGGTAAAATTATTTGAATGGTTCCATTCCTAAAGGCTTGCTATACTTACCCTTGCTGACTGTGATCACATTGGACAAAAATAATCTCAATGGGAGCATCCTTGACGTAATCAATAATGTATCCTCTACATTACAGACAATGATAATTTCTAATAATCGTTTGAGTGGCTCTATTCCTTCGTCCATGTGGAAATTATCTGATTTGCGGCAGCTTATGATTGATGGGAATCAACTAACAGGTAATGTCCCACAAAAGATTATCTGACTAGGTAAAATTGAAGAGATCAATTTCAGCAAAAATAGGTTATCATGAATGATTCCCAGGGAGATAAGCAACTGTAGTACTCTGACATACATTGATCTCAGCTCAAACAAGCTTTCTGGTATGATTCCTAGGTAAATTGGTAACTGTGTTTCTCTAAGACACATTGATCTTAGCCAGAACGAATTCAGCGGTCCCATCCCACTGGAAATCACAAGGATGCCCAATCTAAACTCTTTAAAACTATCGGGAAACGGATTGTCTAGGGAAGTTCCCTTAGACATTGGTGGTCTGAGCCAGATTGAAATTGTCGACTTCAACAAAATCAAACTTTCTGGTAAGATTCCTATGGATATTGGAAACTTTATTCATCTAACAGAAATTGATTTTAGTCAGAACCAATTCAGCGATCCCCTCCCAGTGGAAATCACCATGATTAGATCTCTTAACTCTTTAAACCTATCCAGAAATCACTTCAACAAGAGAATTTCCAAAGAATTTGATGCATTGATGAGCTTGATCTCTACAGATTTCTCTTTAAATATCATTTCCGGTCTTGTGCCAGAGTGTCCATTATCTCATTTAAAAGCAAGCTCTTTTGCAAGGAACCACTTGTGCAGAAAACAGTTGGGCAACTGTAATTCTAGTGTCCTAACACACATCAAGCTTGAACTTCTTTTGTCTCTCTTAATGCTTGGAATTCTCTTCTTCTATTAGCTGGTGTTGGCAATTCGAGAAATCACAATTAAGAAGAAAGATAGTGAGGGCAGGCCATGGAAGATGAGGGCCTTCCAAGCACTCAACTTTGGAATCGATGACGTGGTGGAATGCATTAAAGAAGAGAATGTCATCGGCTAAGGAGGAGAGGGTGTTGTATATAAAGGAATCATGCCCAATGGGGAAGTAGTTGGAGCAAAAAAACTTACATGGATAGGCTCTTCAAATGCTCATGGCTTCTCAATAGAGATCAAAACTCTAGGCAGAATCCGCCATCGACATGTTGTTAGATTGTTGGCGTTTTGCTTCAACCATGACACCAATCTTCTAGTGTATGAGTACATGCCAAATGGAAGCCTGGCTAGTTTGCTTCATGGAAACAATGCCACATCTCTGGTGTTGGGTTGTGTTATATTCTTTCCACGACTAGCCCACGTAGTTAACCGGGGGTTAGAGGGGGGAGGTCATAGGGGGTTTGAGGGGCACCCGTAACCCCGGAAAATTTTGGTTTTGAACCCTATGTTAGGTTGGGCGGACCCACCTATGGTTTTGTGCATGATTTTCGCACATGTTTTTGGACGCGATGGTTTTCAGTCCATGGTATTGGACACGATGGTTTTTCGGTCGATGGTATTGGATGCTTCGGCATGTATAAATATGTATTATAACATTGAAAGGAACATAATGAAAAATCAAGCTGGTAGTCCTGGTATTTGGATCCAGGGGAAAATATCTGTGTATATGTGTTTTATGTGTTATGCTCTCGCATTGTTTATTTTATGTGTTTTATAATTCATATGCAAGTAATTTCTGTACGGGGTTAAAACCTACATTTGGTATCAGAGTTGTTTTGGCTTCAAGGGGACGCCTTTATCGCTGAGGGGTTTCGCTCAAGCCTGTGGTAGACCATGTTCAGTGGGAGATCTGCGAGATAGATTCTAGTGGTGAAAGAAGATGGCGAGCAGTGGAAAGATAGAGATCGAGAAATTTAATGGTCAGAATTTTGAGTTGTGGAAACTCAAGATGTAGGATCTGTTGGTGGATAAAGATCAGTAGATCACAGTAGATCTGGGTACTAAACCAATGGGAGTGTCCGATGAAGAATGGAAGAAGTTGGATTAAAAGGCAAAGAGCACAATACGATTGTGTGTCTCAGATTCAATATTGCTGAATGTATCAGGGGAAGCTACAATGAAGGCTTTGTGGGACAAGTTAGGGACTTTGTACCAATCTAAGTCTCTGGTGAATAAACTGTTCCTACAGAAAAAGTTGTATAACCTGAGGATGAAAGATGGAGACTCGGTGACAGAGCATCTGAACGCATTTAATACTATGGTTAGTCAGTTAGCTTCTGTTGATATTAAAATTTCAAATGAAGATAAGTGCATCAGTTTGTTGTGTTCTCTACCAGATTCATGGGATAGTCTGGTTATTGCAATAGGTAGCAATGCAACCACCTTGAAATTTGATGAAATAGTCTCAGCCTTGCTGACGGAGGAGATGAGACAGAAAAATATGGAGATCCAAAATGGTGATGCCCTGTCTGTATGAGGATGGTCCCAGAATAGAAAAAAAAATAAATCATCAAGTGGGAGATCTAAATCTCCAGGAAAACCTGTAAAGGTGGTGTGCTGGAAATGCAGAAAGGAAGGGCACTACAAAAGCGACTGTAAATCTAAAGCTCCTGATAAAGGAAAGGATCTGATGATGCTCCTTCTGCAGAGGCGAAAACCACCTCAGATGAAGGTGGGGATGTGTACTTAGCTTCTTCAAGTACACATGTAGATCATGAGGCATGGTTAATTGACTCAGGTGCATCCTTTCACTTCACTCCCCATAGAGAGTGGTTCTGCAAGTATGAGAAATATGATGGTGGTGATGTCTTCTTAGGGGATGATAGGAAGGCTAGAATTGTTGGTCGCGGAAAAGTAAAGTTGAAGCTACAAGGTAGAAGGGTTAGAACACTTCCAAGTGTTCTGCATATTCCTGCATTGGCCAAAAATCTTATTTCTGTAAGCAATTTGGATGATGCAGGTGTAAAAATAGTGTTCGAGAAGGATACCTGCAAGATAGTTTGGGGAGCACTGGTATTGATGTGGGGAGTTCCTATTGGAACTTTGTACAAGGTGCAAGGTAGCACGGTTGTTGATGGGTGCAACAGTTTTGCGGTTCCTGAAAGTGGAGCAGAAAATCTAGTGGTCTCTAGAAAGAAGACTATGTTGTGGCATCAAAGGCTTGGACATTGGAGAGAAGGGCCTTCGAATACTTCATGGTAAAGGTATGGTAGAAGGTATGAGTAATAGCTCTTTGGATTTTGATTTCTGTGAAAATTGTGTATATGGGAAGCAGAATCGGGTGAGTTTCCCCTCTTGTAGTAAGAGGACGAAACAGATATTAGAACTTGTGCACAGTGATGTGTTTGGACCTGTGAAGGTTCCATCACTGGGTAAGTCTATGTACTATGTATCATTTATAGATGAATTCTCAAGGAATACATGGATATCTTTCCTTAAGAAGAAATTTGAAGCCTTTGACAGGTTTAAAGAATTTAAGGCTCTCGTGGAAAATTAGACAGAGAAGAAGATAAAGGTGTTGAGGACAGATAATGGTGGAGAGTTTTGCAGCAAGGAATTTGAAGAATTCAGTAAGAAGTGTGGTATAGCACGATAGAAGACTACTCCATATACACCTCAGCAAAATGGAGTTGTAGAAAGAGTGAATTAGACGTTGATGGAAAGGGCAAGAAGCATGCTCAATGGTGCCGAGTTATGACAGGAATTCTAGGCAGAGGCGGTGGATACTGCATGTTACCTGGTTAATAGGTCACCTTCATCAGCGTTGGAGGATAAGACTCCACAAGAGGTATGGACTGGTAAGAAACCCTCTCTTTCACATCTAAGGATATTTGGATGTGATGCATATGTACATGTTCCAAAGGAGAAACGAACCAAGTTGGATAGTAAATCTGAAAAGTGCATCTTTATTGGGTATAAGGATGGTTTAAAGGGTTATAAGCTTTGGAACCCAGTAACAAGGAAGGTTGTGTACATTCGAGATGTGGTGTTCAGAGAGGTGAAAGATGTTATTAAACATGAAGTCCAACCAAAGGAACCTGAGAAGATAGAGTTTGAGCTAAAGGAGGAAGAATCAGACTCTATAGTAGAGGAGGAATCAGAAGATGAAGAGCCACAAACTCTGGGTGTGAGAAGATCAGTTCGAGAAAGAAGGCAGCTAGAAAGGTATAGTCCATCTGCTTTCTGTTCAAATTTTGCTTTGTCTATTACTGATGATGATCCTAGAACTGTGAAGGAAGCAGTGGATTTAGAGGATGGAAAACTCTGGAAAGAGGCCATGGTTGATGAAATGGCATCTTTGCACAAAAATGAGGCTTGGGATCTAGTGGAGTTGCCGGCTAGAAGGAAACCCATTGGAAGAAAATGGGTGTTCAAAAAGAAGACAAATGCAGAAGGAAAAGTGGAGAAATACAAAGCTTGGTTGGTAGCAAAAGGTTATTCCTAGGTGCCGAGAATTGATTTTGGTGATATTTTTTCTCCTGTTGCCAAGGTAACTTCTATTAGATTACTTTTATCTATTGCTGCTGCTTTTGATTTTGAGGTAGAACAGATGGATGTGAAGACAACATTTCTCCACATGGATTTGGAAGAGGAAATCTACATGAAGCAACCTCAAGGCTTTGCGATGAAGGGTAAGAAAGAACTAGTATGCAAGTTAAAGAAGTCTCTGTATGGGTTAAAACAGTCACCAAGGATGTGGTATCAGAAATTTGATACATTTATACGGGGACTTGGCTTCACTAGAAGCAAAGCAGATCACTTTGTGTATTTTAAATTAATTGGTGACCGTGTTATTTATCTGGTCTTGTATGTGGATGATATGTTGCTGGTTGGAAATGACAAAGAAAATATCCAGGATTTGAAGACCCAATTGTCCTCCAAATTCGACATGAAAGATCTTGGTGCTACAAATTATATTTTGGGCATGGAAATTAAAAGAGATCGGGCAAAGAGGAAGCTCTGGTTAAACCAGAGGAAGTATGTTGAGACAATACTGCAGAGGTTTAATATGCAAGATAGTAAACCGGTGAAGGTTTCTATTCCTATAGGTGTGAGGTTATTTGTCGAACAGTGTCCCAAGACACAAGAAGAGGAAGAGGACATGTCCCGTGTTCCATATGCAAGTGCAATCGGTAGCCTAATGTATGCAATGGTCTGTACTAGACCAGACATTGCACATGCAGTGGGTGTATTGAGCGGGTTTATGTCAAAACTAGGGAAGGAGCATTGGATAGTAGTGAAGCGGGTTTTCAGGTATTTGCGTGGCACTAGTGATTATGGTTTGTGCTACCAAGGAAGACTAGGATTGGATAGAGTTTTGGATATTCGTGGCTTTGTTGATGCAGACTAGGCTGGAGATCTGGATCAGAGAAGATCTACAAGTGGGTATGTGTTTAACCTGTTTGGAGGTGCAGTCAGTTGGATGAGTAAGAAACAATCTGTAGTGGCACTATCAACTACAGAGGTAGAATACATGGCAACCACTCATGCAAGCAAGGAAGCAGTTTGGTTGCAGAGATTGTGTTCAAGTATGGGGTTAGTATAGGGAGCTATAAGGATAGACTGTGATAGCCAAAGTGCAATTTTATTGGCAAAGAACCCCGCATATCATTCAAAGACAAAGCACATTGATGTTCAGTATCACTTTGTGAGGGATATGATAGAAGACAAAAAGGTGTTGCTGATAAAGGTGGACACTTTGAAGAATACTGCAGATGCATTGACAAAATTTGTGAGCTCTGAGAAGTTCTCTTGGTGTAGAGAAACAATGGGCGTTGCAGGGCTGGATAAATGACTAAGCTCTCTTATGTCCCCCTGTGGAAAGAAAACAACAAGTGGGAGAATGTTGGGTTGTGTTATATTCTTTCCATAACTAGCCCACGTAGTTAACCGGGGGTTAGAGGGGGGGAGGTCACAGGGGGTTTGAGGGGCACCCGTAACCCCACTTTATGGGGTCCGGGGCAGTGCCCCAGAAAATTTTGGTTTTGGACCCTATGTTAGGTTGGGTGGACCCACCTATGGTTTTGTGCATGATTTTCACACATGTTTTTGGACGTGATGGTTTTCGGTCCATGGTATTGGACGCGATGGTTTTTCGGTCCATGGTATTGGATGCTTTGGCATGTATAAATATGTATTATAACATTGAAAGGAACATAATGAAAAATCAAGCTGGCAGTCTCGGTATTGGGATCTAGGGGAAAATATCTGTGTATATGTGTTTTATGTGTTATGCTCTTGCATTGTTTATTTTATGTGTTTTAGAATTCGTATGCAGGTAATTTCTGTACAGGGTTAAAACCTACATCTAGATTGGAACACCGGATACAAAATTGCAGTGGAAACTGCACAGGGGTTGAGCTATCTTCATCACGATTTTCGACTGGCCATCCTTCATCGCAACGTGAAGTCCGACAATATTCTTTTGGAATCCAACTTTGAAGCTCGTGTTGCAGATTTCAACCTAGCCAAACTCTTGCATCAATTTGGTACGTTGGAATATATGTCTTCAGTTGTAGGCACCTTTGGCTACATAGCTCCAGGTAAGTGGTTGTTTCATCTTTAAATTTTGAAGTTGTTGATTTTGAAGTGGTTGTTTCATCTTTAAATTTTAGTAGAGGGTCACCGCAATGTTTAACTGAGTTGCTAGCTTTCCGAAATGGTCTATTATTGAAGTCCATCATCTGTTATTGCCAAGGCAAAGGTAGAGCAGCGCTACATTATAAATAAAATCAATTATATAGAAGTCAAAAGTGCTTCATAGTATGCATATTGCATATTTTGCGATGGTTTTTCCACTGGCCTTTGCTGTAGCATACCATTTAAGATTGGATGTTGAATTTATAGAGTATGCATACACCATGAAAGTGGATGAGAAGAGTGATGTATACAGCTTTGGAGTGGTTCTGCTTGAGCTCATCACGGGGAAAAAGGCAACGGGTGAAAGCGAATTTGAAGAGGATATGAACATCACAGGGTGGGCAAAGAAGATGACCAATTGGAACAGAGAAGAAGTTATGACGATTATTGATCACAGGCTTATCAATTTGAGGAATCCCTGCATATATTCTTAGTGGCTCTACTCTGTATACAAGTGCAGAGTGTCCGCAGACCTACTATGTGCTAGGTAGTAGTAATGCTCACATACTTCAGTCCCAGGCAATAATTTTCATCATTCACATTTGACCACGGAATATGATTGGAAGAGGTTCTATAATAGAGAATAAGGAGAAGAACAACTTCCAACAAGCATAGCTTGGATAGAAGTTGTTAGAGAGGGTAATTCCATAGTGAGTGTGGGTAGAATTTCCCATAGAAAGAGATAGAAAAAGAGGCCAAGAAGGAGAACTTGGTACTATAGCAAGTCGCAGAATTGTTATGAGAGGAAGAAAACTTGTTGCAACCCACAAGAAATGGAAAAGAAGTGTTCACGGAAGAATAATAAGGAATGGATACTGATAGTCACGTACATGGTTCAAAGAAAAGAAATCACAACCAGTCAAAGAAAAATTCCAAAGCAACTCGCATAAGGAGGATGAGTGATAAAGAATTTGAAAGGGAGATTATTTAGTTAAAGGAAGAATTCAGTCATTTAAGACAACTATTGTGAGACCAATGATATGTCTAGATGATGAAGAACATGATGGTGAGATGGCCTTCACTAGAGAGGAAATTGAAAGAGAGGATGTTTGCTAGGATGCAAGAAGAATTCAAAATAGTTGAGTACCAGATGGAAGTTTATTATGAACCTGAACAAGGAACGATCCTTGGAGAGGATGAAAGTGATAGAGATGATGAAGATAGATATTTTGATGCCAGAGAGTCTTTTATTTTTCATTGATGATTGGTGTGTGAATGCAAGAAGTTTTTCATATGATGTGCATAACATTCGTTTTGTTTATTACAAGAAGAAAGAACAACCATGAAGCATTGTTGCAGACATAGAAGGGAAGGCATAATTGTCTTGTAAAGGAAAACAAGATGAAGACTGTATATAGTGGATGAATGCAATAATGAAGGAAGAACCTGAGGTGGAGAAAATTTTATTCTTAGATGATGTGTATGAGATAGAGACATTTACTTTTTGTAACAAAAGTGATGAGGATGGTGAATCTTTGGAGGAAAAAGTTGTTGTAGTGGAGAGGAACTTGATGAATGGTTTCATGTTTCCAACAATGTATAAGGAAGAGACATTGGAGGCATCTACAAAGATGTTAAAGTCTCATATTTTTAAAATTAACATATTTTTTGTGTCTATAGGAGATGATCAATGCAAGGATAGGCATGCTTATGAATCTATCAATTCTGAGAAGGAAATATAATTGAAAGGACATGTAGATACAATCAGTGAAATTTGTCAAGAGGATGAGGACATACAAGAAATGATATGCTGGTACAGAGAAGTACAAGGAATTTTGGACGAGGCTATACAAGATTACAAAAGAGTAAGCGTGGAATTGGTAAAAAAGAAAGACATTGCAAAAGAATGGAGAAAAACTATAGAGGAAACCTTGCATTAAAATGGAAATTAAATTCGAATTCTATTCTCATAGCAACTTAAAATAGTTAAATTTAGTTTATTAAACTTACTTAACTTAGGAAATTCGAGTTGGAAGTATTTCTGTCGTCATGTGTATGTTCTCCCTACTTTGTAGGAGTCCAATATGAGTTAATTGTGAGTTGTAAAATAGAAGACTCAGCTTCATGAGTTAGCTCAGTTAAATTAGTTTTCAAACTGATTAAGAGAACTAATAGTGAGTTAACTATTAGTGGTGTCACTAATGAACTTTGTCAGTGCTACTCTTGTTAACTGAATATTTACTCATGCATGTCGAATCAGAGAAAGACTGAGTTGAGACTAGAGCGCAGGGACAGTGTGCTATTTGTTTTATATTTTTCTGAGTTGCACTAATAGTGCATGCATTCCGGAACTGATCCTTAAGGGATTGCATGTCTTTTAGAGGCTTTATTTCCCTTTAAATACAAGCTATCCTCCATAGGAATTACGGATTGGAATAGAGACTTGGAGAGCTTGTGAAGAGATTAAGATTTGGCCTTGAGCTTGCTTATGAGTTGGAGATTGAATTTGCTGAGTGCTGGTATTGTTCTAGAGAGAACAAGCATTGTAATTTCATCTTGATTTTTTGGATTAATACAAAACATATAGTGGGGTTTTGAGTTGTGGCTTTCCCTATATATTTATTGTTTTATGTGCCTTTGATTCTCTTCCTCTATTGATTATTGTTTGCTTGATGTTTATGTGATTCTGTTGTAAAGAGTAGAAGTACATTCTTGTCTCTTTCTTTAGAAAATTGCATTATCTTGTGAATCTACAGGATTTTCTACATGGTATCAGAGCTAAGAACGTTGTACTAGAGGATATTTCGAAGTTTTGAGTTTCTGGGTTACATGTGAAAGTCGAATTTGCAATACATACTTCAGGATCAACAGATGGCATTCCATGGGTTGAGGCTTGAGTATGCATTGGAAGTCAGCTCGAATTTCATAGCCTAGAGGGACATGATGGAGGTTGTGATAGAGGACAATGGCTTGAAGGAATTTGTTGAACAAGCAATTCCTAAGCCAGTAGCTACTGATGCACAAAACTTGGCCAAGTGGAAGAAGTGTGTGGTGAAGGCAAGGCAGATAATCCTTGAGGGAGTTAGAGATCATATTGTCTCAAGTCTTCATGGAAAGGAAACCCCACATGCTATGTGGAAAACATTGACGAACTTGTATCGGAATAGCAGTGATCAAAGGAAGTTGGCACTGAAGGATAAACTTCATAAAATCAAGATGGCAAAAGGCGAGAAGATTCCAAAGTACTTGGCCAAGTTCACTCAATGTCAGGATGAACTTAGATGTGTTGGAATCATGGTTTCCAAGGAGGCTATGGTGAGACTTTCTCTTCTTGGACTCCCAAAGAGTTGGCATAGTTATCAAGACTCTGTCAATGGTTGGGAGAAGCTGCCAGATTGGGAACGACTATGGTTGGATTTGATGTAGGATAAGATCAGGAGGAACACCAGGGATGGCTCTTCATCAAACACTGATGATGAAGAGAATTGTGCCTTAGCGATTAAGGAAAGGAAGGGGAAAGGTAAAATTTCTCATTCCAAATCAGATTCTTACCATGGGGGTAAGAAGAAGGACATGACGAAAGTTAGATGCTTTCATTGTCACAAGATGGGTCACTTTGCTACAAATTTTCCATTGAAGAAGTCCAAGGAGAAGTCCTCAGGAGGACCGGCGGGTGAGGCTTTGGCTTCCCAATTTGAATTGGAATTTTCCCTCATTGCATGCATGGTGTCTTCAATGATGGGAAGTGTCTAGTACTTAGATAGTGGAGCTTCTTTCCACATGACTAGCAACAAAGAGTTATTCACTGAACTGGAGGATAAAGATCTCAAGATGCATATAGAGATGGGTGACTATGGTAAGTATAGTGTTACTAGATTGTGCACTATTACTTTTCAGAGGGAGCATGGGGATCCACTCACCTTGAAGGATGTTATGCATGTACGAGGACTGATGAAGAACTTGCTATCTATTGCCATGCTTGAGGATAAAGGTTATGTTGTGATCTTCTCAAAAGGAAAGGCATTCCTTCGACACATAGCCACGAGTCAAGTAAAGAATATAGGGGTTCGAGTTCAAAATCTCTATAAGTTGGAGGTAGAAGATTGTGCTGCTTTGAGTTCAAAAGCAGAAAAGATGTTGAGCCAAGACGTTGACGAGTTGTGGCACAGGCAATTGGGCCACTTGCATCATGAGGCTTTGAAGATATTGTAGTAAATATCTACCGGTCTTTCCAAAGGTACGCTTGAGAAAGTTTATACATGCAAGGGTTGTACTTTGGGAAAATACACCAAGTCTTCCTTTGGAGACAGAGATAGTCGAGCAGAGTCTATTCTGGAGAGATTCCATTCATATGTGTGTGGACCATTCTCAATAACATCCACGGCCAAACACATGTATTATGTTATATTTGTTGATGACTATTCTCGTAAATGTTGGGTATTTTTTATGGAGAAAAAATGATCAAACTTTCAAAAAGTTTTGTGAGTTCAAAGAATTGGTAGAGAAAGAGTTTGACAAGAAGGTTAAAGCTCTATGGAGTGATAATCTTGGTGAGTATGTCTCCAATGAGTTTAAAAACTTTTGTGCAGTGGAAGGGATTAAACAAGAGTTAACGGCACCCCATAACCCTCAACAGAATGGGGTTGCTAAGAGGAAGAAAAAGAGCATAGTAGGGGTGGCAAGGGCAATGTTACATGATCAGGGCCTACCACTACACTTGTGGGTTGAGGCATGCAACACAATGGTTTATGTTCATAACTGTAGCCCACATTGGATACTTGAGATGAAGACAGCAGAGGAGGCTTATTCCGATAAGAGGCCTGATGTTGGTCACTTCAGGATTTTTGGGTCATCGGTTTATTGCCATGTGACCAAAGATGCACAGAAGAATCTTGAGCCAATAGCAGAGTTGGGGATATTTGTGGGGTACACTGATACTCCCCACAACTATCGGGTGTACATGTTGACCAGTTAGATGACAGTGGTTTGCAGGGATATCAGGTTCGATGAGGAGAAGGTCATGCAGGTTTCCCTTGAGAGGGAGCTTGAGGTACTTGTGTATGAGGAGATTTTAGCTCCTAATATTAAGAGGCCTCAAATTGATGTGGAGAAGCCACATGCAGAGGTTCAGAGAGTGGAGACATCCACTCAGGCAAAGTCTTCCAGAGAGGGAAGAAAGCACACTAGAGAGGCTGACAGATTGTTGGATGATGCATGGGAGAATGTGGGAGCACCCACTTCTCAGTGCAGAAAGAGGTCAATAGAGATGTACAATGGATACATGGCACTTATGGGTGCATGTGTTGTGATAGAGCCATCTTCCTTTCAGGAAGCAATGCAGTATCCGGTTTGGGTTGATGCGATGGTGGGGGAGTATGACTCCACAGTTTGAAACAGTGTTTGGGATGTGGTATCGAGACCGGACGACAAGTCAGTTGTGAGCTCCTGTTGACTTTACAAGGTAAAAAAGGTTGCAGATGATAGTGTGGAGAATCATAAGGACATATTTGTGGCCTGTGGCTTTTCATAGGTAGATGGGATTGACTATGATGAGACATTTTCTCCTGTTGCAAGGTACTCATCAATCAGATCTATTTTGGCACTATCAGCATATATGGGTTGGAAGATCAATCAGATGTATGTGAAGTTTGCCTTCCTCAATGGCATGATTGAGGAAGAGGTGTACATAGAGCAGCCTGAAGGGTTTGAAACCTTGGACCGTGAATCACATGTGTGCCGACTATAGAGAGAATTTTATGGGCTGAAGCAAGCACCCTGTGCTTGGTACACCAAGATAGATAGCTACTTCACTGGGTCGGGCTTCACGAAGAGTGAAGTGGATGCCAACCTGTATCACATAGTGGTGGAAGGTAAGTTGTTGTTTATTGTACTTTATGTAGATGATCTCATACTGACAGGTGATGAGAAGCTCATCAAATCTTGCAAGGAGGAAATTGCAAGAGAGTTTGAGATGAAGGACATGGGGCTCATGCATTACTTTCTTGGCATGGAGGTATGGTAGGGAGATGGGGAGTTGTTTGTATCTCATGGAAAGTATGCCAACGAGATACTCAGGATATTCCGCATGGAGAGCAGTAAACCCATGGAGACTCCTCTAGCTGGTAACTGGAGGAAGGAGGATGCTACTTCAAGGGAAGTAGTGGAAGCTACTATTTATAGGCAGCTTGTGGGTTCACTCATTTACTTGGTGAACACACGACAGGATATGTGCTATGTAGTTAACCAGCTTAGTCAAGAAATGGTTAGGCCTACCAAGCTATATTGGAAGGTGACAAAGCATGTATTGAGATACCTCAGAGGCACTACTGATTTTGGGTTATGTTACAGACAGACAGATGGAGTGAAGCTTCAAGGCTTCACCGATGCAGATTGGGTAGGGGGTCCATTCGACAAGAAGAGCACATCAAGAGGGATCTTCGATATTGGGTTAGTGGAAGTTTCTTGGTACAGTAGGAAACAAAGATTGGTTGCACTCAGTTCGGTAGAGGCAAAGTACAGGGCTACAAGTCAAGCATCGTGTGAGGGTATCTAGATGAGGAAGATCATGGTTGGTTTGTTTGGTCAGCAGATGGATTCGACATTGATTTATTGTGATAATCAGAGTTGTATCAAACTCTCTGAAAATCCAGTTTTTCATGATCGGTCCAAGCATATTGATATCCAGTATCATCATCTTATAGATTGTGTATTGAGGTGGATCATGTTGTTATATTACATTCCCACGAAGGAGCAAGATGTTGACATCATGAAAAAGGAATTGTCAAGATGTAAATTCGAGTTTCACAGAGATAGGATCGGGGTATTTGATAATCCATTTCTTGTTGAGAGGGAGTGTTGAGAAATGGAAACAAGAGAGTCCAATTTAATTTGTCCTTGAATTAAACTAGAAATTAAATTCAAATTCTATTCTCATAGCAACTTAAAATAGTTAAATTAAGTTTATTAAACTTACTTAACTTAGGAAATTCGAGTTGGAAGTGTTTCTGTCATCATGTGTATGTTCTCCCTACTTTTTAGGAGTCTAGTAAGAGTTAATTGTGAGTTGTAAAATAGAAGACTCAGTTTCATGAGTCAGTTCAATTAAATTAGTTCTCAAACTGATTAAGATATCTAATAGTGAGTTAACTGTCAGTGGTGTCACTAATGAACTCTGCTAGTGCTACTCTAGTTAACTAAATATTTACTCATCAGAAACTCATGCATGTCGAATGAGAGAAAGACCCAGTTGAGACTAGAGTGCAAGGACAATGTGCTATTTGTTTTATATTTTTCTGAGTTGCACTCATACTGCATGCATTCAGGAACTAATCCTTAAGCAATTGCGCAATTTTTAGAGGCTTTATTTCCCTTTAAACACAAGCTTTCCTCCATAGGAATTACGCATTGGAATAAAGACTTGGAGAGCTTGTGAAGAGGCTAAGCTTCGGCCTTGGGATTTCTTATGAGTTGGAGATTGAATTTGTTGAGTGCTCGGATTGTTCTAGAGAGAACAAGCATTATAATTTCATCTTGATTTTTTGGATTAATACAAAACGGATAGTGGGATTTTGAGTTGTGGCTTTTCTCGGATATTTATTGTGTTATGTGCCTTTGATTCTCTTCCTATATTGATTATTGTTTGCTCGATGTTTATGGCCTTCTGCAGTAAAGAGTAGAAGTAGATTCTTGTCTCTTGATTTAGAAAATTGCATTAGCTTGTGAATCTACAGGATTTTCTACAACAACAACCCTAAATTAGAGGGCCTGGGTGAGACTTTTGTGGACCTAGGAGGAATTCTTAGATATGAAATCAAAAGTGGTTTCAATCCGTTTTTGTATAAAATCTTTTATGTAATTAGAATAGAAAGAATAAAGTAGAGGAGCTTGAAAGAAGACGAGAGAGACACTTGTAAAGGCCAAGAATGGGCTTATTGTAAATCAGGGCAAAAGGGTCTTTTAAACATCCTTGTATATATATATATATAGATATATATATATGATGTGAATTAAACATCTAGTGGATTCTATTTGGAGGGCTTTGTTCCTTAATGTTATGTGGTTGAATTTTTATGAGTGGACGTATATGGGTATGAGCACTGATAGAGTAGTGTTAATACCTTAGAGAGAGATGGCTTATGAAGCTTTGACTTAAATCTAAGGAGGGATAGAAGCATGTGGTTAACAGAGAATCGCATTGGACTATGTCAACAGTTCAGGAGGATAGCCTTACGTATATGCGAAAGGCATACAAAAATGGTTTCATAGAGAAGCCTTGAAGGATGAACCCAATCAAAGAGATGTATGGAAGTGTGGAGCGAATCTAAGAAGGATTGAGACTGGCCAAAGTGGTGTAGTGGAGATGTATAGAGAAGTATTGAAGAATTAAGCTTATTAGAGTGGCGCAGTGGAAGCATGAAGAAAGCAATAAGATACATGGGTCAACTTAAAAAGAATTGCAGGATATAGAGATGAATACGAAATGCCTTGTTAAAGAGTTGTAGAGGAGTAAGAGGGTCATCTACTTGAGTACAAAGGGACATTATAGCACAAAGGAGAGAATCTTTTTAAAAGGGACTTGGTCACAAAATAGAGTTGGAGGATGAAAATAGAACTGGAAGAATTCTCGTCCATAGACAGTATGTGGAAGGATTTAACTAGTTTGGACAAAAAGGAAAATCCTGGAGAATGCTAGCAAGCCGACCTTGGAAGCTTAAAAGACAGGAATCACTTAATTCATTTACAATTAGTGTTGGGCTCTAGGATTTGTCAATTGAAATTATCGGGATACAGTAACAAACAAAGTAGGGAGACAAAAATAGAGATCACTTGGTCGAGATCTCAGAAGTCGGGGATCTCGTAACTTCTTTTTAATAAGACCCGAGATTGGAAGCCGAGATCGTTAAGTGTCGGAGACGGGAATATCTTCATCACCTGGATTAGTCAGTTGAAAAGAGGCTATATTGAAAGCATTGGATCTTAGAAGTCAAGAAGGAGACGAGCTGAGATTCAGAACCCATTTCAAAAGCAGAGCCTTCTGAGGAAGTTCTTCCGAGATCATACATGGCAACACTTTTGTTAATCCAAGACCCACAAAGTGTGTTGAAGGTGATTTTTAGTTTTAAATAAAAAAGCGAAATCTCGTAAGTCTCAGAACTTTTAACGAAGTGCATTTCGAAGACCGTCTGAGATATAAAAGTCTCGAGGTCTCAAGATTACGAGGAAATTGATGTTCTAAGGTCGCTAAAGGCTGTGAACTTGAGATCCGAGAGGCGCCAATAGTATTTTGAGAGATGAAATTCCCTTCGGGGGCTATTCAAATTAAATGAAAGGCTTGGGATGATAAGAGGAATTTATCATCAAGAGGAGGAAAATTAAGGGTCGAGACTGTAAATGAATTGGGCTTGCACCCCGAGGACTATATAAAGCTTCGAGCTTGAACTAGTGGTTTTAAAGGAGGGTTGTATACCCTTGGAGTACCACCACTTGTACGAGAAAGGGATTTATCTCCCTACAGGGCGAAGGAAACAGCTTTTAGACAAAGCAGAGTACTAGGACCGTGGGTTAGAGTAAACTTGACCTTGGATACGACATTGAGTTTGCATTAAACTTCCTCTTCTCTCTCACACAATCTCCTCTCCTTTTCTCACACACAGAAGAATTACACCCAGCCACAATACAATTCCCTCATATAAACCAGGGTCTCCTTCTAGGGAAAAATCCCTTAAACTAACATAACTTCTATCATCTTATACCTAATGAATGACCTAGATTGATTACGAAATTAACATATTTTATAAGGAAACTGTTTTATCTAAATTTTGCTTTAGGGGCGCTTCCCTGAAAGACTCACCAAAGGGGGGGGTTAAGGGTTGCCGCGACCCCCCCAATAGCACTAGTGGGGGAACAAGCCGCCCCTCGTATGGGACTAGATCCTACCATGGTTGAAAAAAAACCTATAAATCAAGAAGATAAGTAGGCTCCACAGCCAACATGATCTCTGGTTCAGAGAGCAACATTGAGGGACAAACCCTAGCTTACCAACCACCACATTGGTCATAAAATATTTAACTTATGATCACAAGTTCAAAAAACTAAACTTTTCTTATTGAATTGACTTTGAAATATATGAATTGAAACATAATATTTGATGTTAAATTTTCATTGGATTTAAATTCTCAATAAAATATTTCTCCTCCATTCACATGTATATTTAAAATTATTTAATAATTTTTTTTATACTGGCCATAGTTATATAAATTAAATGGTTGGTAATATTAATAGACATCAATTCATAATAAACATCAAAATACTTGCTCCATAATACATTTTACTAGTTAAAATTAATTAATTAATTAATTATATATATATATATATATATATATATATATATATATATCCTTATTTTAAATTATTATTATTATTTAGTGAAAATGTCTTTATTTTAAAATTATTTTAATGAGAAATTTATAAAAACATGTTGTTTAGGCGGTTTTATTAAGCGATCTTTCATTAAAAATCACATAAGAGACTTACTTTTAGGCGAAGCTTTTAGTGTGGTTAATCTTCAGGACAAGATGAGGAACCATATATTGACATCTATTTAAATAGATGAGGAAATTTTTTTACGAGACATTAGAATATAATGACTAGTTTTGACTGAAGAATTATTATAATTATTTATTTATTTATTTAATTCATAGCTCACTTAGATCCGCGAAGGACCCTAAAAATGGGAAAGGTGTTTATGTCATCCCATGCCCCTGTGCGATTTCGTACTGGTCGCTCAATAAATCAAAGAATTCATGAACACCCAGCTGATATCAAACATAGAAGGTCTCGCTCCTCAGCTTTTGTAGAACATGCAAAAAGGAAAAAACATCACATTTGCATTGAAGAAGCCAGGGTCATTGCAAGGGTTGATTGAGAACATGCAGAAAAGAAAAAGCATCACATCTGCATTGAAGAAGCCAGGGTCATTGCAAGAGTTGATTGAGAACATGCAGAAAGAAAAAACATCACATCTACATTGAAGAAGCCAGGGTCATTGCAAGGGTTGATCATTTTCATCACCGTTAGTTCATAGTTCATAGAAGCCATGGAAATTGAAAGGAAGCTTAACAATCTAAATAAAGATGATGGTTGGGTTATTAGTTGATGTAGGTGTCGCAATCATGCCTTATCTTCTTAGGTATTTAGAATTAATTGTTAACTCTATTATTAATTTTATTTTTATTTTCTCTTATTTCCTCTATTTATTTTGTTTATTATTATTCTTTTTATTTCTTTATTTATTGTTATGTGACTTGTCTTCTTAGGTATTTAGAATTAATTGTTAAGTCTATTATTAATTTTATTTTTATTTTTTCTTATTTCCTCTATTTATTTTGTTTATTATTATTTTATTTATTTATTTATTTATTATTATGTTATTTTTATTTGCATTATTTATCAAATTTCTTTCTATTATTTTTATTAATGTGTTGTTTAACTATTTAAGTTTGATATCTTTATTTTATTTATTAATTTTATTGTTTGAAATTTTAAGATTAACTTTTTGAGTTATTTCAATTAAGTTTTTCTTTTGACTAAAAAAATTAATTTAATTTAATTCCGATAATAAAATTAATTTTGTTCATTATTTTTTTTTATTATAATAAAATTAGTTATCATAAAAATAATTTCCTGATTATTTATTTTGTATTTTTAAAATTGTTTTTCAATTTCTTATTATTCTTCTTAGTTATTAGGTTTTATTGGACCTTTCATTATTTTAATGTGGGTATTTTTTTATTAAAACAATATATTAATATTAATAATGTGTATTTATTATTTTTTACTTATTAAATATTTATTTATTTAATTAAAAAATTAAAATTAAAAATAAATATAAACATAATAATTAAAAAAAAAACTCTAAAAATCAATATTCATCGGAAATCTAAATTCTATTATTATTTTATTTTAATCAAAATTTCAATTTATCTGTATTTTTATTATAAAAAAATATTATAAAACTATTTTATTTTAATCAAAATTTCAATTTATTTGTAATTTTTATATAAAAATCAAAATTTCAGTTTATCTGTATTTTTATTATAAAAAATATTATAAAATTATTTTATTTTAATCAGAATTTCAATTTATTTATATTTTTTATATAAAAATATTTTATTTTAATCAGAATTTCAATTTATTTGTATTTTTATTATTAAAAAATATTATAAAAATATTTTATTTTAATCAGAATTTCAATTTATTTGCATTTTTATTATTAGAAACTATTATAAAATGAAAAATTAGGAAGAAAGATTAAACTCCATCCCTTTTTAATTTTTTTAACTGAAACAGTAAAAATGGAGATAGAAGATTAAGAAATTCAAAAGTTGAATTCCATTGTTTGAATTGGCCGACAATCTACGGTTCATACCAAGACTAACGGTTGAGTTGTGTTATTTCTAAGTCTACTGTGCCTTCTTTTGTTTATGTTAAATAGGTCAGTGGCATTTTAAAAATATATTGCTCTGAATCTCACAGAGTATCAAAAATCCGTGTTTAATTGCAATATGAAGTTGCAAAATCTTTCCGTTCTCTTGCCTCTTTTCATCCTCGCCCTGTTTCTACACCCATCCTCATCTGCCCTCCGCAATTCATCAATCCATGGAGATGCCAATGCGCTCATTTCAATGAAAGCAGCCATGGATCCTTACAACAACACGTTATATACGTGGACAGTCTCTGATAAAAACCACCATTGTTCATGGACTGGCGTCCATTGTGACCTCATGGGTCGAGTGGTGGCTCTAAATCTCTCTTCAATGGCTATTTCAGGCTCATTCCCCACTCAAGTCACAAATTTGTCATCGCTCCGATTGCTCGACCTTTCCGATAACTCTCTCTATGGAAGCCTCCCCTCCAATCTATCAAACTTGAGGAATCTAAAGGTGTTCGATGTCTCCGATAACTTCTTCCTCACTGGAAGTCTTCCCTCAAACATATCAAAATTGAGGAACCTGGAGGTCCTCGACGTCTTATTCAACAATTTGTCAGGGGCGTTGCCACTGGATTTGGCCTCTCTCCTCAAGCTCAACCATCTTGATCTCGGAGGTAATTCCTTCTCGGGCAGCATTCCTGGTGAGTATGGGAACCTAACAAGTGTGGAATATCTTTCAATCGATGCAAACAGTTTGAGTGGAAAAATACCCGGAGAGCTTGGAAAACTTGGGAATTTGAAAGGACTTTATTTGTCGGGAAATTCATTAGATGGTGGGATTCCTCCTGAGATAGGAAATTTGAGCAGCCTTGTAGAACTCCATCTGTCCTATTGTCGGCTCACAGGCCCTATCCCTCCTCAACTGGGCCAGCTTGTGACCTTAAAAACCCTGTATCTATCTGATAACAGTCTTTCTGGTGAAATACCCGTGGAACTCTCGGAACTAAGACTGTTGAGGGAGTTGGCCCTGTCCTATAATAGACTACACGGCAGGATTCCATCTTTCATTGGGGACTTGCCAAATTTGGAGGTTTTGTGGCTTTCGGGAAATAATTTCATAGGTCTCGTGCCACAGCAACTGGGCGTAAGTGGAAAGCTAGTAGAAGTGCATCTTGATTCCAACAGGCTCAGTAGTTCCATCCCTCCGAATCTCTGCAAGGGCAGAAGGCTACAGGTATTAAATATAACAAATAATTCATTTGTCGGATCGATTCCTGACTCTCTCGGCAAATGCGATTCGCTGCTTGATGTCTACATGGGGCAAAATTATTTGAATGGTTCGATTCCTGAAGGCTTGCTATACTTACCCTTGCTGACTGTGATCGATTTGAACAACAATAATCTCAGTGGGAGCATACGGGACGTAAGTAATAATGCATCATCTAAGCTACAGACAATGATAATTTCCAACAATAGCTTGAGTGGCTCTATTCCTTCGTCCATTTGGAAATTATCTGCTTTGCGGCAACTCCTGATCGATGGAAATCAATTAACAGGCATTGTGCCTGCAAAGATTGGCCAACTGAGTAAAATTGAAGAGATCAATTTCAGCCAGAACAAGTTTTCGGGGATGATCCCCAGGGAGATAAGCAATTGTAGTGCTCTAACATACATTAATCTCAGCGCAAACAGGTTGTATGGTATGATTCCTAGGGAGATCAGCAACTTTCGTGCTTTGACATACATTGATCTCAGCACAAACAGGTTGTCTGGTAATGTTCCCTCAGATATTCGCTATCTGGGCAACATTAAAATTATTGATTTCAGCAAAAACAGGCTTTCTGGCACAATTGCCAGGGAAATTGGTAACTGTATTTGGCTGACACACATTGATCTTAGCCAGAACCAATTCAATGGTCCCATCCCAGTGGAAATCACCAGGATGAGCAATCTCTACTCTCTAAACCTATCGAGAAACTGGTTGTCTGGTAAGGTTCCGTTGGATATTGGCAGTCGGAGCAACATTGAAATTATCGATTTCAGCAACAACAGGCTTTCTGGTATCATTCCTAGGGAAATTGGTTACTTTATTTGTCTGACAAAAATGGATTTTAGTGGGAACAAATTCAGCGGTCCCATCCCAGTGGAAATCACCAACTTTCTCAATCTCTACTCTCTAAACCTATCGAGAAATCACTTCAACGGGAGCATTTCCACAGATTTTAAGAAAATGACGAACTTGATCTCCGCAGATTTCTCTTACAATAACTTTTCCGGCCTTGTGCCAGAGGGTGGTCTATTTTCTCATTTAAATGCAGTCTCTTTTGCAGGGAACCCTTTCTTATGCGGAGGACAGTTGGGAAATTGCAATTCTGGGTTTCCCGTTCGAGCACACATGAAACTTGGACTTCTATTGCCTCTCTTAACGCTTGGCGTTCTCTTCCTCTGTTCGCTGGTGATGATTATTCGAGCAGTCATAACTAAGAAGAAAGCCATCAAGAAAGATAGCGAGGGCAGGCCATGGAAGATGACGGCCTTCCAAACACTGAACTTTGGAATCGATGACGTGGTGGAATGCATTAAAGAAGAGAATGTCATCGGCAAAGGAGGAGAGGGTGTTGTGTATAAAGGAATCATGCCCAATGGGGAACTAGTTGCAGTGAAAAAACTTACGCGGATAGGCTCTTCAAATGCTCATGGCTTCTCAGCAGAGATCAAAACTCTGGGCAAAATCCGCCATCGACATGTTGTTAGATTGCTGGCGTTTTGCTTCAACCATGACACCAATCTTCTGGTGTATGAGTACATGCCGAACGGAAGCCTGGCGAAGTTGCTCCATGGAAACAATGCCACGCTTCTGGATTGGAACACCAGATACAAAATTGCAGTGGAAACTGCGCAGGGGTTGAGCTATCTTCATCACGATTGTCGGCTGGCCATCCTTCATCGCGACGTGAAGTCCGGCAATATTCTTTTGGACTCCAACTTTGAAGCTCGTGTTGCAGATTTCGGCCTAGCCAAACTCTTGCATCTATCTGGTACGTCGGAATATATGTCTTCAGTTGCAGGCACCTTTGGTTACATAGCTCCAGGTAAGTGATTGTTTCATCTTTAAATTTTGAAGTCGTCGATTTCTAATTTTAGTGGCGGGTCGCCGGAATGTTTAACTGAGCTGCTAGCTTTCCTAAATTTTATGGTCTGTTATTGAAGTCCGTGATCTGTTATTGCCAATTATAAACATAGTGTGCTGAGGCAGAGCAGCGCTGCATTATAAATAAAAGCAATTATATAGAAGTCAAAAGTGCTTCATAGTACGCGTATTGCTTATTTTAAGGTGGTTTTGCCACTGCCCTTTGCTGTAGCATACCATTTAAGATTGGATGTTGAATTTACAGAGTATGCATACACCATGAAAGTGGACGAGAAGAGTGATGTATACAGCTTTGGAGTGGTTCTGCTTGAGCTCATCACTGGCAAAAAGGCGGTGGGTGAAAGCGAATTTGAAGAGGATATGAACATCACAGGGTGGGTGAAGAAGATGACCAATTGGAACAGAGAAGAAGCTATGAAGATTATTGATCCCAGACTTATCGACGTCCCAATTGAGGAAGCCCTGCATATATTCTTAGTGGCTCTGCTCTGTATACAAGAGCAGAGTGTCCGAAGACCTACTATGCGCCAGGTAGTAGTAATGCTAACATACTTCAGTCCCAGGCAATAATTTTCATGGTTCAGATTTGACCCCGGGATATGATTGGAATAAGGCATTCTCAACCTCAGCCAGGCAGTTCAGGGTTGACTGAAGATCCATATCCATCTGCTCTTTTAGCATCTATGTGCAAGAGCTTCCAACCTCAAAGTCCCTACGTTTATTTTGAAGGAAGTAAGTTGTGAAAATGTATACAACCAAGGCATCTGAATCCCTGTTGCCTTGAATTTCCTCTGTTTTCTGTATTTCCTTATAATGGGCATCTGAATCAGTTTTGCTCTGAGATTCCTCTGTTTTCTGTATTTCTTTATAATGGGAATCTGAATCAGTTTTTCTGTTTTATTATTTCTTTTTAATTTGTTTTCAGAATCCTCGTTATTTTTCTCTTTAATTTGTTTTCTTCCTACCTTTCTAACTAAAAGCTTTAATTCTCCTATGATTTAGGGTCGTAATGATGAGTAATCTAGTGATTAAGAGTATGTATTTCCTCCTAAAAAAATCATACGTTCAAAACCAGAGCAGGTAGAGTATGTATGTCTTTATAGATTTAGCAGTCAAATTGGATAATAATAATAATAATTTCTTTTATCTGCAGTTTGTTGACATATATTAACTCTTTGTCCCATGAACAAAAAAATCTCGCACTAATTTGACATCTGACTTGGCCATAACCTTAAAATTAGATAATAATAACTTCTTTTATATACAATCTATTAACACATATTCAGAACAACATCAGATCTCCTTTCATTCATTACTCTTTGACAGAAAAACCTTTGAATAATGAATCTTCCTAAACCCAGCAGCCGCTCAAAATATCAGAGCCCAAAGACAATGGCCCAGGTCCACATGTAGCCTAGGAGGCAACAAACCTCCTATAATACTTTGTCCAACAAACCTCTTATAACGCTTTGTCCTCAGGTACATGGTTTTAATTTCTGAAAGTATCTTTGGGTTCATTTTGTCCGATCTATTCACTTTAACATAGATAGTTCTAAATCAATTCCTACGCATTTCAAATCCATGCGAGTCATACATACATAGCTTTTTGTTGAGAATTACAGCAGGGTGTAAACTTTTAACACCATAGTATAGAACACGAGCAAAAATAAAAAGTTTAAAACATATATTAATCGTTATTAATAAATATTTATTTTTATCTAATAAAAATTACAAGTTGCCATGAGGAAATTACTGCAAGAGTTATTCAGTTTTTTCAGCATTTCTCAATAACGAGGATCAAAGGGTATTCAACATAATGGGTGTTGATTCTTCCTTTTCCTTTTTTTTTAATCAAGAATATCTAGCAAACTAAAACGGCAGAGCTCATGTAAATTATGAATAATTCTCAATCACTGGAACCAAACCAAAATAGGTAGGAACGGGTTTGACTTGAGGTCTCAACCATCCGTACTTTATTTACATATCAATGATTTTCAATTATCATAATATTTTGAGTTTTAATAAGTTTGAATTAATTTTCAATTAATAATTTGGAAAAAATATTATTGAAATTGAAAATATATTTAAATAATTAATATACTTAATTTTTATGTGTTTTTAAAAAGATATGGAGTTTTAGATTATTATTAGATAATTTTGGATTATAAAATACAATAAGTTTATTGAATTATAACGAATTATTATATAATTTGTTATTTATTTTAGTATTTTATAGATGGAAAAATGGGAGGAATTGGCTTGCAGGGCTCATTTTAGAATTAGTGATTTGGAGTCTAAAAAATTCCAAAGTGAGTTTAAAGCATCATATGACATTGTCTAGGTTTAAACTTTACACCCGGACCTCCCAACTAGAGATCAAATTTGAAGAGTAAGTTTACATTTCAAATTGAAAAGTAAAATTTATTTAACTTTTCTATTCAAACCAACTAAAATAAATTATTGTTTTCATATGAAGCTCTAAAATAATTTAAAACATTATATGTCAAATCACAATTTTATAACCTATTAATTATAAAAAAGTTAACAATATCATTTTCAAAACATATCTTCATAATTTTCAAATTAAATTTAAATAATTAGACACAACTTCAGTTGGTGTTACCTAAATAGATATAAAGATAATAAGTTTATACATTGATATAAAATACTCTTTTAAATGCATTATTCAAAGTATTGAATATTACAAATTTGAGGTGAGAGAGTTTGTTCATGTCTGATGCTTGCCCATGTTTCATAAACTATGTTCCAATTTACTTGGTGCTATTTTTGAGGTGGTAGATAAAGTCTAGACCTATCATCATTTTTTACTCAACTCAACTTAAAGAATAATTTTTTCACAACTAATCGTGTTGGCCCGATGAAGAAGACTAAGAACAATTTTCCACAATTTAATTAAATTTGGGTGAGAGTCACACCAGTGAATTTCTCCTCCATATTGTTCCCATGCTCCAACTATTCATTCTTTTGATAGCCTAATATAGAGTAATAATGAATCTTTCCTTTCACCTTCACATTTTTCTGTATCAATTATTGTTGAATATTTGATATCAAATTTTTCATTTAGACATCTCGACCATAGTTTTGTTTCAAAGTCCCTTTCATTCACCTTTTCAAAGTAAAAAATGAGGAATGAAAAATTTTGTTGTATTGATTACTCGCAAATTTGTAAGCCCATCAGTAAATCAATCGAACAAATTTTGGGCAAATGCATTACTCAAGTGAGCACAATTCCATAGTACCTGGCCCAAATGGTATAGGTTCGGATCTTAACATATGCACATGTGAAGCACCTACATTATCAATAAATTCCATTTTTTCATGTTTATTTTTGAAGAAATATGAAACAAGTTGAGAACATGCTCGAAACACATTTCACAACTATTTGTGAACAAGTTCAATAAACACATCTAATTGCATAGCAATAGATGTTATATCAATATGTTCCTGTTGAAATTAGTGAGAACATTTGCAAGAAAATAAATACAAAATTGAACTTGAAATATTGTTCCCATTTCATACATCTTTTGATTATCGTGTTTCTATTCTTGTAATAATGTTGGCATGATTCTAACAAGCTTGTTCATCACTTGTACTCTAGAAATCCATTGGATTTGATGAATTTGAAGTAGTTGTAACTTACCAACTTGAAATATACAATTAAACATGTAGGTTCTTCATGTCTCTTTGCATATTTTCCCAAACAAGAATATACTTTATTGACCAACTTATCAATATAATTATAGCTAGTGCCTCACAATGTGCTAGACAATGAATCCATAACAAATGAGATACTTCTCACAACAACTTGGAGGCCAAACCTTCATGAATGCCTCTCATAGATGAGGCTCCATGTAACCCAAATCCTACTGTTATATATTATGATAAATCTATTTATAATAATCACAATAAGGATTCATAAATTGATTGTGAAGTACTAGCCTTGATTTTCAAAACACACATAAATTTTAATGTGGAATTCTTTCTCCATCCATTAAATATGTGATATATACAATAAGGTGTTGCTCCATTGTTTTATCAGTCTTTTCATCTACCAAATAAAATAAAAGGAACTAAAACATTTTTTTTCCTTCAAATTTTCTAGATAAACTATTTTTGCTACTAATAAGCACTCTTTTCCACATGTAATATTGGCACATAGATAATATATTCATTGATTAAAGACATATTAGATGTTTCCCTATATCTATGAATGTCACATAAGTCTTTGTACAATCCTAAAGAAAAATCTTTTATAGCCACAAAATATATAGTTTCTTTAGTCATTGGTCAATATGATTTCCTTTCTTTTTTCAATATCTTTTTCTTCATTATTAATCTCAATCTCACCTTCAAAATCAATAATTTTTTCAATAATTAAATCATTTGGCTTCAATATGACACGTCATATTAATAAATCTTAAAGAAAATGAAATCATAAAAAAAACTTATGGTAATATTTTGGTTTTACCACCATTTATAATCTTTTATTGAGACAATTATTCAAAAATCATGGGAAATTAATGAATTACTTAACCTAGTTGAAATGGAAATGGTCATAAATAAATGACTTACTTAACCTAGTTGAATCCCAAAATGATATCTAATATAATGCACTGTAATATCCCATTGATGCTTAAACTTCAATGTATTTTAGTAATACGTTTTTTTTTACAGTATGTAGAATATGTGTTTTATGTATTTTAGTTTTGAAAAAAAATGTGTATTTTAATTTACCATTACCTATGATTTGATTCGCGATGTCCAGTAGCCATAAGTCATCGTAAAATTCATTTCTTCATTGACCATTGACTCTTAATGAAAATATAACAACAAAGTTGAGTTCCAATCTGCCAACCGTACATTATTGCAAAAAAGGTCCACGCCCATCCCATCGTTAATTATTTTGAAGTAATAAAAGTTTCATAGGACGATTATTCTACGCGATCTCAGAACCATCGTTGACTGAAATTTCAAATTGCAGTAGTAAAGGTCTCGTACGAAGATAATTCCACGCGCTTTAAGAACCATCGTTGACCAGCAAGCAGGTCTGGAATTTAAAATTTCTTCTAAGCGTTAAGGGAAAATTTAACCACGGTTATGTAGATTTAAGTTTTATGCACATTTATGAGTTAATTCTTTATGTTTTTTTCTAATTCCCCGCAATAGATTCCATATATAATATAATTGTGATTATACTTATGAGAGGTAGGTTAATTAGTTTGTGGGATGGTTTCCAATTGGTTATAGGATCAAATTTTATGGGGAGCAAATAAAAACGAGAATTAAATTATTCTAAAATAATTAAATTCTTTTAAAATAGATTTTTATTTTTAATTTTAAATAGAAAAAAATTTATTATTAATATTTAAAGAAATAGTCTATAACGCGACTTTTTGAAAGTCTTTTCGGCCGGTTTTTTCGGTCAAAATCCGGCAGGAATTTATTGGAATCGCAAGTTTGGTAGCTAGTTTCTGCACAATGAAAGCGTCCCAGGGGTTTTCGAGGGTGCTGAATCCAAATATGCAGTTAAAAAACCATTTTAACTGCAACAAATCAAGATTTAACCTCAATTTCTTCCGCCGGATTCCGTCACCGGAATCTCCAAAAAGTCACATTATAGACAACTCCATATTTAAATAATATCCCAGAAATTTGTTTAAATTTCTTGGTAATAATTTGAAGCAATTGATTAACCAATCTTGAAAACAGATATAACATTATATCCCATTTAATATAAGAGAATTTAAAGAGGATTTTTTTATTTTTATTTTTATGAAAATGGTTATAATTTGTATTAAAAGATTGGAAAAACTAGCTGGGCAGAGTACATTCAGATAGCCCAAGGACCGATTGTCCTCAACAGATAAATAAACTATTACCATAGTCCTAATGTTCTGGATCTTCTTAATACCATCAGACAAGTCTATTTCCAGAATTTTCCTAAGCTTGTGGATATAGACAAACTGCTGAAGTAAAAGGCAGTGGAACATGAGAAACAAAATTAAGGGATCGGATCCCAATCTTCAACCTCGTCTCTTATTATTCTGTCGAAGAACGTGAAAAAAGTTCACCTGAAGGAAGGAGCCTACTAGCTTTCTTATTCTGGTAACCACTCTTGCTAGCCAGAAATCACGAGGGGACGTGTTATCCACGAGGATTCTAATCAAGGATTGGGAGTCCCCAAGAATAATGACTTTCTCAATGCCAAGATCCTGTAAGTGCTTAAGGCCTTGCAACAGGGCCATAGCCTCTGCTTGCATGTTGGTACTATGACCCAAGCCCCAGGCATACCTGTGCTCAATGCTGTCATCTGCATTCCTGATGACACCTCCAGCCCCAGCAATCCCCGGATTGCCTTTGGTAGCCCCGTCAAAAAACAAAGAGGAGCTAGCACGCTTTTGGAGCCACATGTGGAATTCTTCCTCAGCAAGCCTAATCTGCCAATCTTTCCAAGTGTTGTTCTGTCTCTCACCATCAAAATACTGGAGACCAAGCACACTCCCCCACGCCAAGTCTTGTGGACTTAGATTTTTATTCTCCAGCTTCCCAAACTTCTCACCAAGAGACTCCTTGAGCAGGCGGTTGGCTTTTGTCAAAACTAGCTTATAACTCTGCGCTTTCTCTTGAAAAATTATGTGATTGCGCTCAATCCAGATGTGCTAGAAGATGAATTTCGGATAGGCCAAGCTGTCTTCAACCATTTGTTCTTGGAGAACTTCTCGAGATAGAGGTGAGCCCAATCGACAAAGAAGCCAGAAATAGTGTTGGGCAGAGTAAGTGTAGATCCCCATGGGGAAATCGCCTTTTCCCATATACTTTTGGCGAACTTGCATTCTATCAATAAGTGAGAGGCATTTTCCCCATTTTCCAAGCAAAGGGCGCATCTGGAAGGGCCAAGGAAGCCTTTCTTCTTGAGTCTATCATCTTTTAGAATGTTGTTGTGACACAATAACTAGTTGAAGAAGTCAATTTTCGACACACATTTCTATTTCCAAAAACCTCTCCAAATCCTAGGGCAGAAAGGAACATGAAGAATTTTTTTGAGTTGTGCATAGCCTTGCGCAACTGTGTAAAAACCAGTCTGAGAGCCCGAGCCTCTCTTATCTTGTTTCCTGATATTAATCAGGCCCATTCATTTCAGCTTAATCAATAAGAAGGACCACGCCTGATTAAGCGATCGGAATTTGTAAAACTGATTTTTATTTTTTTTTACAAATATAAAAAACACTTGTTATATTAATGATAAAAATATAAAAGGACATACGATCATAAACAAATTCCTTTTTCAGCTTAATCAATAAGAAGGACCACGCCTGATTAAGCGATCGGAATTTGTTAAACTGATTTTTATTTTTTTTTACAAATATAAAAAACACTTGTTATATTAATGATAAAAATATAAAAGGACATACGCTCATAAACGAATTCCTTTTTTTTTTCAGAGAGAAAAGCTTTAATATTATATTGAGACAATATATACAGCATATGCTTGTTGCATAAACGAATTCCTTATTATAAAGAAAATCGAACTAGGACTGTTCATCACTAGGACTGTTCATCCAAAATCAATCCAATTTAACGTACATAGTTATAACTAACCATTAAAATTTAAGGGTGTAATTTTATTTTCACTTGTCCTTGTTATCATTTTATATTTTATATTATCATTTTATATTTTATATTATTTTTTTATTAATAGTAAATATTCTTAAAAAACTAAAATACGATGTCAAATTACAATTCGAGGCCTGCTCGCGAGCTCCAGCAGCCATCGCTGCGAGTCAAGCCTAGAAGCCGTAATGACCACATCTGGACATACAGATTTCAGAAGTAATTTCCTCGAATATTTTTTTGAAATGAGAATGGTCTGCACTTTTTTTATTAACAGTAAACATGTTGAAAAACCCTAAAATACCTTCAACATGGCGTCAAAGTCCAATTCCAGATCTGCTCGCGAGCTCCAGCAGCCATCACTGCGAGTCAAGCCTAGAACTCGCCATGACCCCATCCGGGGATATGGATTTTTTTTAAAATTAGAATGAGTCTGCACTTTCTAATTAATTTCCTGGCAACATAGCCTTGGGTCATCAACCCAAGCCTATGTTGTGAGGAATCCGGGTGGTTGTGATGGTTCATTAATGGCATTACCATCTCAGTTCGAATCACGATATACACCCCGGTTCGAATTACTTATGTCGTTCTCTGTTGACCCAACGATGATGTCATGATATTGTAATGATGATGTAATATATGCGTTTATTTCAAGGGGTAGCACCCTATTAAAAACATAGCCTTGGGTCATGAAAAATGAATTATATATCTATATATTAGATTTGATATGTGAGATATTAATAATAATGAGTCATTGTATATATATATGAGATTGACTCTGTACTGTGTAATTAATTTTCTTGCAAGAAAGTGTTGCTCACGACAATGCATTATATTTATTTGTATGTTAAATTTGGTATATAAGATATTAAAAATATATAAAATTGGTTAGTTTTTTAATTTTTAAAGAAAAATTAACTAGCACAATTATATTAGTAAATATGGTTGTTATAGGTTGAAGTCATTTTTATATGCCTATTGCCTTATGAAAGAGGGAAAATCACTCATTTCAACATATATCAACCATATTTACTAATGTTATTGTGTGAGTTGATGACCTATATGTGTGGGGTGAATTTGTTGACCATGGTTGAAGAGGGTTGATGAGTTTGATCATGGTTGATGATGTTGACCAAGGTCGAACATGGTTCACAGATGTTATCTAAATTTGACCATGGTCAACCATTAATTTAATAGTGTTACATTAATGTTGACCATTGCAAACTAAGGTTGAGTATGTTTGACCATGGTTTGTCATGTTGAGCATGAGTTTACTATTGTTATTCAAGGTTGACTATGGTCAACCAGAGATGACTATGGTTGGTCATGGTTGATCATCATTGACCATTATTGACCATGACTTTGAGCTTGGTTCACTATTGTCAACCTTCTTGAATAGAGTCAACTATGGTTGTTTATGGTTGACCATGTTGAGCATAGTTATCTACAAGCTATAATAGTTGACTATGGTCGGTAAAATATGGTGACCATAACTAGCAATGGTCACCTTATATAGTTTACCTTAATATTATTGTTATTAATCAACTTTATTAAGCTTTATTGAGAGATCTTAATATTATTATTAAATATTAAACTTTATCCACAAACCCCAATATTATTAATATTATTGATTAACTTTATTAATACTACTAATATTATTATCTTTAATAATGATAATAATATTAATAATATATTCAATCATATACTACTAATAATAATATAGTCAAGCATAATATTAATATTATTATATTATTAATAGTTAGCTTTATTAACATTAATTTATTACTATTAAACATTTTTAAACCTTGACTATGACCAACAAAGGTTGACTATAATTGAATATGGTCTAGTGATGTTGATTAAGGATAAATATGAATGAACAAGCCTAACTATTGTTGACTATGGTAAACATAAAATTGACTAAGTTAGATTATGATAAACTATTAATAATATATTCAATCATATAATAATAATAATATAGTCAACTTTGTTGTTGTTGTTGTTATTGTTATTATTATTATTATTAAATCTTGACTTTACTAACAAACATTGACTTTGGTTGACTAAGTTGACCTTGATCTTTGGTCAACCATGGTTGACTATATTTCAATATGGTCAAGTTACATTTATTGATGATGACTATGAGTGAACAATTTTTAGTATTGTTAACTATAATATATATAGGGTTAACCAAGTTTGATCATGGTCAACTCTCAATAATATATTCAATTTAGTAATATATTCATTTGATTTTTGACAACCATGGTTTACTATACGAGAATATGGTTAATATAGTCAACCTTCATAATAATATTATTATTATTAGTCAAATTATTTATTATTATTATTATTAAACATCTAAAAAATCTTGATTGTAATTAACCTAGGATGAGTTTAGTTGACTAAGGTTGACAATGTTTGACTTTTGTCAACCATTGTTAATTATTAATTGAAAATGGTCAAGTTATGTTGACTAAGGACAACTTTGAGTGAATAAAGTTGATTATTGTTAAATATGGTAAATATAGGGTTGACCAAGCTTGCTCCAAGTCAACTATGTAAACATTGACTATAAATGTTGACTTTTTTTTTACTATGCTTGACTAATGTGGTTGACTATGTTTGATTATTAATATTAATCAATAATATTAATAGGTCGTTAGGTTTGATCAAAGTTAAAGACTGTTGACTATCAAATACAGTCAACCCCATTAGTAAATGTGGTTGACTAATTTTGTAATGTCGCATTGCAACATTAGATAAATTGCAATGTAATTTAACATTACGATAATGTTTATCACATTATGACGTTGGATAGATTTTTGTACCATTCCAATGTCACAACATATTTGATTATTAATATTAATCAATAATATTAATATGTGATTATGTTTGACTGAAGTTGAAGAGTGTTGACTGTCAAACATAATAAAACATAGTTGAACATATTTAACCACAATAGTAAATGTGGTTGACTAATTTTGTAATGTTGCATTGTGATGTTGGATAAATTGCAATGTAATATAACATTGCGACAATGTCTGACACATTGAGATGTTGGATAGATTTCTTTAGCATTCCGATGTCATAATATTAATAGTAATATCATTATTATTAGTCAACTTATTAATATTAATGTTGTTATTAATAAACATTTTAAAATCTTAATTATGGTTGACCTAGGATGACCATAGTGGACTAAGGTTGATAATGTTTGACTTTGGTCAACCATAGTTGACTATAAGTGAATATGGTTGAGTTACGTTGACTAAGGATGACTATGAGTGAACAATTGAATATTGTTAATTATGGTAAAATAGGGTTTACCAAGTTTGAACATGGTCAACTATTTAAACATTGACTTTATTTGACTATGTTTGACCAAGGTCATTGATTGTGTTTAATTATTACTATTATTAAATAATAATAATAATAATAAGTGATTATGTTTGACAGAAGTTAAAGAGAGTTGATTGTCAAACATAGTTGAACATGGTTAACCACTTTAATAAAAAATGTGTTTTAAACCATATTAATAGTAATATTATTAAACATTTTAAACATTGGCTATGGGTGAGCATGGCTTAACTATGGGTGAGCATAGTTTAACCATGGGTGAACATGGCTTAACCAAGTTCAAATTTGACCATGGTTGACCATAGTTTTCCATGATAGATTTTGGATGTCTATATTGATAATGAATAGCTACAGTCGACCATGTTTTATCATGGTCACCTAGGTTGATCATGTTTGACCATATTAACCATTGTTGGCCATGTTGAGCATGGGTTAACCATGGTTTTCAAAGTTTGATTATGGTGACTATGGTTGACCAAAGATGATCATGATTGACTTAGGTTTCCATGGTTAAACATGACTAACTATGTTTGACAATGGTTAGCCATGTTGACTAAAGTCAACTATGGTTGGCCATGGTGACCATAATTAACTATGGTCAATCATAGTTAACCATAGTCAACCATGGTGATGATAGTTGATGATGGTTTATTGTGGTTAGACTATGTTTGACCATGTGTGAATATTGTTAAACATCACTAACTATGCTTTGACTATGGTTAATGATTGTTTGACAATGGTTGACCATGGTTGACTATGGTTTTCCATGTTCACCTTATTTAAACATCGATGACTATGTTTTAACTATGAGTGACTATGTTTAACACTTGTTTGAATATGGTTAACCACACTTAATTATAGTTGTCCATGTTCACCATGTTTAAACATCGTTGATTATGTTTTAACTTTTAACTATGAATGGCTATGGTTAATGATTATATGACTATAGTCGACCATGGTTTGAATAGGATTTGACTATGTTTGAACATATTTTAACTATGGATTTTCTACAGTTGACCATGACTTGACTATGGTTCTGATTGCAATGGTGGTTGTTGATGATTAACCATATTCTTAAATCCTATGGTTTATTTGTAACTATCATATATGAACTTGATAAATCTTATATGCCACTATAGTTTGTGATGGATCACTATAGTTCAAGCATGGCCAATCATGCCCATCAAATATAGGTCAACATGGTCAATGTTGACCATCCATTATAGGCCACCATGGTCAGCCATGGCCATTCACAATCATTCAATATAGTTCACTATGGGTCACATACACATAGACCATAATGGCCATGGTAAGTATGGTTTAACAAGACAATCATGTTGACTATTAATGTCCATGTCAACTATGGTTGACCATGCCAACTATAGTCAACCATAGTTAACATGTATTAATGCATAGTTAATATGGTTATTATATAGTTAATATGTCCATGTTGACTATAGTTGACCATGTCAATCACGACTGACATGCGTTAATGTTTAGATTAATATATTAATTTATAAATTAATGCACCAATATATATTTATTAATATATTATGGTTAAATATTATTATTTAGTTATTAATATTATTAATAAGATATTTCTTCCCGGGAGGTTTCGCAGAGAGTTCGAGGGTTTAACTAAGCAAGTGACAGAGGGCAATAGGCACCCATGGAGGCACAGGGAGGAGGGAGCTCCACTCCCTCCTATAGTAATATGGTAGCAAACAGAGGAAGAGGAGGGAAAAATAACAAACCTCCACAACCCTTGGAGGTCAAGACAAAAAATACTGAAACTCAGAAGGCAGAAGGCAGCAAAACCCATGCAGATCAAGGGGCCCACAAAGAAGACCGTCAGGAGGAGAAAGAGGAAGATAGAGGTCAGGGAACAGAGAACAGAGCCAAGATGGGGCCCTGTAAACCCAAGACCATAACTAAACCTCGGGTTATTCTGAATGATCCAGCTTAGCAAGTGCACATGGATCACATGGCAAACTATGCCATCATATGCAAATTTATGGGAATCTGGCCATCAGAAAAAGCATTGTACGCCTGGATAAAATACAACTGGAAACCAAAGATGGAGTTAAATATACATCTTGGATCCAAAGGTTTTTTTTACTATGGTGTTTACAAACATGGAAGATAGAGACATGATTTTTGAAGGAGGACCATACTTCTTTGCAGCTGCTGGTCTCTATATGCGGCCATGGACGATGAACTTCGTGCCAGAACGAGAAACCTTCACTTCGGTACCGGTATGGATTAGACTATACTCCTTACCTTTAGATTACTGGATGCCAGAGTCTTTAAAAGATATAGGCAATAAATTAGGTCATTTCTTAAAAATTTCAGAGGCAACTCTATGAGGAAAATATACATCCTATGCCCGTATATGTGTGGAGATGGACCTATTAGGAGCCCTTCCAGATGAGGTCATTCTAGAAGTCTATGACGAGGAATGGGTTCAAACAGTTGACTATGAACATATCCCGTTCAGATGTCACAAATGTCATGAGCATGGGCACCTATCCAGAGACTGTCCTCTTAATAGAAGGGAGGAAAACCTAAATACCAGCAAAGGGAAAGACCAGATAGGTTTCACCAAAGTAGGAGGAAAAGGAAAAGGAGGGGGAAGGAAGACACAAAATAACCCTATTATGAATGATAAAACAAAAAGTTACAACAGTTTTGAGATCTTAGGAGAAAAAGAAGCAGATGGAGGGGATCAAGAGAGTACAAAGAATCAGACAGCAAGGGGGAAAGGAAAAGAGACCAGCATGGAGTTCACTCAGGAACAGAATGAACACACGATGGACCCTTTGAGTACCATGGAAATAGAAAAAGACCAGGAAATGACTCAAAGTGAAAGTGGTATAGAGGATCAAGACTTACAAGAGATCTTGGAAAGGGAGAACCTAGAGCTGGAAAAGTTTCTAGAACAAGGAGGAAACCTGGGAATAAACTCCATCCCTCAGGAGGATGTGGACAAGGTCCAACAGATATTCCTTAACAAGTCACATCAAACAGTTGCAGGAGTCAAAAGAGGACATGACAACCAGGAAAACAAAGGGACTTCCTTAATAGGATTAATAACAGGAAAACTAACAAAGAATCCAGGCAAGAGGAGGGGAAGAAAAAGAAAAAAATAACTACAACTGGAGCGTGGAAAACTAATGATTGACTCAGGAAGGATGAAAGACCTTTCCAGTTACTCCTTTAAAACCCCATTTCAATGAAAATCACAACCTGGAACATTAGAGGACTAGGGAGCAGAAGAAAACAGAGGAATCTAGGTAAAAGGATCAGAGAGGAAAAACCTGACATAGTATTCATACAGGAAACAAAATGCTCAGTGGAGAGGATACGCGAAAAACATAGCAAATGGTTAAATAGATATGAATACCTTGAAGTTAAGGAAAATAAAGCTGCTGGTGGCATTCTCACTCCATGGGATCCACAAAAATTTGGTGTGATTGATGCGGAGGCATCCAGACATCACCTTTCTCTGATATTCCAACCGGTGGGTGACGGACAATGTTACATGATCACCAATGTCTATGGTTTGCAGCCAATGGAGGACAAACTTCGACTCCTCACAACACTGGAGGATATGAAGAAGAGATACCCAGCTCTACCCTGGATTCTTGGAGGTGATTTTAACATAACAAAATCACTCATGGAGAAGAAAGGAGGAACTAGAACACTCGGTAGAGACTCAGTTGCCTTCTAGAACTTCATCACCAATATGAAATTGGTTGATATGGAAACAAGCAATGGAATCTTCACTTGGAATAACAAAAGAGGGGGCCCTACCCAAGTAGCCTCAAAATTGGACAGATTTATTGTTTCAGAGGAACTTCTTCTCAGGGGAAGCAACATTACTGCACTCATACTACCTTTTGGGGGTTCAGATCACTGGCCTATCCAATTGGAAGCTTCTCTTTTTGGTAAACCAAGGAACACCCCCTTCAGGTTTGAGAACGCTTGGCTCACACATTCAGATTTCCTCACAAACATTGAAAAATGGTGGAAGGAAGAGCTTCACCTTCAAGGTACAAAGATGTTCCTTCTACACTGTAGGCTCAAACACATTAAAGGCAGACTCAAAGAGTGGAATAAAAAGGAATTTGGTAACATCTTCAAAGCTAAAGGAGATGTGGAAAAGAAACTAAAGGAAATAAACCAGATTCTTATCACAGAAGGCTATACAGATGAAAGGAAAGAGATGGCATAGTCACTTCAGTAGGAGTGGGACAATAGATGTCTTCAAGAGGAAATATTCTGGAGACAGAAATCCAAAGTACAATGGATTAAAGAAGGGGAGAGAAACACCAAATTACTTCACAGATCCACCATAGCTCATAGAAACAACAATAGAATTGTGAAACTTACAGATCAGCATGGAATAGAGAGAAACACTCATGAAGAGATGGAGAAGGTTCTACTCCAGCATTTTCAGAAAATTGCTGAGGAAACCTCGGAAGACAGATACCAGTTTATGAAAATATTTGCTGAAGACATCCCTAAATTGGTTACCAGAGAAGATAATTTCAATCTCAACAGACCAGTAACAGAGGAAGAAATTGAGGAAGCCGTGAAAGAGATGAAAAATGGGAAAGCACCAGGCCCAGATGGCTTTAATGTGGACTTTTTCAAAGCTTGTTGGAGGATAGTGAAACAAGACATCCTGGAGGTAGTGGAAGACTCTTGAAGATTTAAGACAGTCTTAAAGGCGCTCAATGAATCTTTCATAGCCTTAATCCCCAAACAGGAAAAGGCCACCTCTCTAGACAGATTTAGACCTATAGCATTATGTAATGTGATATACAAAATTATATCCAAAGTCATTGCCAACTGTCTCAAACCACTCCTCCCAACCCTAGTGTCAGAGGAGCAAACGGGCTATGTGGAAGGAAGAAAAATTCTAGATAATATAATTCAAGCACATGAAATGGTTCATTCACTCATTACCAACAAACAGGCAGGAATGATAATGCAGCTGGACATAGCAAAGGCCTATGACAAACTTAGTTGGTCGTACATAAGAGCAATATTAAAAGCCTACAGCTTTGATTACAATTGGATTAAATGGGTTATGGTGCTAGTTACCACCGCCGGCTGTTCAATTTTTCTCAATGGCTCTCCTTCCAAAACCTTCAAGCCTTCTAGAGGTCTTAGGCAAGGAGATCCTCTTTCTCCTTTCCTTTTCATTCTAATGATGGAAGGGTTAGAGAGAGCAATCAGAGCTGCTAAGGAGGAAGGGAGAATTCAGGGTCTGAGACTCAATCAAGGTGGGGACACAGTGCCACATCAACAATTTGTAGATGATACTATGCTTCAAGGCACACCCACTGTCAAGGAAGCCAAAGCATGAAAACAAATTCTAAGTGAGTTTGCTAGGGCAGCAAGCACAGAGGTAAGTCTTACTAAATAAAATATTTTATTTTTCAATACAAAGAAATATTTCCAGAATTTTGGGCTTTCAAAGGGAGTCACTGCCTGTGAAGTACCTGGGAGCTCCTCTCACTTAACAAACCACTACACAAGGATATCTGGGAGCCTGTTCTTAATAAGCTAAAAGATAATATTAGCAAATGGACAAATAGAGCACTAAATCTAGCAGGGAGACTGATTCTCACTAAGGCTATCCTCCAAAGTATCCCTATCTATATGTTATCTACCATTCCAGCACCAACTGGTGTAATTACTAATATAAGAAACATTCAAAGAGACTTTCTTTGGGGGAAAGGTGAAGAAAAGAAGAAATGGGCCCTTGTGGCATGGGACAGAGTATGCAAACCTAAGTCCCATGGTGGCTTGGGTCTTCATGACCCAGGAATTCTTAACAGAGTTCTTGGTGCCAAAATCTGGTGGAGATGGCTAAAAGAAATACAAGCCCCTAGGCAAAACTTTGGAAGCAAAAATATGCTAGAGAATGGAAAGAGAAGAATCTAATCAGAATGATAGGACAAGTAAAAGGTTCTGCAGTTTGGAATAGGGCATGGGAGAACAAGGCCCTAGTCCAAAATCACAGTTTCTGGGAGATCAGAAATGGAAACCTGGCTTGGTTCTGGGAGGATAATTGGCAGCAGGAGGACAATCTCTGAAGTGAAGAATTAGCAGACATTCACACCGATACCATCAACAAAGGATTAAGGTGGGTAAGTGACTATTGAGACCAAACAAGGAACAATGGGAAATGGAGAACATGGAAACTTCCAGATTACAATGGAATGGGCATGCTGCATACTCAAGCTATAGCCCTTAAAGGTATTTTAGACAAGAGACAAATCTTAAACTCAAACTTGAACGATCAACTAAGATGGGGAAAGAACAAGGCAAGTCTCTTCAACCTTAAGGAAGCCAAAAGGATAGATTCAGGGCTTAACCTTCCAAACACTGATAAGACGTGGAAATAAATCTAGGAAAGTCCTCATTGGATGAAAGTCAAACTATTCAAGTGGCTGGTTTAACAGGGAAAGATTCTGACATGGGATAATCTAAGAAAAAGAGGCTTTGTTGGCCCCTCAATATGTCACTTATGTAGACAATAGGAAGAAACTACAAATCATCTCCTGAATAGATGCACTTTCACTACAATACTTTAGAATTGGGTTGGAGAAGTATTCGAGCAAACAGACAGAAATGTTAATGACATCATTACTACTTTGAAGAATTGGCGGAATTTTTTTTCGGATAATGAGATCATTAACTCCGCCTAGATGCTGACCCCAGGATTCATAATCTGGAATGTCTGGAAGGAGTGCAACAACAGGATTTTCAAGGAGAAAGCAAGTTCGGTGAGCAGCATACTTAAGCTAATCCTTAAACAAATCAAAGAGATTGCTCATATCCTGGGAGGTGCACCTACTGTCAAACCCATCGGACAAAGAGAGGCCATGATATTGGAGAAGTTAGAGCTCAAGGTTCATCCCCCTCAGGGTTCTATGCAGATTAACAAGAACAACTCAGCAGAAAAGTCTTCATGGCAACCCCCTTCTCATGGATTTTTAAAATTTAACATAGATGGGGCCTCAAAAGGGAATCCGAGAGAAGCAGAATATGGAGGGGTCTTGAGGGATGAGGAAGGAAACATACAAGTCATATTCCACAATTATCTAGGAAAAGAAACCAACAATATGGCTGAGCTCATGGTGTTATAGACATATTTGGGCACTGCAACCCCAATCACATATGTCCATAAACCAAGGGCTTCTAAACCCCTAAAAGTGTTGTTTCATACCCTAAAGGATCAAAGTCAACTAATTACATCATTTCCCAGAAGTTCCACTTGAAAAACCACTTAGAACTAGCCAAAATTGGACCATCTCACCTGATCCATGGTCAGGGTGCGATGCATCTCACCTGCTACACACGGGAGGTGCAATGCATACTGAAAAGGCCTTCTCTAGGGTGCGATGAGCAAGAATGGACAAATGGCAGAGACAATTTCCTAAGTGGATGCCCAGGGAATCTTCTAGAAAACTTCTCCTATGGACACTTGCTCTCTAAATTCGCCTAAGGATGAGTAAGAGATCATGAGTCTCCAAGTGGAA